>JAYKAV010002766.1:3850571-3933832 GCA_035582835.1 Phoebastria nigripes
GTTAAACCCTATGGTCTGGTCCAAAGGGACCACGGGTGGAAATTGTAATGGAAATACCTTTAAATTGTTGTAACCCGGGATTTGAGTTGCATGTTATGAGAGTTACTATAGCAGGAACTCCTTGTCGCTAGCCAGGCTAGGAGCAAGGGGAAGAGTTCATTGCAATGTTAAACCCTATAACCTGGCCCAAAGGGACCAGGGGTGGAGATTGTAATGGCAGTACCTTTAAATTGTTGTAACCCATGATCTGAGTTGCATGTTATAGGAACAAATGTAATCACAGTGGCCCCCATTTATGATCAAAATGAAAAAAATATTAAAAATAATAAAAAAAAGGTAGCTTCACATTGATTCAGCTGCAATAACTTGGCCTACAAAATAGCTTAATTAGCCATTTGAAATTATCTTCTTACTTTTACCTTTCGTTACAGCACAGAATTAGATTCACTATTAATGGACAAAGCAGCACTTACTAGTGAGTATATAACCTTAAATACTTGATTGAGAAGTGCTATTTCCATTTACAGAAGGTATTACTGTAGTCAGTAGCTTTTAAAGGGCTTGTTAATGGCTTACTCTTTTCATTCATCATCAAAATTAAAGTATTACTAGTAGATGTGTTTTATGAACTTAAGTCAAGAAATACGCTTATTCAGCTGTAACAGTCCACTTGCAAGTGATATTTGCTCCTTAAAATAAATTTCTGCTATTCAATGGTTGTAATGGTCTTATTAATGGAATAATAACTATGTGAATGTTATTAGCACACCCTGGATGATGGGATGTCCATCACATTCATGTCAAAGCAGAAGTTGCAGTCATGCAAAAAGTTCACCCAACTTACTATGGGATGTTATAGAGTGTGAATGTGAATTCTTAAATAAAACCAAAAACGACATAAAAACCTACTTGCAGGTATTCTGTTTCATTTAGAACACAATAAACAGAATCCAGTTTACAGGAGGGCGGGCAGGGGGGGAGCTTCCAACTGTTAGGAAAATCTCATTCCTTAACTATTATACCAATTAGTCTTCATAGTATGAAATTATATTAACTTTCCTAAGATACATATATAGTTCACATTGTATACTGAATAGCCACACCTGAGTAAGCAAACTAAAAGGACCATACCTCATCGCAAAGAGAAGGACAGCCCAGCCCTGGAGATAAGAACTTTGCTTCTCGGAATCTTAAAGCTGTCCACAAAGGATAAGAGATCCCTGGACAACCAAAATAACAGCAGCATCCTAGCCCCTCTAACATACCTTCTAAACCCTCCCATTGTCTGGTGTAATAGATAAATAACTATAGCAAGATCGACTCCAGGGACATCTATATCAATAAAGAAGCATAGAGAAGGTGTGGTTTTAGATATCTGACACAAGAGGTTGCAGGGACAAGAGTGACTGCTGCTAGAGAACACTGAAAATTAGCCATCAGCATTAAGGGTAACAGCAACTGTAAAATCTTGTTTAGAGCTCTAGCAAATTTGTTGTAATTTTGCATTCTTACACATTTGCTAAGGTTCGGGCCAAAGCCCACACTCCTTACAGAATAACAGTTTTCTCTCTACTTCACTTTCCTGTTTAGTAAATATTACCTAAGCCGGTATTATACAGTACACTGCGGAGAAAATACACATAGATTAGAATGACAGAGCGATAGTCTTTACCTCTCAAACACAAACCTTCCAGGCAAGAAGAATTCATTCTGCACACATTACAGACATGTAGTTTTTAAAGGGGTGGGGAGAGGTAAAAAAAAAAAAAAAAAAAAAAAAAAAAAAAAACCAACACACCAAACCACAACCAAAATGCTACAATGCTCATCTTTTCACTTGAACGCATTATTTGCATTTCCCCTAATATATGCAAGCTCCTGCAGAATAGCTAGGTGTTATTATTCATTACAGTTTTCTATTACACTGTGATAAATGACACCCCCAGGGCTAGAGCTGCTCAGCGAATGCTTATTACAGTCATTTAAGTAGGAGTTGATTTACCTTAAATAGGTTGTTTCATATAGCTATATACCATGGCTATACAGGCCTGCCACTGCTATTCTTTTCAGTGCTGGAATAATGACGAGTTTAATTGAATTATAACTGTTCCGTGTATGTATTACACTGTATTCTGTTTATTACATCTTGCAAAATAAGACAGTACTAATTCCACACGCTGCAGATCTAGAATCCTTTTATTCTGTTTAGAGATTTGACTTTTCTTTTAGCTTCAAGTTTAACAAGGGTTGTTGATTAAAAAAAAGACCATCACTCTCTAGAGACAATTTTACAGAAGACAATCTGCAAGTTGTACTAGTCAGTTTCTCCTGTATCAAAAGTAGGCTTCTTTCACCTACATATTTCAAGATACCTTTAATTCAGCACCCGACTTACACACAGATGCACAATACTATCCAGGTAACCTAAGAGTTTGGACAAGAATCTGACAAGAGCAGACTTAACTCCTCTTAGGGGCTTTGGCCTCGTCTTTCCTACTGCCATAAAAACACACAAATTAAGAGCATGTATAAGGACATTTTGCTTCAGTTCGTATCAATATGACAGATATTGAAGCCTATCAATAGTCTGAATACAATCAATGTAGTTCACTGTTTAAAAACCACAAGTTTAACTCAGAGAAGATAATCTATTGAGCAAATGAAACTATAAAGCCTCAGTGAAAAGTGAATGGAAGGTAAGAATAAAGAAATGTACAAAAGAAAATAAATTCTCCTACTGAACAAAGAAATCATGTAGTTAGTGCTGTTTAGCTTTTTTCACTACGTTCCTAAAATTCTTTAAATAAAAAAAAAAAAATAATAAAAAAAAAATCTTAAAGCTGAAACACTTCATCAATGGCCACAGATTTAACATCAGGGTAATTCTCAACGCTGTTTTTTCCACCACAGGTAGCAGAACTTGTCTCAAATTTAACAATTTTAAATTTTTTTTTTTTTTTTGTTCCTTTCCTAGTATTATCATCATTATTCTGGAAATGCACAGAAGCATTTGCACTACATATGACCTATATATGACAATGAAAGAGCTTTCATTAATGCACTCCTCAATATCGAGGACAAATCTCAGAGCTGAATTTTGTTAGATTGCATAACTGCAATAATACATTTTTAAGCGCATTACAGGAGGTTTAGAATTTCATTGTGCATTACTAATAACCCAACAATATTTTCCAGTTTATTGTGATTAAAAGTGGAAAGCTGGAAAGTGAAAACCCAGAGCAAATAACATGTTAAATATAGAATTCCATGCTAAAGCAGTACAGACTATCTTAAGTTAAAGATCTTACTCCCATATAAAAGTCAGATGAGACAAACAGGTGGGGAAATAGCTTTATATATCATCGTTTTCTCTGATGTGAGAGAAAGCCATCTTTTTTCAGGTTTTGGCATTCAAATGCAAGTGCCATTAAGGCTCAGCTCCACGGCTAATAAAACTGTTTCACAGTAACAGAAGCCCCTATGCTACTGAACGCTGGGAAAAAAATCTCATATAATCACACTGGACATCACAATGAAGCCAGTACACAGAAGTTTTTCATCTGATCCTGTAGAACAAAAATTCTAAAGATAAGCAGGAGTAGCATGCAATAGAATAGGTGAAGGAAAGCTCAACTTTTTAAAAAGACATCTGAGGTACCTATTGGCAGCATAGCTTTGTATAAGCCACCTGCTCTCATGACAGTACAAAATCATCAACATAAATGAGGATGCTAAAATTGCGTCACCCACATATGTGCACTATAACAGTAAAAATGTTGATAAATAAGCCATTTTAAATAGAAAAGTAAATTTCCTTGATAACAGAAAACAGTGACCCTTGCATTCATCTGCCATTGATATTACTCTTTAAATGATTGTCAGCATCAATTCACAGACCCAGTTACAGCAGGGGTTTACACCAACTTTGTCCAGTGATTTAAATAAGTATTTTAAATGGAAAACAGTAACGAATTAAACTCTAGCTTTCTAAAGTAAATGAGTAAGCCAACAGCCAAAAAATATTCTCATGAGAATACATAAAGCAATTAAACTTTAACTACTTTTTAAAACAAATTCTTTTAGATGCTAATGCCATTGTTTTCTCACTTAGTAAGTAAAATTGTGTGTCACAAAAGGTTAGGTGATTGCAAAGATTTAATTGAATGTCTAAAAGAAAGGGAAATGTTTCTTTAAAAAGCTAAGATGGACCTCTTACCACATTCCTACAGCAAAATGTCCTGTAACAATAGAGCTGTGATTTGCTGAAATTAAAATGCTATTACGGTGGAATTAGGGCTTCAATATTTTTAGCAGCTTAAATAGGCCTTCCATTTTTAAAGGACATCTGATAATAGATAATTACATTTCATCTTAAAGAAACTGAGTTGTTTTTTTAAGGAAAAATACTTTTCTTTTTTCCATAGAGGTTAAAGCATAGCCATCATTAGTAGCAGCAATAGGCTTTAGGTGCCTGCTTCAGCTTGGGGGATATATATTAGCATATAAATAGCCGTTGGTGGCTGCTTGATTCTACCTATTTTATGTTTCAATGTGACATCAGAATGCACTTAGCAAGAAACCGGCGCGGGGGGGTAGAGTTCTGTAATATGGTGGTTTTATAGAGGGGTCATCTTTTGCTATAAAAAAATCCCCTGTTCCTATGTTATTGGGTTTTCTTTATGTTTACTGTATCATTTCAATAGTCTAATTAATGAGTTCTAAAGAGCAATCTGACACTGCGTTAGAGGAAGGTGCATTGGTTTAAGCAGCAGCTCTTTTCTAAGAATACGGGAATAAGTCAAAGTAGTGCATTTTCTATAAGATAAATACAGTTGTTTATTTATTTTATATTTACATGAAATGTGTCTAAAATAATTTCTACCCTGTTTATTGATGGAAAACAATGGAAAAGCAAGGCGTTGTTATTACCCTGCCAACACTATTTGCATGCAATACATTTCCTCATGGGAAGCAGACAGGGAAGGAAAGCCATGAGCATTCCCTGTCCTCTGTTTCAGACTGACCTTCAAGATTTACTGCTTTAAAATGTTAATCATCATAAGTGACATTTCTTGCATCACTACGTGGATTGTAACAGCAGGGGGAGAAACATTCTTTTTAAAAACTTTCCTCACAGCCAAACAGGGGTGACTGAAGATAGAGCAGAGGTGAGGAGATGGCTCCTCTAGGAGAGCCATAAGTGCAAACATGCTTCAGTCAGTGCATTCTTATTAGGGAGGTGATGAGGGCCTGCAAGCGAAACAAGCCTGCCAAGCTGCATACGTAGACCCTCTATTGAATCACAGCGTGTAACTGGTCCAATGGCATCTCTCAACCTCCCACTGATCTAGGCTCTCAATACATGAAAGCACTAGGCAAGACCATACGACCAATCTGAAATCAGAAGCACAGCTGCACCCAACTCAAAACTGCCACACTGTTCCTTCACAATCACCCCAGGCATGTAACAGGAAAGTGTATCTGTATTTGGAGATGCAACAGACCCATTCAGGCAATTTGAGGGGACTTAAAGCATTAGCCATGAAACATCATTAGGGTACATCAGCTTTAGTAGGCAACAGCATAAAAATAAGATAGTCACCATTCAAAAATAACTGACTTCTGATACTGCACAGTCTAAGCTCTGAACTTTTCAGACTCCCTAGGTAACCATACATGATTTGCAAAYGTAATACAGCACAGAGGAGAGCCATACCCTTCTGGAGAGGTAGCTGCTGGTGGCAGCACCTAATACTCTGTTAGGGGCTGGCGTTCAGGTAACTGAATCCAACCATTCATAACTACGTGTTTTGAAAACAGGACCTACATATACACATCTCGCATGCTATTGATGCATACTCATTTCTAACGAATCGCATCTGTCATGTTCTGAAAGGTTTGTTATAATTAGAAAGCAGCCAATACTGCAGGCAACGAACACCACTTTCGAACATTCCGCCTGCCAATACTAAGCCCTTCTAATTGAAGCTTAGAATCTTCTTTCCTCGCCTTTCTTCTTCATTTTGGTCTTAGGCAAAGTCTCCATTAATTCAACAACAAAACAATTAGGTCCACAAGTGGCAAAATAAAAGATGTATTTTTTTGCACCACAAGTACCAATATTTGAAACGCTGGTTGAAAAAGTACAGTAAGAGATTTTTAGATTGGGCTGATTAAAATGGCCATTAAAAGTGTTACTGTTTAATTATAAACAAAGCATTGGAAGAAATTAAATACCAGCCCCATCAATTTTAAAATTATCATCTCGCTCTCAGTTAATCAAGTCAAAGAAAGGTCAAAGACCTCTATCTTATAACAAACACAGTTCTTGATTCATTACATTAGTCAAAAATTTTAGATTATAAAAATGTGACATAACCCTACTATTTTATCTGCATCATTATAATTTTAAAATATGTTATTTAATCTCCATGACCTTTGCATTACAGTTTATACTGAATGAAGCAGGGCCAACACCCTGCAAATGAAACGGGAACCATAACCAGGCACTTCAGATGTCTCTTCTTTATTAGAAGGGCTGGTGAAAAGAATTATTTTCTAAATTAGTAAAGCCTACTTTTATGGGTTTTAAGTCACTAAACCAGAACTAAAATATTTGCACAGTAAGGGAGAAACATGGAAATATAGTGACAGAACATTTAAAATATTTCAATTCTTTCTTAAGAAGTTTCAAATAGAGATAAATGCCTGAAAAACTATAAAACAAAGGCTGGCAATACGATCAAGTTAGCTGTCTGGTCAGAAATATCGCAGACCTGCAACTTAATCCCTTCACTAGCCAGAGATGTAGTTTTTGGTTATTATTCCAGTAGGCACAGAAATATCACACTATCCAAAAAGACCCAGATGAAAAAAAGAGATAATAGAGGATTACAACACACCAAGAAGAAGTAAAATTGGAATTCTACCCTGTTACCAGAAAACAAATCCGGATTGTTTGAAAATACCAAATTTGTTAACCTCATGTAATCACAGAATTTACTGAAGTACAGTATCATTAGAAGATTCCTCAAGAGAAAATAATATGTTGTTAGGTTTATTTCCCAAGCCCAATATGAAAGCCTACCTTGAACTTGAAATAATAATCAACAACGTCAATAAAACTTGAATAAAAAGAAAGAGGAACTTATAAAGATATTTTAAGAACTGAAATGTAATTCAGTACAGTTTAACAGAGCAACAAACAATGCAGTTCACCACACATATTAGAACCCTCTTCAGAATCAGAAAAAGGCGAGCTTCAGCAGCACTTGCACTGCATATGTCCCAAACCAATCTACATCATTCTAGTGAGCTTTCAGATACCTGTGCAACAGAAAAAGCTATCTGGCAACTGTTTGTTGAGGACTTCTGCTACAGTAACAGAGATGACTTCACAGGACCTCAAAGGCCAAGCTTCGAGTATGGATCAGTGCTGGTGGCATTTTACATAGCAGTTCACAGCACAAGAAATTTACAAGCTGCTTCAAATTTCTTCCAAAATTTCTTCTTTTCATACATCTTCCAAAGCAAATTAAAAAAAAAAATAGTTTTGAAATTTTTATCCATAGATACCCGCTTATGAAAATAGAAATGCTTACCTGGCAAACCTAACCTAGCTAGGAGGGGTTGCTTATGCTGAGAAGAATTTATGTGGGTTGCTCATTATTGCTCTGAAGAGGAATAGAGGCTTAACAGTTCAGAATGGCTGATAGCTTGAATGGTTTAGAAAGAGGGAGGCTAACATTGAAAATGCAAACTGGATAAACCGAGAAGTGTGGGACTTCAGAAATAAAAATAGTTTCATGATTTTCAAATGCCAAACCAACAAAGGTAAACATACAACACACCAAGGCTGAATTCATTAAAAAAATGGTATTTTCTGATTTAATAGGTGCCAGCTGAACATTCTTACACTACTGCACCATTTTCCTGAAAAATAATTTTTTAAAAAAAAAAAAGTATACCAACGGTGCAACCTATCTCAATTTCTAAAGAACTAGTTTTTAAAATACATATTGTATGTACAAGAAGTCAGTTACTCCTACAGGAGGATCAGTGTGCTTCTAATGACCTAAGCAGAGAAAAAAAAAATATAAAAAGGTGAGTGGGAGGCTATGATCAAAAGATGGTTTTGTAATTACGACCAAACTACAGCAACCTTGAAACATGCAGGTCATAGTGCAGTACAGCTGTCTTTAGGAGAAAGTTTTGATTAGGAGCTAACAAGCATCAGTTTTTTGGTCCAGCCAAAAAGTCACTTCAACCCCATCACCACCACCCTAACCCCCAAAATCAGTTCAATCTACTTAATAGAACTGTGGCCTTCCTATTTAAAATTCTGATACAAAGTTAAGTGGGATTGGCAACTAATAACCAAAGTATGCAGTTTACAGTAAAATTAGGCTTTGCGTTTTTATTGCATCTATCACTTTAATCACAAAAATAACCCCAGATTCTGCAAACCATGAAAAAATTCAAAGAAAATTATGAAGAAAATAAATTAGGAAGCCGTTCTTTCAACAGGTTTCATACAAGCAACAAATGTGGTTAAACAAAGTTCAGGATGGTGAGAGACCGGCAGTCTGACAGAAGACTGCTGTCAGCAGGCTCCGGCGGTCACCATGGGCACCTTGTTTCTCATTACAGAGAATACAGATACAAACTCCAGTTACCAGACAGAAAGGGATACTGCTTCTGCAAGGTCAGCAGCTTCAGCGTGCAGGAACATCACAAAATCTACAGATAAAACTAGTTCTTAAAATATCAGCTTAACACCCTGATATTACAGGGGTTCAACAAACATACCAGAAATCTTATCTGCCAAACAACACAAGGCTTGTCTATCATAAACATCAGAATGGTGATGGTTTTGTCTTCAAGAGGCTTGTGAGCTCGTTAACAACTGGTTAGTTCACATAACTAAGCAATTCCATTGGGAACATTACTGTTGACGGTACAAATCAACAACACAGAACTGAAATCTGATTTATTTGGAATTCATTTCTGTTCTTCCTAAAGCATATCAAAATGACCACACACAAGCAACAAGAGCAACAACAGAAGACTTGAAGATCATCCATGTCTGGGAAACAATCCATCCGAACGCAATTATTTCTCATGTGTTTGATGTATTCTGTACACTAAGATTTGTATTTCATGTACTTACATAGAATTAAGTACTTATTTATATATTGCCATAGTACTTGAGCTTTCAGACCTGATAACTTATTGTGAAAAACATGCAAAACAAGTTTGGCTGTCTAGCTCCAAATTTCTAGCCTGCATTGACATACTAATGAAGAACAATAGAGCCATGCACTTCCCTTTGACAGCTGTACCCAGGAGAGTTTAAGGGACAAAACCAACCAACCAGAAACACAACAACAACGAAAAAACCCAACATCAGATGTAATTTAGATTTGTATTTCCCAGACCAAGAATATTTTTCATGTATAAACATAATGCCCTTTCAGAAAATCTCACAATAACGATAGGGTTCTGTAATAATTATACCATAATTACTTTCATATAGTTTCTGTAAAAATATCCCTAGCAGTTAGACAAACATTGGCCTAATGATCAAAAGTATGAAAGTCCCACAAGAACAAGGATTTAATAGTGCAGTATGACAATGCTTCTAACACTGTACAGCTTAATCAACGTAACTGTGAAGCTAATTTTGCAGACAGAGTTATGTTGGTTTATGTCTCAACTTACTAGATACTGCTCTATCTGTAACCACCTAATTAGAGAAGAAAGCCGAATGGAAACCTAACAAGGGCAATCACAGGCATCCTTTTTCAAGGGAACACACCTTCAAAGGAGCAATCACATGATAGCTGAAGTGCTCTCCTGTGGCAGAAAAGCTCAAGGTGGTATAAATATGGCAGCCATTGTATGCTATAAATCAGGCCTGTCTTATGTAAACAGTGTGCTTTTCCTGCTTTTAATGAGACAATCTTCCCCTGCATGGGAGAAGCTAACAATAGAAGAAGTGTCTTTGATGTGATTCATGTGAAGCTTTATTTTCAATTGGAGCAGCTTTGTTGCAGGCCTTAGCCCTTTCATCTCAAAGAAAAATCTAACCTATCTTACCTGAAAACGTAGTGGATTTTAATAGGCAATCCCAATTCATCTGTCTAGATAAACAAACGGTTCTGCTTTTACTCCCACCCTGATCAAATAAAAAACATTAGTCTGAAAGCGATCTTTGTTTATTTCCCTTCCTGAGATAGAGTTGAGAAGCTACAGATTTCACAACTGATTCTATTATGCAGACACATACTTTTCGCAAACATAAGCATTTGAAGAAAATATACCTTGGATCAGAAACGTTTTTGTTGTGATGTGGAGAGTTACCAAAAATCTTCACAAATTATTTTAAAATAAATTAAGAATATTTGTAGACTGCAGCATCTGTCCCTAAAACTATTTAATCACATCCATTCTCCAGCTCTAAATAAGCAAAAGCACTAACTGCTAGGATACTTCTGAATTACCTTTTAACATCTCTTAAGCAAAACTTAATGACACTTTGTGAACTATCTGCTTTACTTCCAAATACATTATTTAAAGTTATACAACCAAAACTGAAAACCCAATAGCTAGGACTTTCTCTTCGAAGTGTAAAGATCTAATGTCATGCCCGTAAAAGTGAAAATAAAGATTTTTGTAAAAGTGGTGTGCCACTAAGTTATCTTTAGAATTTTTAAGCATCTTCATAAAAAGTTATGTAAATACACATAAGCAAAAGCAATAAACTAGCAAATATTTGTACCAATGCATTTAAGAATATGTCTACATTCTTTTCAGACTATTTACTGTTGTTGTAATCATTCATACTCTCTTAATGCTTTCTCACTGGGTGTGTAAAAAAAAAAAAAAAAATTTCTTTTCTTTAATCTTTTCTCAAAGCCTATAATTTTGTACCTACAAACTGCAGGCTTAATCAATTACCAACTGCAAAAAATCTTCTCAAGAAATCACATAATTTTTGGAGATGGTAACACAGGGGAATAACAAGGTTGTTTTCCACAGCACTCATGGTTAACTTCAGTATCATCAGAACAAGACCAAAGATAAAACTTCTGTAGACCTCAGTGAGTTAAGAATTAAGCCATTGAGGAGGGTTTTTTGTTGTTGTTTTTTTTAAACTCTATTTGTAATCTCATTGTAGCAAAGACAGATGCAACTGACTGGTAGAAGTGAAGCAACAGATGCAAAATAGGAAGGTTTTGTTTGTTTGTTTGTTCTTTTTAGGGTTTTTTTTGTTTATTTATAAAAGTGGTTTTTTTCCCTAAAGCAAAACAAAACTGTTAGCAACTTAAGACAATACATAGAATACATACTTATTCATTTGCATACAGTTGTGTCTTTGCCCTGATGCCTTAGGCTTGAAAATTTTACTTTAAAAAAACCGGACTATCAGTAATACTAGCTCTAGGTCTCCTAAATGTTCAAAATTTATTATGAATTTGTTAAATATTTAGGAATGATTGGTGTACACAAAATCCATACAGGCAATCCAAATAACTGCAAGAACTACATGTAAGCAAAACAGTCTCATGTAATAAATTTTGCAGAGCCAGGTTCCTCTATGAAGGACTGCTGGTAAACTTTCTCAGTTATGTGATGGATATATTTTTAATCATAATGAAAAAAAAAAAAAAAAGACATTTGAGAAATAGGCTTTGGAATTGCAAATATCCAAGCATTAATTTCTTCAGGGTCATCAGAGAAAGTCAGGCCAATGCCGCTTTAGCCATTTAAGTAAGTTCTAATCTTCCCACCCTCCTGCAACAGCAGACAATTTGCACCAGTGCACTAAGGGTTAAAGAGTTATCAGTGCTTTGGCAGAAGAGTAGAGACAAGTGATGAAGTACCTTGCCAAAGCTTCAGTTGGCACCTTTCTGATCCTCTGTGCCTGCCCCAAACCTCCCAGGTCCCATGCCAGGAAGAGCCTTAGGCTCTGTGGCTGGATTTCTGATAAAGAATCTGGCCTCCACACTGCTGCTCTCACAAGATTCCTACTCCTGAGAATGTTTTCATAAATACGTTTTTGTTACACACACGGTAACTACACAAGTATCTCTTTACTCAAGTTGTATCAACAAAACTATGCAAAAACTTTTAAGAGAAAATTATTAACTCCCACTGTTCTGGAGGGACAAGCCACACCAACAACAAAGCAAAGTACATACCTTACCATGTGATCACACACCATGGAACTTAAGTGAAGAATGGAAGTTGATTTCTGCAAGGGATAGATCTGGCTGCAGAGCTGTATCCTCATCAGGCAATCCTCATCAGCAGAGTTCTCATTTTCCAAAATCCCATCTTGCGGAGTCAAGCATAGATATGATATTGTTTGGGATCTCAAGTAAGAGAAGAATGAAATTCCGCTAAAATACTTTAATGGCTTTAAAATTGGCACTTAGCGTCTTGAAGAAATAAGATTAGAAAGAGCTTAACCACATACATGTTTTAGAAAAACAAACCATGGTGAAATTCGTCCACTTTTCCAGCTGTCTCTCAGTTTAAACTGAGCCATTTCATATGTTCACTGTTACTGTGATTGCCCTTATCACAGGCTTATTTCCACTCTCTACATGAAATAACTCCTTCAACTTAATTTGAGAAAACAAACCAAAGGCACAGAACAATATACAGAACAACATTAAAATGTGCTTTAAAGGGACAAAAACATAGGAGAGAAAGCCTTGCAAGGGATGAACCAAACTATCACTCAGCACTTCCCATGCTCCCCAAAACATATGAACACTACAGCTATATTTCTACACAGTCGTCCCCATGTAACTTGGGACTTAAWAAATAAATAAATAAAATTTAGGTTTGAAATCAGCTCTAGACAGAGTTAGGCAATTTAACACTGCTCTGACTGTAGAAAAAACACCTGATCTGCTTCATTCCAGTTTACATTGGTGTGGGTTTTTTTTCCTATTGGGAGGTAACTCGGTATTGTATTGCAGAAGCAACCCAGAAATGTATTTCACGTTCTGTTGACTGAATGGGTGGGAAATGTACTGCCAAGATAGACAAGTCTCCTGAGTGCAAAAACATCTGTAATCATAATTAAACGATAAAGTGCTGGTAGCATCTGTTTCCTCACATCCCTGTGGGGCTTATGTGTAGCACTTGAGGTGATCTCAGTATATTGGTCAAAAGGGTTAATTATTCTACAATGGGAAGCAGAAAAAAGTAACACTCTGAGGGGAAAGTATCACTGAGGAAATGTACGTTACTGAATCCATGGCCAGCAACTGAAGAACAGATTCACAGCAGGCTGCTAATGATGAGACAAAGATTACAGCTAGACACATCTTGCTGGTAAGGACATCAACTCAGAAATAATAATGCTGAGGTAGCACACGCTGGAATGGATGGTGTAAACAAAAAAAGAGAAGGAAAGAAAATTATGAAGATGGAAAAGATGCTCTCAGCTGATACTTACTCATTCCACTAAGGTATTTTAAGTTCTGTGAGTTAGCCATAGCGGGGGGGGGTGGGGGGGAGGACGACACAGAAGGAGGAGCTGCTTTCTAATCACACTTTAGCAGATGAGTGGTTTTTTCCCCCCCTCCTTAAAAACCGTCTCTATAGAGGTCTGTGTTGCAGAGCAGTCCATAAAACTTAAGGGTTTTTAAAGGGTCACATTCACAGGGCAAACACATGTATTCTGTTATGACTGTTGAACTTACAAAAATGTGTCATTTTGAATTGTGAAGATGAAGTATAACACAGTGAGATATGTTCAGTTTCCTGAACATATCATGCCTTAAGAATATTTTGTTCACTGTATAGTTATCACACACTTATTTCTGCAAGGCATGCTGCTTCTTGTACATGTCAGCTGAAAGGACAGCAGCCCTATTCAAAGACAGATGATGTACCTCCTGCTGTGCTAGCAAACAGACACTCAACAAGACTTGACTTTCACTGCTAACAGGCATGGACATTGAACTTTGCAAATGAAGCCTCAGACTGAAAGAATGTGTCCAAGAAGCCCAAAGCTTCAGACTCCAAGTTGTAGTCTCTGCCTCTCAGCTTGATCAAAGCAGCGCTCTCAGTTGGCCTTGTTCTTTCCAGATCTTTAATTCAAATTGTGAATCAAGGAAAGATTTGAAATGGGAAAAGACACACAACCTGACTATTGACAGTCAAAAATGCAACATTCTGGAAAATCAATATAGTTTTTGTTTAATGGAAGAGTAATGCGATTCCCTGTTAAACCAGAGACAAAAAATTTGCTTTAGTTTTCCAATATTATACCATTATATTGGATAAGAGCTTTTTATATAGACTTTGGAATAACTGAAATAACTTTGTATGCTGAACTTGATTTCTTTATAGTAACACAGAATTTCCTAGTTAACTTATCTAAATAATGACTTGGGAGGCAAGCAGGGAGACTGTCAAGGACTATTTCCCAGAACTGGAAGGATGACAGCGATTGTGCACTTATATCTACCATTACTTAAGATAACTGGAGCCTGATGACTGATGAGACGTTCTTAAAACAAACAAACAAAAAACACCCAACAAGTTGAATCATGGAAGTTCTTTTCAAGTGCAGGCAGCCGATTCTACCCTTTAGATATGCACTTTTTTGATTTTTATTACCATAAACCTCAAGAAAGTCATTAAATCATTGGTACTTCAGAACACTCAAGTTACATAAGAAAGAACTTTCTCGCCACAGTTCTGATGGCATTTGGTAAAAGACTCATTCTGAAAAAGGCAACCAGGAGAAAGGAGCACAGCATTGTTGATCCCTCAAGGAAGATCTCTATTATGCTTAGTAGCTTTAAGGAAATTTGAGTAAGTTCTTTAGTCAAAACCATTCACTAATAAATGAATAAAACCATGCTGGGAATTTTTATTTTATTTTTAGTCAGCAATTATCTAAAATTGCTACCATTAAAAGAAGGAAAAAAAAAAAAAAAGACATCAGTAAGTGTTTGTGTCTTATAGGTATCTCAGAGCACAAAATATAGAGAAACAGGATTTGATTCTGCTATTTACCACAGTGTACACCAAGAGCAACTCAGAGGAATCCAGTGTAGATATTCAAGTGTAAATTGGTTTAAGTTTGGAAGTGAATAGAGCCGTATCAGAAGGGCAGAGGAAGGGCAACGACAGTATCTTTCTTTTCAATAGAGTTTTATAGTTTCATAAATAACAGTGGTCATCCATCCCTGCCTGATGATTGCTTTCACCTGGTTAGTCAACTGCAAGCAAGTTTGGTAGAACAATTAAGATCCAAAGTTCTATCCAATTTCATTTAAAAAAACCAACAAAACAAAACCCAGGGGAAAAAAAAAAAACAACAAACCAACCCACCCAAACAAAACAAAACAACACAACAACAACAACAACAAAACACCAGCAAAAAACAACAGCTAGATAGAGGAAAAACATTCAATTTGTTGCCCCCATTGAAGTAAACTCTACACTGTAAACTCAACAATTGTCCATCTTCTGGCAGCAAATCAACATATGGTTTGCTTGGAATTGGTCACAGTACTGTTCTGCCCCAGCCCCATTAGTAGTTAAACAACATAAGAGGTAGGTGCAGGTAGAGGAAGGAAGAGCTTAGGGCATGCGAGAAGAACTGGTTATCACCAGTTTATGTACTGAGGTTACAGTACACAAACGCCTAAGAAGTGAGAACTATTTACTCGCATCTTGACTTGCTAGGAATGTATTTTAACCTTAGTTACTCCTGGGTATAAGTCCTTTCCTATAGGATTCAAATTAAAAACAAACAAAAAAGAACATACACACACACTGCCGAGTCAGGCTTCTTAAAATTAAGGATTCTGTAAAACAGCACAGTAGCCCCTGGGTTCTCACATACAAATAATAAAAACCAGCTGATTTAAAAGCTTATACAAATCTTCATTTAGACTTATTATAAGCACACCATAAAAAAAAGGCAACTGAAAGCAACAAAGAACAAGACAAGCAATAAATGATGATCTCTATGTTTTCATAAAAATGTCGTTGGTTTTTTTTTGGGGGGTTTTTTTTTTGTTTTTTTTTTTTTTTTTTTTTTTTAAAAAAAACGTTCAACAGACAGATAGGTTTTCTTTCATTTTTCCATTCTCTGGCAAACTGATTGGCCTGCTTTTTTCTGGCGTATCATTAGGAAATGTAGCGTGTTTACTGATTGAGGTATTACGAAACTAATACAAACGGAAGAAAACAGAAATAAAGCTGAGTCTTTTTTTCCATTTGCTATCCAGAATACTTGGCTTGCTAGAACGCTGCCATTAGGCTTAAATTCAATACTGAAAATGAAGTAAGCTATTTTACAGTCCCAATTAGTGTCCATTTATTCTTTGACATTCTGGTTATGGGATTCCTAAGAACAGAATTTGTTATAAAAGAAGTCTAAATCAGAATTTTTTATTTTTTAACAACACAAATTGTAGAATTACCACCTGATGGTAACACAAAAAACCACTACATAAAAAAAGGATGGTTCTTACTAGAGAACAGAATTCCTCTTTTACAGCTCTGTATCAGGAGTTCACAGCTCTAATCTATGCATTCTTGAGAGGAGTTGATACCATTCTTCACCACCATTTCTCAGGCTGACAAAGTCTGTACTTGGAAGAAAACAAACATTTCCTCTCTCAGAAAAAGTAGAGCAGTTGTTGTGTTCTCTAGGAGTTCAGGAAACACTGTCGCTCCACAGAGCAAAAAATCTCCTGGGATTTTTAAAGAAATAGATAGAATAGTGCTGATTGCAGTGTATTCTCTTTCTTTAAAGGCAAGGTAGAGCCAATATGCAAAATACATAAAGATTCTATAGATTTGCGATTGCTCTAATTAATAAAATCTAATCTAGTAATTACAAATTATAACTTAACTCACTGTACAAGATACCTTGGGTTAGATTTAGAAGACACTATAAATCCCTTTGCTTTGCCTATTGACAATTGTATTCTCTCACAACTGTCAAATTCCTAAATTCTTCATGCAGATTTGTTTTAAATGTCTTAAGTGACAGGATTTCACCTATTTACTTAACATATCGTGCTATCTATTAGTCATAGTCATGTACAGTTGTGGGTTAAAAAGTTTTTGCCTTTCCCTAGCTCAGTCTACCTTCTAACTATATCTCTAYGATTAACAATAGAATCTCTTCTCTCTTTCTCTTGCAGAAAACCAGAGAATACTAAAAGCTCCTGCGACAAGACAGGAAGGCAACGATACCCTTTCTCATAATCAAATTTTTCTAAGGTTTACAGGCCTCCAAATCTGAAGAGCAAGCTACAGTTTCAAAGAAACTGAGGGAAGTTTATATCATCATATAAGAAGGTACCTTTCCCAGACTATTGTTACACTTCAGAGTTAGAAATTCAGCCTGTTCCTGTGATCTGGTGCTACTAACAAAAAGGTTACAATTTAGGATTGCCCTCTATTTTTCCTTACTTGAGGCTTATGTAGAACAAATGCTTGACACCAAGAGATTGTTCTTATTTGGGAAGTCTGAAATTGAGACATTTTAGTTTATATAGACACCTTATTTGATAATTTTGTGATATTTTATGTTTTGCTTCTTGTTGCTAAATATCAGCTGGAATCTTCCCTTATAATGCAGTATCATCACACCCATATGTATTTCAGATGCAAACGCCTGCTAAGAAAAGAAAGTCCAATGTTTAGTCCTAGGCAATAAAATGAAACAGATCATTTAATCTTAAAATGAAAATTTAAGCCAAACATCTAGACTGAGGAAGGAAGAAATGATCAAGTCACTTATAAACAAACCCAACTTCTAAACTATTTACCTGTTGAAGATGTGCCTGCTTAACGTTCTGAAGAATTCATATTACTGCATTGCTCTAAAAATGAAAGCATTTGACTGTATCAGACATACCCAACAGGTTTAGATTTAGGTTGAAGCAGAAAAACAGCAAAGCAACAAACCCCTTTGGGCTACAGAGATAGTGCAAAACACTTATGTGTCCTATAACTCCATATATTCCCAGCAAGCACTAAGATGAACATTTTGGACAATTTTACTCCAAATGATAGCTAACTTTCCATTTGTAAGTATTGCTTCCCTATTGCAACAGGTTAGAAAATGAAAAACCTACATGATACGATTCTCAAAGATGGTGATAAATCTCACACAACCATTAAACTCAGTAAGAGAAAAAGATGAATAAAATTTTTGAAAACAAATCCAAAATCAGATAAGAGGTAAACCAGAAGATTTTAGAAAAAAATTTATAGAAGTTAGGCAAGTTATTTAGCTTGGCCTTTAATTTACTTATATTTTAACTACAAAAGTAGCTTTGTTAAGCTTTGTGTTGTTATAAACATAGACCAGATAAGTGTCATTGTACAACAGATCACTTCCATAACTATGCAGAAATGTCAGAAAAAGTTCAATTCTATCAAACCCTTTAACTGACACACACAGAACAATTAAAAAGTCATTTTAACTTGGCTTCTTTGAAAAATATACTTCAAAACCGTGCCAAGCTAAGCTGCAACTTGACTGACTAACATATGAACCCTCAAAAGCCTAATCTTACTTTTCAAGTGACAGTGTGCGTGTCAAACACTAATTTCCTAAGCTTTAGCTTTAAAGAACCACACAGTAAAGAGGTCAGTCAGGACTACAGTTCATTTTGTCAAGAGGAATCAGAACCGGAGAAATCAGTGATAGAAAAGACTTTTTAGAGGGAAATTGCAACCAATAAAATCAGGTATAAACAAAACGCCTTTCCTTGTTATAACTGGCATTTGACAATACTATAACCATATTTGAACACATTAATATCTCCACACGTATTTTGTTAGAAACTATTCTAAAATACAATTTGAAGATGCTTATATCTAGAGCAATCTAATACCCACCAATGGGGAGCACAGTGATCTTGGAACCCTTTACCTCAAACTTTGCCGTGTGGGGGCTCTTCTATATGGAACTGCTCCACCGAACCTAGTGCGTATTTTTAGCATACCATGTACTTCCTTCCTGGCCTGACAGGAAAAGCAGAAGAGATTTTAGCACCACAATATAGGAAGAGAATAGTAACAGAAAGATGGAAGCTAACCAGGCCTCTCTACAGACAAGCTTTCTATTATGACTGAATCCATTTAGATTTCTTCAGCTACCACAACACACAACCTGTGCATGAGGATTACCTGATCGCTTAGGAACAACACACAAATTTATTAAATTTTTTAAAAAAAAGCAAACTCAAAATTTAAGCATTGTATCTACCACTACAGAACATAATAAGGGTTATTATGAAAAGAAGCAAAGAGGAAGCCTCTTCCAGTATTTTGTTCATTCTACATTTGATAGCTTTTTATCTAGCCAGGCAATCCAAAACGTATAGCTACAGAAAATTGTGGAGAGGCATTCAAAATGAGAAAGGAAACAGGAACAAAATTCCACGTAGATCTCTTCTACTTAGTATATAATATTTGATTAACAAAACAAGACCTCACCTTAGAGCTTCACAAACCAGTGCAAAAATAACATCCTCAAAGTAAAAGAAACATACACCATAAAGAACTATTGGAGCATCTGTGGGAATTTGTTGGAGCAGCAACTCTATTCTTTTCTGTGGTCTCATATGCTAGAAGGAAGAAAGTAGGCAATTATGAATAGATCACAGAATTTCTTTTTATACATGTGGTAGGGTAAGACCTACTTCCTGCTAAATGGAAACAGCTTGGTATCTAATGTTCCACAACTGCAATTTTATATAGGGTTTGGCTAAACATATTCTGGATATACTAATGTAACTAAAAACAAAACAAAAAACTAAAAAGAAGTATTATACTCTTAAATCTTCCCAAATATTGAAGGCTGCTAGTATTATGCTAAGAAATGAGACCCACAAAAGTTTAATGCTGTTTGCACTTATTTTCATAGAACAAATAATCTATCATTAGGTAAAGTGATGAAATACATATGTTAAGCATGTTACAATACATTTTCTTATATGTTTCTACCTTACAGATTTCAGAATAAATTTGGTTTGACTTTATTGTTTAAGTACGATTTTATGTTACAAATCACAGTTATCAGTTTGCTGTGCGTGTTATTAAAATCTAGGAACTACAGATTACTATCTCTGTCAAAAAACACCTATATTTCTACTACAATATTGCAAATCTGAAGGGATAATACGACAAGTTAAATTACAAAGTTTTTCCAAATATTTTTTCTGCATTTGGAAGTATTAAAAATGTAACATTTTGTTACATGAACATTCAAAATATTAATATACAGAGAAAGTAATACAACATTTCTTCTTTCCCAACAGACAGAAAGACAGATTAATTAGATATAGCTATGTCACTATGCTGGTGTGTAGTATTTTAATTCAGCCAAAGGTAGGTGAAGTCGTTTCACTGTATATGGATCTCTACACTACCACTGGAAAAAAAACTGCAGTTAAGAAAACGGCTGGCTAGTAATATATTTAAAACCCCACCTGACATGATAAATGAAAGAGAATAAATGTATACAGCTAGTGAAACTTCCAGGGAACAGGGGGAGACTCCAACACTTTTGCTGACAGTGACTTTACTGTCAGTGGCCTGTCTCTCTCGGAGGCAGCTGTCAATCACAGACCATCTTTCTCTCCCAGAGGAGTTCATTGTGCCTGCAGACAGTTGTGGAATAACTGCTCCTAGGCGTCAGAGCGGCAGATGGAGTGTATCTGTCAATCATTGTCACTAATTATTAACTTCTGTCACTCAGAGCAAGGCAACATATCTCCGCCTGATCCTCTGTGATTTGATCTGCTACGCCACCTCAGAGACAGACAGTTCAACCTTTCATTATGTGTCACATACACAGCACTCTGCTGGGTCAGCCCTCATGACTCAGTGTTCCAGCAGAATTCTATTTTAACCACTGAACATTACAGGGAGAAGCTGGCACGAAGGACGCGCTCTGCGTTCAAATGCAGCGGTCACTCATTTTCTGTAAACATTTTGAAGATAGAGAAGCATGGAAATACCAGTCTCCTATGTTTTATACAAGGGGAAGGAAAAGAATCTAAATATAAACCAAGTAATTCAAATTTTCACATGATAAGCTGCCCCTTGTAATTTACTAAAATGTTAATTATCTTATCTCAAAAGACTTACTCTGAAAAGAGGCAACTTCTTTTAATGGCAATTATTTACAACAGTTAGTAAGGTTAAGGGGGGCAGAGCAGACAAGAAGGATCACCCCTTCCTTTTCCATTGGCCAGAAAAATGACTAGAAATTATCATTGGTGATTTCTGATTGATCTTATGTTTGCCTGCATTTTCTATCTTGGAATTATGGGTACTTTTATTAAAATTCTGTGCAACAACATTGGCCACACTCACTAAAGGAAAAGGATCAATAACTGAAACATATCACTGCAGGAAAAGCATATTCACTCTCTCTTTATATTTTCAAGTAAACACTTGATATCCCTCTAGAAATTCTACTTAGCCAAACCCAATGCAGTATCCCAACGTTGATCAAGAAAGTTTATTATACACAGTTTATGATATAAAAGAAGTCATAATGCCTTCAGTACTTAAAATTATATAAATCCAAGAGGCTCCAGACACTTTTTATAAAACCAGAAAATTTCACAGTTTTTCTTCAAGCATCTTTGCTTTGGGAAAAGTCTTATGCACAGACCTATTTAAACAAAAACACCCCTCTGCAGGCTTAAGTCCTCTCTCTCCATCGTTTTTAGTATTGGCAAGGTCATTAACGATGATGAGATTTGTTCAGGCATAAAAAGTGGTGTGGATTTTTAACAAACTACTACTGCTATATTCTAATATATTGTATTCTACCATATTCTAATACAACAAAATGCAAAAATGTGGATATCGAAAAGGGATTCAAGCCACAGGTACAGATTAGGGGACAAGATCTTGGGAGAAGAATGCTTCCAAGAAGGACTTAGGGAAGCACTCCAATTTAAGCTTCCACTGCGATGTTGTGGAAAAATGGATGAAAGCAATAACTGGGTGCATATAAGAGTAGAGAAGGCAAGGGGAAATTATTCCATTATTGCAGTTTGCAACAATTAATCAAAGCAAGTGTAATGCAAGTTCTTCTGGTGTTCCCATTTAAAAGGAATAACAAAGACTTATAGAAAGAACCTCACCACTACAAGACACTTGCAGAACTCCATATTTTTTGTTTATGAAAAGACTCGGAGAACTAACTTCATCATCATGTATAAGGATCATCATGGAAAGAAAATGACAAATATTCTGCAGGCTTTTGAAGACTGGAAAAGAAAGAAAACAGAGCTAAACATGTAAAAATTAGACATAGGGTGAAAAAAACCAAACAGCCTGCATCACCACTTTTTAATAGTAGAGCTGATCCAGTTTAAACAGTGGATTGCCCACAGTCTCTTGATATTTTCGAACATTTTCCTCTCCAGACAACCCCATTTAGCTGAGTACAGTGTATTTTTAGAAAAGTTAATGGGTTCAAGAAGGCATTAATGGTTGAAATACAGTATTAGCCTGTCCCATTTCCATCATTCTCCGTCTTCAAGTTTCCTAAAAAGTTATTAAATTTCAAGTTTTTAAAATTTAAGTAGTTCAGAATGGGTAAGATTTTGTTCTCATCTTAAATCAGAATCACAGAATCATTAAGGTTGGAAAAGACCTCTAAGATCATCAAGTCCAACCGTCAACCCAACACCTCCATGCCCACTAAACCATGTCCCTAAGCGCCACACCTACACGTCTTCTAAATGCTTCCAGGGATGGTGACTCAACCACTTCCCTGGGCAGACTGTTCCAATGCTTGACCACTCTTTCAGTAAAGACATTTTTCCTAATGTCCAATCTAAACCTCCCCTGGCGCAACTTGAGGCCATTTCCTCTCGTCTTATYGCTAGTTACYTGGGAGAAGAGACTGACCCCCACCTCGCTACAACTTCCTCTCAGGTAGTTGTAGAGCACGATAAGGTCTCCCCTCAGCCTCCTCTTCTCCAGACTAAACAGTCCCAGTTCCCTCAGCCACTCCTCATAAGACTTGTTCTCCAGACCCTTCACCAGCTTCGTTGCCCTTCCCTGGACACGCTCCAGCGACTCAATGTCCTTCTTGTAGTGAGGGGCCCAAAACTGAACACAGTATTCGAGGTGCGGCCTCACCAGTGCCGAGTACAGGGGGACAATCACTTCCCTACTCCTACTGGCCACACTATTTCTGATACAGGCCAGGATGCCGTTGGCCTTCTTGGCCACCTGGGCACACTGCCGGCTCATGTTCAGCCGGCTGTCAACCAGCACCCCCAGGTCCTTTTCCGACAGGCAGCTTTCCAGCCACTCTTCCCCAAGCCTGTAGCATTGCATGGGGTTGTTGTGGCCAAAGTGCAGGACCCGGCACTGAGCCTTGTTGAACCTCATACAATTGGCCTCGGCCCATGGATCCAGCCTGTCCAGGTCCCTCTGCAGAACCTTCCTACCCTCGAGCAGATCAACACTCCTGCCCAACTTGGTGTTGTCTGCAAACTTACTGAGGGAGCACTCAATCCCCTCATCCAGATCGTTAGTAAAGATATTGAACAAGACCGGCCCCAAAACTGAGCCCTGGGGGACACCGCTCGTGACCGGCTGCCAACTGGATTTAACTCCATTCACCACAACTCTCTGGGCCTGGCCATCTAGCCAGTTTTTTACCCAGCGAAGAATACACCTGTCTAAGCCGTGAGCCACCAGCTTCTCTAGGAGAATGCTGTGGGAGACAGTGTCAAAGGCTTTACTGAAGTCCAGGCAGACCACATCCACAGCCTCTCCCTCATCCACTAGGCGGGTCACCTGGTCATAGAAGGAGATCAGGTTGGTCAAGCAGGACCTGCCTTTCATGAACCCGTACTGGCTGGGCCTGATCCCCTGGTTGTCCCGCACATGGCTTGTGAGCGCCCTCAAGATGAACCACTCCATAATCTCCCCCGGCACCAAGGTCATGCTGACAGGCCTGTAGTTCCCCGGATCCTCCTTCCAGCCCTTTTTGTAGATGGGCGTCACATTCCATTAACTCCTTTATCCAATACCACTTAGCCTGACTACATCATCTCAATAGCTAGCTATGCCACCTTCTTTATTTCCTTTGCTTCCATTCCAAAAAAAAAAAAAAAAAAAAAAAAATCTCCAAAATCTCCTGTTTGGAGGATTTTTAACCCAGATCACTCCACTGACCCAGTTCACATCCCGGATCCAAAAAAAAAAAAAAAAAAAAAGTAACCAACAAAGTTCAAATCTTAAAGACTCATGCTAGACTTGAAAATTCTTATGAGGGCACTCATAAGTTTAAACAGTAGATTCTTCATTCATTATCTTCCCCTTTGAATACTAGATGACTTTTCCATACCAAAGGATACAGATCCCAACCAGCCCCAGGTTCAGTACTTCCCTCCTCCCAACAAAAAAAAAAACAACCAGCAAACAACAAAAAATGAGATTTATTTAGGTATTTGTTTTTAAAAGCTCATGACAATTTTGATAGGTCTATTCAAGATCCTTACCCACTTCTCTCTTAGAGTACTTCCAACTCAAACACAAATCAAATTTCAAATTGATAAACGAAATAAAAGGAAAACATAGCCGAAAAGGGGAACCATCATTGGAAATTGCATAGCAAACTGATATTCCAAATCTTGGAAAATTTTCATTTATTTCCTCACACAGGCCCATTTAAAAGAAGATACATTTCAGTGCCTCTAATTATAAGGACTTTTGTTAATGTACAGTTTTCATTGGAAAACAGGAACAAAAAGAGGACATGAGACTATTTCTGTTTCCTCTGGTTTAGACCCTGACCATCTGCTGTCATTAGGGCTCAAAGTACATTTAATTTCCTTTCATAACCTTTGACAACAAGAATCACTAACAGTATTTTAGCTGAAGAAACTTTTATAAAATATTACAATCAAATCAACTGCATTAACACATTTGAACCTCTAAGTTCAACACAGTGGAAAACACAATACTTCTTTATTATATCAGCTGTCTGGTCATATATAAATCATCTATAACTAAAACCAGAAGTATTGAGAGTACTATTTATCCGGAGTTAGCAAAAGGAATTATCTGACAGTTGAAAATGAAAAACCACTAATAAGCATTACAGTGTATTGAAAAGTTTAAACAATGTGATTAAAGAAACTTTTGCAATAATGAGGAGTGTATGTGATTCTATTTTACCTTGCTAACAAAATTCCTCTGGGATTTCTTATTCTGTTATACAATAACTAAACTGGAATATTATGTTAAACAAGTCTCACATTCTACCTGTATTCAGAATATATTTAAAATTAAGAGATAATGTTCTTTCAGCGTATTGCACTTCACTAAAGCATTCGTATTTTCACTCAAATTATTTGCCCAAAGCAATAAACAGAACAGAAGGAAAGTCAAAAAGCCCTAACTTGGGCTTTTAACAAAAGCCTTGGCCATTTAGAGGCTTAAGAGATGCACTGTAAAGACATTTAAACCGTCTTTTATAAAGTTTATTTTTATGAGATGAAACAAGGAATTCTTTAGAAAGACTGAGTAGAAAACTCAGTGAGGGAATACAGTGAAGAGATGGCAGAAAATAGTGCATTTACCATATCCCCTGCTGTAAGAAGCCAGTAACAAAGAAAAGCATGCAGTGTAATCCTTCAGGAAACAAACAACATTGAAAAGGAAAACTGCAGCACAGGTAATAATTACGTCGCCTATACCATTCACTTAGTGATTAGAGAATTAAAACCGAAACAAACAAAAAAACAAAAAAATCAGTCAAGATGTGTCTGGAAATAATGTGCAGATAAGAGCAAAATTTGTCACTTGTGTTATTTGCTGTGGTCAGCAGTGATTAGACCCTATCAAGTAACTAAAATATTACCAAGATACAAAAATTAGACCAGATGATTGTCACTGCAAGGCAAAGTCTGACAGCAGCCCCACATCATTTACCTAGAAAACACCACACTTGATAAATATTGTATTCCCAAGTTATATAGAATTACAGTTTCTTTATATTTGCATTAAGCCTGGGGTTTAAGCTGTATTTATGTTCCTTATTTAATTTTATTTAGGGCACTATTTCCAAATATTCAGTGATGAACAAAATGTTCCAATAACTGCTTTTACCTGGTGCTGCCAATGTGCCATTTGCACCGTACCAACCAGCAGCTTCACTACCTCTGAAGCAGAGACAATTACTTAATGTATTTGAAGGTGAAATCCTTGAATTTAAAGTTTTCCATAAATTTCTTCAGTATGTGTATCGCAATCTGCAAATCGTTGGCAAGTATTCTGGCCATACAGCCTGCAATTTACTATTTATCAGACAATAAGCCCAGACACACAAATAATTTCTAGCTGAGTATAATGCCCTGGTAAGTTACAATTCCAAAGCATGATGAAATTTTCAAACAAAACAAAGTACACACAGACAGAAATAATATTTTCCAACCTCCAAACCAGTAAAATTATTACCCAATACTATTTTAAATACTTAAGGTTCAGACTTGTATGCATCTGAATCAGCATATGCAGTCCATTCGCTTCCATAGAGTTATAATGCAATGATGCAAATTCATAAAAATGCATCCAAATCTAGGTCTTCATTTTGCTCAGATTTTAAACTACATTTAAACCCAGCCACAAGGAGGTCAAATTCATAGTTCTGTATAACCGCTTTTTATGTTAAGTAGGTTGTCACAGGAACGTATGAGGGTGTAAGTTTATACTACATTTCAAATTCATTTCAGCTAGACGAGGCAAACTAAAGTCTCAGACACTCCCCCCTTTACGCTATCTCTGGTTTAAACACATCTTGACCTACAGTGCTTTTCTTCAAACCATTCCTGGATTCAATACATTTCAAATATAACCAATGGAGGAAAGGAGATGACAAAAGCATGTGCCGTGACCACTTGGTTTAGAAAACAGTTTCCTGAATCTCGACAGCTCACGTTTCCAAGCAAGACAATTAAAAATCCCAAGAACCCATAACTGTTGTTCCTAACATCATTGTGAGCACAAATAAATTTTATTGGTTTGGTCATGTACGTAGGCATAAAGAACCACACATTCTCCTCTTAGACCTTCAAAAAAAGGAACTATATAACTCAAAAGAACCATTCAGCAATAAATTTACAAGTGGGACGTACGAGCCTAATTCCCAAATGCTCTGCTCAGTTGCCAGTCAGCTCTGAAGGGTACCTGAATTCCCTGTTTATCTAAGTTTCCACTGGGCAAATTCCTAAGGCACYTGAGTTCCTGCCTATCAATACTGGGTATAAGCGAACCTTCTCCTTGCTGTATTCTGTATGAAAAAAAAAAAAAAAGACTACCCTGCCCTGGTTGTTTAACGAAGTCAGGCATCTGAATCCTTAACAAAGCGGAATCTTAAGCCCATCGTTTTCTCTGGCATTTTCTATTTGCTGGTTAAAGCAATTTGGTACGCAGGCTGTTGCGGATCCCAATTTTGGGCACTGGGTATTTTCTCTATATGGTACAACAAAAATGAGATGCTTAAGACTGGACTCCCCGTRTCAAAATAAAGAAATGCGAGGTAACTGTTTCCAGCATCATCACTGGAAAAAGGACAGCATATTAYGTTGTGCCGTAAGACGTAACAGATGGGAACTATGATGCTGAAGTAACAGCCTACTGTGTAACCTAGCTTTTTTTTTTTGGCTTTCTCAGGCTTTGGTCTTCCCTTCCCTGTAGGCCTCCCATGCTTCCATTTAACATCAAATTTTGCTCTCTTTATGAACAGTTACAGACACAGATATATAGCTAAGAACCCACAACACACTTAAGAACATAAAGAAACTTGAATGCTATTCAAACTTCAACAGGCTTTTAGATATTATGACAAAGAATCTGCAATGTTATGAGGTGACCAAGGATGAACACCTTTATCATTACAAAAGAGGAGCTATGTGGCAGTCACATTATGCAAAGATGCTGAACCAATCAGGAATAGAAAATGAGCACAAGGTAGAAAATTTTTAGAATTAGGCTAATATTATAATTCCCGTGCTGTCACTATAATGATGGAGAGCAGAATCAGAATATTCATTCCAGTAATGCCTTTCCTAGGCTAACAGGAAAATACTATTCTAATGTTGAAAATGAACATCCTGCCCTGTCCAAGTCAGAGAAATATTTTACAAAACAAAATGTCAGAATTGCAGCGGTTCCAGAGGACACTTTCTTAGTCCCCAGAGAATTGAGGCTGGCAATAACGATAATAATTTTTATTATCATAACAACAACAACATTTCGTACCGAATAAGCTGGGATGCTTTGTGCCCTCACAGAAATGCATGAAACCCGATAGTCTTAATGTTTGATTCTGAATATGTCTGTCAGGAAACAAGCGCAAGCCTTCAGCAGCCGCGGCTGCCTGATTAGTCTCACAGTCACTCCAACGAGCTATCAGCTTCTCAGCGTGAAGTTCTCCTGCATCACTGCTCCAAGCCTTTAGGCAAAGGATTCTAATAACGAGTCACTGTGCCGTGACTGAGGCCACACTTCTGCTCTGGTGAGCTGCTTGCTGAGAGGGACTGCATGCTCCCTCATTATCATTTTACAGCTTTTTTTTCTTTTTTTTTTTTCCTTTTTTTTTTTTTTTTTTTTTTTTTTTTTTTTTTTTTTTTTTTTTTTTTTTTNTTTTTTTTTTTTTTTTTAATTTGTTCTTTTGTATTCCTTTTCCTTCCTCCAAATGCTTGGTGCATTTCAGTGAGAGTACTTAGTGCTACCACCAGCACAGAAGCCATATGCTCGTGTTTAATAACCTTCTGGTGTGAGGTAGTCATAAAACTTAAGATAAGGCAGAGTATTATGCAGAAGAATAAGATAAGATACAGTCTTCTATCACATCCTAACAAATAGACGTAATCCTCCTTCCAACCAACAGAGGTTACAAAGGGAAAATATTTTACACATTTCTCTTTCATTAATGGTATTATGCAGAATTAAAAATAAAACAAACAAACAAAAAAGGTGACTCACTTATTTAGCTCCACCCCAGCAGGTAGGATAAAAAAAGATTTTTTTTTATCCCCCTACCTATATTCTTATGCACCGTTGGGAAGGCCATATATTCCTTTAGAATTTGATGAATGTTACTTAAGCCAAAATGTAGTTACATCAGTTACATCTTCCACACACACAGAGCGGTACTAATTTGCCATTTACTAATCATCTGGCAACATCCAATTCAACAAACGTACTGGACAAACTTGCCACCGGACTTAACATTTTTCATGCTATTATGCCACTCCAAGAAAATGCCCCACTGTTTTGGGACATACCTAGATTACATGCAGTGTCATGTGGTGTTGCTGCTACTCTTTCTTGTTCATTCTTCGTGTAGCTAGAAACCTTTTGTTATTTTAATGTTCTTTACCTGAGGCCTAGATCTACTTGAGTGCTAGCAAACTTTATCATTACTTTTCTAGAGAGGAAGCATGATGGTAAAAAATGAAAGATTTAGAATATGCACATACAGTTCTGCTCAATTGAATCCCCAAAAGATACAGGGAAATGTAGAAGTGAGATAGAGCAGATAGAGTAGTCACGCTATCCATTTTCTATCACGTCAGGAATGCTGAAGTTGCCTTACGGATACTCTATCTACACGTTTCAAACTGAACAGAGAGAGGAGCTACAAATAATCCTCTACAGAGCTATGTATTTATATATGCACACCTTATTATTACAGTATCAGACACTAAAAAAGAAATCCAGTGAAAGTAAAAGATAGGAACTTCAATAAAATTGCAGTAACCATTTCCTATTTTATCAAGAGTTACACACAGTAGCTTCTGCACAGGATTAGAATAACCTGAAAACCAAACTGACCAACTGACTGCAAAGACCCATAAGGCACATACGTTCCGATCCATTGCAGAGTCAAACATCCATGCAAAGTACACCACTAATCTGAAAAAAAGACAGTGAAGCTCTCCAAGTTCACCTCCAGCTTTTACTTTATAACAAAATTTTCTGAAAACTAAGTTTTTCAGAACTATACATGTGGAACATTCACATACGGTGTCTGCCTTTGATCATTCTCCTCTCTTTCTTGTGTTTGCATTTTTTTGTGTCCTGGCAATTAGACAAGAATAAGGCAAAATCCACTCAACTCCCTTAGAATAATGGCAAATGCTGCAAGTCTTTTCTTTGACTTGCCAGCTAAGCAGGAAAAAAAAAATTAGAGGGCAAACACTAGAATTTGCATATTTCTCGTACACAGACCCTATCAGCACTGTTATTGGAAAAAATAAAAAATGAGAGAGGGGAGTGTTTAAAAAAAACAAACAAACAAACAAAAAAACCCAAAAAAACACTTAAGTTAGCGATGATCTCAAACGAGCAGTATTTTTGTGTAATCAGAGAACAGCAGCACTACAGAAACACTGAATATGACAGCACAACCTCACATTTCCCCTAATTTTACATGATTGGAAACCTCAGGTGTTTCAATCGTGCATCTTTCCTTGGGACATAGCTACCTTCAAATCAATCAAGCTTACTTAAGCTGACTTTTAACTGCATAGTTCGGATGGATCTTAGCATGTTCCAAATACATTAATATTTTCTCCACTTCCCTAACATATACTGCAACTCCACTCTGCTGTCACAATGTTAGCAGCGTCCAAGTGAACTAGTTTAAAGATAGCTCAGGTGTATCTACATAAGCTGCAGTCACAGAAGCCATTACACCATAGATATACCTGTACCCATGAAATTTCCCTTTTTTTTTTCACTTAGACATCAAGCATACCTTCACACTAGCAGCACATGGCAGTGGGCTAAAGGGAGTAAATTTCACAGACAGAAAACGTAAGAAAGCAAAATCAAATGCGTGTGGGGAAAAAGCCTTGAAACAATGAGGCTGTGAAAAAGTCAATCAATGCCAAGTGTGCCTATCCTAAACTGACAGTGTTACGACACTGATATTTTCAGTATGACTTTTCTCACGTTATCTATATAGCATTAAGAAGAAGAAATATGGGAAAAACGTTAGCTGAAAAAGATGTGATCAGCTTGGTAAGTCTTCCGTCCCACATCTGTGAGAGCATGTGGGTCTGCAAGGTGCACAGCTGGACCATGAAATTCAGAGCTTCATTTAAATTCACACTGTCTTTATGGTATTTTCAATTAAGTTTGAGAAAAGGATATGCTCTTACTTGGCATTTTGAACAAGTATCATTTGAAAAAGCACTATCAGAAAAAATAGAAAGAATGCAACAAAAAAGAAAAAAAGATTATCCAACTTTTGAATGAAGGACTCTGCTGCAGACACTGAAGTGCAAAATCACCTTTCTGTTGTCTTGAAAACAGGTTTTCCAAAGACAAAAACTCCCCCAACAACTCTTCCATTCATTTACTTTTCACAGATTTCAGGGATCCTCCTCTCTCTTCAAACATGACCGCTTTCACTGTCACTACTCCTGGTGATGCATGCTTCTCATACAAACATAGCTGCACAATGAATAAACCTTAATCCTCCTCCTGCTCCTTGAGTTTTCTGATTTTTTTTTTTTTTTTTTTTAATAACAAATAGTTCAGGTGACCATGCATTTCTGAAATTTGAAACAAATGCAAGTTTTGAAGCTTTTTAAGAATGTTACCAAGCCATCTACTTGGTTGGAAATATATTTAAATTAAGTAGCCTTGAAAATTTTATAAAAACAAATAACTTAAAGTCAAATGTAAACCTCATAATGGGTTTTTCTTAACCTCACAAGACTCTTAATTGGCTTTTGATTTTTTTAAGGGAACTGACCATTTATCCTCATCCTACTACTTGAGAAGCTGTGTGACCTAATTGCACTGGATTTCCTCTATATTTAACTTTTTGTCCCTAAGAGTTCTGTGGTGCAATTCTGTGTAAAATTACAGTTAACTTATTCACTAATAGATTCATGCATTCTTTAAGAGTGATGTGCTGTGAGCCATTACAGGCTAAGCTAAGTTGACAGACTCTATTAAAGCACAGTACTGTCATGGAAATTGTGATCTTAACACAAGTGCATGTGACGGATACCAATTACTTTGCTCTTTTTCATAAAAAGTCTGCATGACATAGAAGTTATTATGAATGACTGATAAGATCACTGAGTGCTTTACATCATGATTTTCAAACATGATTCATCCTTAATCATGGAGTAAGCTTAACTGCTTATCTATCACATTATGACCTGTTGTACGCAGGAGAGGCAGATTAAGCTAGTCACCTCCTAACCAAAGTTACTATCAGACTGTGCTAATTGTCACTTACAGAAACTGGCATCTTTCTTCATGACAGTAGAAGGATGCTTAATAATCTTAACATCTCCCCTTCAGAAGCATTAACTTATTAGACGAGAGAGTCTTTTCCAGAAAGTAATTATTTTAATCAATGCTAAATAATATAAGTTATTATCCCTTAACAATTGTCTTTAAAAGCAATTAACTAGACAGTTGTTTCTAAACACCCTAAGATCAGTGCTGCAGTCAAAAGGAGGGCACTTTTGCATGCCCGCACGCTTGTTCAGTATGCCACTTATTGAGAAAACTCCATTTTCAGTAGTTCAGAAGCAGGAAAAAATATATATGTAAAGACATTTAGAAAAAAAGGAAACACTGTAAAAATTAAATGCCTTCATCACAATTCAGAAAACTGTAGAATAGATCCTTCTGCCTCTCTGTACTTAAAAACAGCAAATACCAAGGTCATGTTCTAGGTTAATTTACTTATGAATAAAGATAAATGCCAACTGAATAGCAAACATTGGACTCGCTCCTTCCTGCGTCAAGCAGCTGTATCTAACAAAATAAATGAAGGACTTCAAGAAACAAAAATTTTAGTTTTATTACCAATGAAGAACTGAAAACCTCAGGAAGTTTTCACTCCACACTGCTGATGGATGATTGCTGAAGATTTGGTTTTATTAAGCTGTTGTTTGGCAATTATTGTATGATTTACAAGAAGTTATAAAGCCCAAAATATGGTTAAATGTCTGACTTCTAAGTAATGACTTGAGTATTCAAAAACCGCACTGGAATAAGAATGCATAAGCTTGGTCATCCTACACGTCCCACAAAGTTAGATTCGGGAGTCACTATTTAGAATCTCGGCCATAAGCTACCCGGGTAATTGCAAGAGGGCCCCAGGGCATACTTCAAAACACATATGCGAAAAAACAAACAAATCACAATTCTACCAAATTACATAAATTTACAATGATCCAATAAATCAAAAGGTTTGAGCAACGAGTGTGGCATGGCACTCAACTATACGTATTGTCCTCCTATAAACACACATAAACCAAATGCTGACTTCCCATGCAAAGAGTCATGAGCATTCATTAATATCTGTAAAGCACTTCTTATGTTTTAGAAATGATTAAACTAGCCAAAATGGACATATGATCAGTGTTTCATCTGAGGGTTTTCAGGGGTTTCCTCTGGTGGGTTTTTTGGGGGGGGGGGGTGTTTGTTTTTTTCTTTTAAACAATGCTCACAAAATCAACGGATGTTTGCATTGCTGGCTTTTATTCATGTAAAGTGTACGAAACACATATTCATCTTAGAAATTAATTCACAATAGTCCATTTAAAGACAATCCTCTACACAAGTTTCTTCTGAAGACTTACTTCATCTAAACACAAATTTGCAAGATGAAGCCAGAAATCTTTGGGGAGAAGAGACATACAGAGAGAAAATAACCCTCCTGAATTCAAAGAACCTAAATGATAGAGCTGAAAATAGAATCTAAGTATTCAGCATAGGCGGAGGGAAAGGAAGAAAGAAAGAAAAAAACTCACTCAAAAAGACTTCTTGTACATCCTGTGCTCTAATGCATCAGAAATACTGCAAGAACATTCCCTCAGTATCTTTACTATACTCCCCATGCACTTGTGGCTATAGTCAAAAGACTTGAAAAAGTTTTTAAGATAAATGAAATAAGCAAAATTCCTACAGAATTAAGTAGATGGAAAAATACTACTACAGCTGTGCCTGTTAGAACCATGAGAGAATTTTTCTTCCCAAGATAAATTAGCAGTTTTTTGATATAATGAAAAATGTATTAGGAAATATTTTCAATTCTCTGAAACAAGTTAGTACTTATTCTCCTCCTGCCCAGTAGCAGAAGTCATATCAGCTCACAGTTGTTCACAGCAGGTTTCCAATGATAGTCACATATCAACATTTTTGCTCATAAACATTAAGTACATTGCAAATATGCAAACATGTAAAAACTGTGACTATTTAAATAAACTTTCTCCCTTACAGCTCTACTAGACTCTCTTTGTGTAACAGATTCTTTAAAAGAGAACAAGACAGCCATCTAGAGGGCAAGAAAAATAAACTATCTTTAGATCACAAGGGAACACTGGATGACCAATTCACTCACTGTAAGCTGGAAAAAACCCCGGCCAAATAGATGTGAATCTAAGTGAAAAGGATCCACATTACTGTCACCCACCAGGGAGTTTATTTTTACTTGGTAATTCAACATAACTCACTTAATCACTTTGGGCCGATGCCAATTGTATGAGGTTCAACAAGGCCAAGTGCCAGGTCCTGCACTTTGGCCACAACAACCCCATGCAACGCTACAGGCTTGGGGAAGAGTGGCTGGAAAGCTGCCTGTCGGAAAAGGACCTGGGGGTGCTGGTTGACAGCCGGCTGAACATGAGCCGGCAGTGTGCCCAGGTGGCCAAGAAGGCCAACGGCATCCTGGCCTGTATCAGAAATAGTGTGGCCAGTAGGAGTAGGGAAGTGATTGTCCCCCTGTACTCGGCACTGGTGAGGCCGCACCTCGAATACTGTGTTCAGTTTTGGGCCCCTCACTACAAGAAGGACATTGAGTCGCTGGAGCGTGTCCAGGGAAGGGCAACGAAGCTGGTGAAGGGTCTGGAGAACAAGTCTTATGAGGAGTGGCTGAGGGAACTGGGACTGTTTAGTCTGGAGAAGAGGAGGCTGAGGGGAGACCTTATCGTGCTCTACAACTACCTGAGAGGAAGTTGTAGCGAGGTGGGGGTCAGTCTCTTCTCCCAGGTAACTAGCGATAAGACGAGAGGAAATGGCCTCAAGTTGCGCCAGGGGAGGTTTAGATTGGACATTAGGAAAAATGTCTTTACTGAAAGAGTGGTCAAGCATTGGAACAGTCTGCCCAGGGAAGTGGTTGAGTCACCATCCCTGGAAGCATTTAGAAGACGTGTAGGTGTGGCGCTTAGGGACATGGTTTAGTGGGCATGGAGGTGTTGGGTTGACGGTTGGACTTGATGATCTTAGAGGTCTTTTCCAACCTTAATGATTCTGTGATTCTAATCAATAACCCTGAACCCCAAAAGTGACATTTTTCTCCTTTTAGGATGATAACTTACACAGAAAGTATGTAATTTTATAAAAGCAAAATATTTTTCACTATACAGCACAGAAGTCTAAAAAATTAAAAGCACTGATCCATAATTAGGGATAAAGATGTCAGTTCTGTCTAGCTTCTTAGCTACATTACTGTACTCATCATTTCCTTCTCCTGTACTGACTGGCTCGGGTGCAGAAGAAAACACAGCACAAAAAGGCAGCTAAACTAGCAGTGAGCTTCCTTACTACAAGTATCGTAAAACAGCATTTATGGCCATAATGCCCATAGCAGTTCACAGCTGATAAGTTGTAAACCTTCACAGTAAGTCACAGAAGTGGGAGTTCCAAATAGAGCATCTTTATTAGTAGCTATTTCTTGGTACATCAGAGAATTGGATAAATCTGGGGATTACAGCCCAGTGGGAAAGAATTCTGGGTAATTCTTACTGTTTACTCAGATCAATTCCTGGCAGTGGGAAAGCTTAATGCAGTTCTTTTAGCGTAGCTGTTTTGGGCCAGATGTTATAGATGAAGAAAAATGTGCAGAACCACCTAATTATCATTTGAAGAAAGTACAGAGAAAAATCTTTCTAGAGTTTTGATTCGGATTGGGCAGAGGGAAGATTGTGGGGTGAAACAAATAATTAATCAGCAATGCTTTTCTCTCTCTCTGGACCAACTTCCTTTTTGTTGATCTCATTTTCTACCCTACCAGAGATCTAATTGTTCTTAACATAACAAGTCCACTGTGACCACTGGAGGCCATCTCTTAAGCCTATTACGGGTACCTGGCATATTTTTCATTGTATAGGGACAAATGCATACAAAATTCTCTCACATCTCTTGCCATTTCCACAATATGGAGTAAAGGTCTTGCGCTGTCACTCAGGAATCAGGGGGATGCATAGGGTGTCGAGGAACATTTCATTCTACTGTACACTGATTTAGGAAAAAGTCTACAGAAGACCGTTCACACTGAAGTACCTCATCCCCTAGATTTCTGGATGAGCCCGAGACATTTTACACCCTCCCTTTGTTTCATATCCAACATGAAGTGCAGATGGCCTGCTTACAGACACCAGCAAGAAATAATCTTTGAATTAAATCCAAAAGTGTTCTTTAAAAGACTCTTTACACTGGTCTTCTAATGATGACCTCTTCCCTAATTTTGCAATGGTTTCAATCAGCTTTTCGATCATTGATATAGCTATAAAAAGCAAAACACCTCCTCCTAGCCCCATTATGATGAAAGCTTTAGATTTTATTATTCATTTTTAATGGGAAGAAGTTAAACTCCCTCAGGAACCATAAAAGGTAGGTTTTTGATCTATCAGCTAATGGAAGGATGCTACAGAGTCAGGCCTTCAGCAGACAGTCTGATAAAGGGTATACCTTGTACTTGGATGACAAGAGAAAGACAGATGTTGCCCATTATTATTTTTTTAAAAAATGAATTCTTTCATTTTAAACAGAACTATTTTAGGGGTTCTTCTGTTGTTTGGTTTTTGGTTTTTTGGGGTTGTTTGTTTTGGTTTTGGTTTTTTTTTTTTTTTTTTTTTTTTTTNTTTTTCTTTTCCCTTTCTCCTTAATCTCTTATCAGTCTTTGAGTACTATTTTAAAAATAGTGTACCATCAACCAAAATTACAAGTTCAGACCAAGACACTGTCTTAAGATAATTGTCCGTTTAACATTTAGATCATCCCACACAAACGTAACATTTGTGTTCATCACTCTGTAGTTCAAGATTGTAATATAACCCCTGCTCTACACAATGTCATTTTCCAAAAGCCGTTAACATCAGTATTTGTATCAAATGCCATCAAGGTTATATAAAAAAAAAGGGGGGGGGGGGGGGGGAGGGAAGACAGCAAATCAGATCACCCTGCAGGTCAAAAACCATCTGGCCTAGCACCTGGTTAATCTTCAAATGAGATTTCAAAACCTGACAACTGCAACAGCTCAGAAGATGGCTCTGAACAGTAAGTACTATCAGCCTGGGAGCATGTTTTTATCCCAGTGAGTTCCAGCTAACAGGTATGCGACATGTGACAAAAGCTAGCCTTGAGACCCTAGGGATTGGAAGTGTGACACATGGAGGGTCACAGAATTTTTGAAGAGTGAACGTGCTTATGGAGAAGTGCAATTTTTCCTTGCTTTCAATGGCAATCAAAATTATCAGTCTCAAAACACTTACAATTATGAAGTCTTATAAATGCAAATATTTCCTCTTTGCTTTTCTTTTACAGATTTCCAATAAATAAGCAGTTAGTAGCCTGAAAGACATTGCGGGGGGGGGGGGGAGGAGGAGAGAAGGGCATGAGGATGGACACAACATCAACAATAAAAACTCTACTGCAAAAATCAAAGTCAGAAGCGAGACATGGACAGACTGGAATAGCTTCTCCTCTCAAGGTAGGAAAGCAAATGGAACATCAAAGAATCAACAGCCGCCTAATTTACACGTTTGCCACTTTTTAATCAAAGAAAGTCCGACCTTAGGATTGCAACAGACTTCAGAGGAAGAGTTAATTCACCTCCAGATGATTCCATTATGAAAGCAAAGTGTGTAACTTTAGACATTTGTAGTTGCTAGAAATAAATATGAAAACCCTATTAAACAAGTTGCATGAGTTCTAGGTCTAGGTAAAAAAAAAAAAGTTTCTCCTGAAGCCGAGCTCTGTTCCTGCATTTGGAATATTGTCTATTTTGCCGTGAAAAGAAAACAGTTTGCAGAAAAGTCACAATTCAGATTCTTTAGTCTGGATCTTGCAAACACTCCACTCTTCAAATGCCTCAGCTGTAGCCTCCAGCATTTTTCTAACCTCCTGTTTAAACACAGATTTATTTTAATTGGTCCTTTTCCTTCTGAATGCTCCCTGACTGCTTTTCTTCACTTGCCTCACCAGGTGTCTGAGAGGTAAATCAGGATAATTAGTTCTGAATTACCTAGCTGATTGCTGAAAAAAGTGACATTATCTGAAGTAAAAAAGCAGGAAGGGAAATCAGAATCTTCTAACATAATACACAAATAAAGGACAGAAAGGAAGAGGGCAGTCAGAACAGTTTTTTGTCCTCCATCAAGTCCATAAGGCTAGCAAATACGGTCATACTCCCTGCTACCGAAGACAAATCAGTTGCTCACAAACTTAATTAGCAAGCCACATTTTGTAACAATTAAATACCCAGTTGCACTCACTGACTGCAGCCTCAGTAATCCGAAAAACATGACCGACCATCATATCTTCACCATCAGTAAAAGAGAGAAAGCAGCAAATCAGTCTTTAGGAGGTTTCATCAGCACTGAACCTGCTTTCTCTGTAACGAACTACAAAAACCTTTACAGATTTGATCTGCCTTAGCTTGGACCGATTTATTAATACTAGCTGTGAATGTACTTCTATAGAATTCTGTGTTTGTGTTGTAAAAATGTCTTAGCTAAATAAATGGGAACAAAAAAGACAGAAAATGTATTTGCATACAGTAGGTACTATTATAATCCAAACTAGAACTTTTGAAGACACTGATCTCTTAAAAGAGCAGGAGGAAAAAAACCTGAGTTGTGTCAGTAGAAAGACAGACAGCTMACACGGAAAGTCGTGCCAATCGTTCCTCTCATGTGAGAGGTGGGTAACAAGCTATACCTGTGTGTGCTTGGTATAGAATTTAAGCCCAGGTCAGTGGACAAGGAAGTAAGGACCCTTCTTGACTTACTACCAGGCATGCTGTGTACCCAGTGCTGCATCTTGTATTTTATTGTATTTTGGTGGGGTTTGTTGTTGTATGTATTTGTTGTATTTTCACCTAACAACACAGAACAAAGGTTTGTTTTAAAGAGTCTGCTTCCAATTTACTCAAATTAAATTTGTTATCCCAGAGGCCATATGAACATGTTTTCAGAATGCCTCTTAGACTTGATGAAGAAATGATATACAACTAGTAACTATAAGGCAGTAACCAGGTTCTGATGCTGCTGAGCAAATTATTTTAAAGCCAAGTCTTTCTGTACTTGCACCAAGCATGATTACAGAAAAAGGCTGCTGTGGCACAAGCCTAGTGACTATGCTACTTTTCCTAGTTGACGTGAAGTATCCTACCTGGTAATCGCTCTTAATTGTATAGTACGTTACCCAGTCATTCAAAGAGATTACATTCTATGTATGCACAGAGAGTGGGAATAATGAGCAATCTGTTTGTCACCTGGGACAATACTGGGAAATTGTCAGTATTAATTACATTATAAAATATAAAATGGTCTATTATTTCAGTGACAAGTTCTATAAATAGAAATACAATTTGTTTAAAGGGCATGGCTAGCAGTGTCAAACAGCAAGCACTCAATACCTTATGTGTAGTTCAGTTCTGAAGAAACATACACCAGATAGACTATATTTCAGATTCTTTTCCTCCTCATCTGTTTTTTTCCTCCATTATACGGAACTTTTACCATTATATGGAACTTTTACAGTGGGAGTGGAGAGGAGGGGCAGGTTAAGATCCTCAGCTGTGCTCAGTTAGCATTGAAGACATGTGAAAAATTACTACAAAAGGCTGCACAAGTAATTCAATAACTGCAGAAGTAATCCCAATCCAGGCATACGCTGTGTGGAATGCTCTCATGACACGTGGAAGTTCTCCCCGAATACTTACACCTATGAATGGTTCATGATGGTATGCGTTCAAGAATACCCAGAGGGAAGTGTTTTCTAAACGATGCACAGAAATCTTTAGCCCTGTAAACAGTCAATATTCATGCCATGAAAAGGACTGAGGTGTTATGGATATTTGTTCATTAAAGTGAAGGAGATGCTTTGCAATTTGTATTGTCACTAAATATTTAGGGGTTTGGTTGGGGGCTTTTTGGGTTTTGAGTGTTTGGGGTTTTTTTATTTGATACAGCTCACATTTTTCTTTCTGGGATCAATGTCACAGCAACAATGAAAAATAAAACAGTACTACCTTTATTTACATTTCTAAAATATCATGAATACTGTTCCCAGGCAGGACCCAATCAATGTTATAGACTCAAACTATGCCACTCTGCTTGAAGCTATAAAAGATTTTTTTTTTTTTAAGAAACCAAGAAATTAGTAGTGTAACAAAGTAGCTAAAAATGCTGTCACACTTTTTGTTGTATATGAATTGCATAGCTGTGGAGGTACAGTAACTGCCTAACATAATGACATAATGAGTCACGACTGGAGCTGGAAGGCTTATTTGCCCCCAAGTGACACAAAACCAGTGAATTAACATCAAAGTAGCTTACATCCAATACAAGATATATTGCTTCACTTCACAGCAGGTTTTTAAACTCACCTGTTAAATGATAGAATATTGATCTATTCCTCTGTGAACTAATGAAACTTGAATTTTTAAAAAGCACATCTTAAGTTATTTGCCGTTTCAGTGACATTTCTTTTCACGCTGAATATATTATATTGTTATAAATTCTTTAACTAATATTTCACCCCAAACTCAACCATCTGGACAGTGAATCACAGACATAAAACAGTAGCTGCTTATGCCCAGAAAAATTATAGCTTTCAAAACAAATATCAGAGCAGAGCGCGAAGGAGGAAAATATCCAAAGTAGCAACTTTGACTTCTATTTAGAACCACCAAAATGCTTGTATTTAAAACAAACAAACTCTTATACTCAAAGAACAATCTACTTCCTGACTAAAACTGGGAAGAACTTTCAAATTTAAATAAAATCATACCAAGACTATGCAATCTTCTCTGTGATATGGCCCTCCCTCCTAGTTTTACAAGGTCTGCATTTTTATAACTGTGCTATGAATAAAGCTGTGCACCTGGAGATACACAAACACCCACTAGCACCATCTTTACATGGATTTCAGAGCATACCCAGAAAACAAGCTAGGGTTAATTCAGGGTTAATTAAAAACGAAGAAATTGGTATTTCTTTCCTTCTCATGCTTAAGGGATACCTGTTCACACATTAAGACCAAACTGGGCAGCAACATACAGCTTTGAAGCTCAGGAGCAGTGAAGAATAACAAGTAATTCTTAAATCCAGACAAAAGTGCAGCTAGTATAGCCATATGTTAAGAAAAGCTCAGCAGATTTGCTTGGTTCCCAGTAAACTTAGGTGATCTAGCCTTTAAAACTACAAAGTTAGTTAAAACAGAGATATACACTTTATTTTGCCTTTAATTTAAAAACGTTATATACACTTTATTTTGCCTTTACTGCTTGGTCCTGTGCAATGTTTACATCAATATGAAGCTTTATTCCTAACAATAATCAAGCATTTGCTTACTTACCTCACATTCCCTTGGGGAACAATACCAAACCACTTACAGAGAGAAAAAAGCATTTTTCTCACTATTTTTAAACACATTGCATACTACAGACCACACACCTAAGCCTGGTGGTCTTACCACCGATTTCTCTCCAGTGATACTGCATTTTGAACCGCATATATACTGCAAATTAGAAAAATGTTTCATCTGTTGCTTATACTCTTCAGCTAGCAGAGGTAGAAATATCTTGCAGCATCACAGAGCTGTTGGATGTAAGGAGCCCCTGAACATCATCATGTCCAACCGCCCTCTCAAAGCTATTGCCAACACTAGATCAGGTCAGCCCTAGCTTTTCCTCACTGAAGTTTGAAAACATCCGAGGATGGAGACCCATAACTCTCCGGGTAACCTGTTCCAAGTACTGCATCACCTTCTCAGCGAAGACTTTTTTCCTTAGTAACTACTTTTCCTTAGTATCTAATCTGAACTGCCCATGCTGCAACTTGTCGCTCTCCCTCATCATACCATCAGCCACTATCAAGAATTGCTTGGTTCTGTCATCTCCGTACCTCCTCTTCGACGGTCCATTTACACATATGCGGTGAGAACAAATGTTGCGAGTTAAAAAGGATATCACGTAGTTGCAAAAACGAGGCGAACGCTCATATTGAAAATAAGGAAATATAGTAATAGTTCTAGACATGGAAAAATACTCTGCTCATAACACAAAGGAAAAAATCCTAACATGATGGATCCTGGGCAAAAAACATTTGCTCTGCACTTGAACGAACTGACAGTAGGACAAAATCCTATTTATCCAGACAATATAAGACAATTTTGCCAAATGTAAGTTGACTCAAAAAATACTCCCGCATTCAGAAAAGGCACCTCTAGAACTCCTTTTTAGAGGATACTTCCCTCCTGCTACCCATTTCCAACTCTCAGGGTAGAAAACAGTGCTGGGAAGGCAAAGCTTAGTGGGAAAAGGAAAGGAAGGGAGAAGATGGCCATATGCACAGCAGCAGGAGTCAGTGGAAAGGTAAAACAAGGAAAAATAAAACACTTTACCTGGGACAGCACTTGACAAAACAGAAAAGTTTAAAGACGACAGTTTTCCTCAGCTGCTCTGTTCTAAAAGTTAACTCAGTCTTCAAGGAAAAACCACAAACACCTCTGAACTTGTCCTACTGTGCAGCAGCAAGTGGATATATGTTTGTCCCAAGTAAGACCTACTTGAGACAGAAAGTGAAGAAGATGGCTTTGGGAAACGAAACGTTTTTTAAAATCTTCTTGTAGACATGTTACAAGAGTGCCATCTACCGCGAGTAGGTATTCAAAGCTAAAAAAACACCGCTATTCCGCACTAAAGGGAACACAAAATCTTTCGTAAATGAGAAAAGACCATACACGCAGGTGTTAGGCGGTACATACTCAGACTGGCCGGCAGCTCCCAAAGCCTGTCACATCCCGTACTGCGAGGACCGGACGGATCCTTCCCAGTCTTCGGCAACTCGGCACGCGCTGATCCGCGCCAGGCCAAGCGTCGACACGCAGCGATCCCGCGGACGGCAGCTACGGGAGCGAGCTTCCCCTCAGCCAAGTAACAGCGCAAGGGTCGACCTCATCCGCGCCGGCCGCGCGCCAGGGCTCGCTCACTCCCTCCCGCCGCGCCGCCTGCCGCAAAGCCCGCCCGCGCCGCCGCGGAAAATAACGGAAGCGGGCGGGAAGACGCCCGCTCCGCCCGGAAGCCGAGCGACAGTTGCCTTCGCGCCATTTGGGCGCCCCCTGCTGCCTGGGCAGCCACCACGGGAGAAGACCGCGCTCCGGCCCCACCTGCCGGACGCGTCAGGCCGGCACGGGCCCGGCCCAAGCCCCGGCCAGCTCCCGGGCGGGTGCTCTGACAGCGCCAGCCTCAGCGACTCTTCTCAGCGCGGGGGCGAGGCGCCTCGGAGGGAGCGCCGTTCGCCGCAGGCTGCCACGCGACGAGAGTTCTCCCCACGCTTCCCTTCCTGCTGCGTGAAGGCAAGACCGCGCCCCGTGCAGCCCCACGCTCACAGCTGCTGTCCGTTAGATACGGAGTGAGTGATTCAGTCACGCGTGACTTTTGGGGAGGTCTGAGAGGAAGGGAGGGAAGACCGCTCGCTCTTCCAGCCAAAGGATAGGCGGATTTAAATCTTCAGGACCGTAGATAGCCACCATCTTTTATTACTCTGCCCCCTCTTCCCAGGCTTGGCCTTTCCCTCCTTCCCTTTCCTATGCTACAGCTGGCATGATTGGCAACTGGAAACCTAGCCACTGATTAGCCACCACCTGGTGCCAGACACCTCGAAGCTTTGAAAGGTATCTGGCAAGGGATTGCCTTAGTCTTCAACAGACAGTGATTTAGTTCTTTCTCCCTGCAGGCTAGTCACCTTTTCCCTCATGCCCTCCCGTCTGCACCTTTTTTCTCCTTAGAAGCACACATCCTCAGTTGTTTGCAAAAAAGACTGCAGAGCATCTGTACCACTACAGGTTCAGAGGAAAAAAAGGCAGAAAGGTGAAGCAGTAGTTGATGGYCTCCTTTACAATTTCAGTCCTTTTATTGGAGAGACTGTGATACTGCCTTCCCTTATCTCCAATAGGATCTCTCCCTGCAGCAGGTCAGCACAGGAAGGGGAGACAGGTCCCTGCACAAGGGAGAAAATAAAGCATAATTCCTATCCTTCCCTCTTCCTCCCTGGCAGCATAAAGATTTCAGCAGAAACTGAAAACTGCTTCACTAAAGCAGCAACAGGTTAAGTAACACTCTACTTGAATAGCAGCATCTGACTTAAATTGATTAATGTTAGGAAGGACGTTAAGACGAGTTCTAGTAAACTAAGGAAGTATTGTGCTCCTTACTAGAATAAATTTTAACTTTTAAAGCTAATATTGTTCAGGTAGTAGTGAAATAATCAGTATTCTGTTTTGAGATGCTACCATTAACCTTTAGTAAATGCAACCATTCAAGAGTAAGGTAATGCTGAAAGAAAAAAACAAAACAAAACACGAAAAAAAAACCCACACCACAACACGCGCACCAGAAGGCAGAATTTCAGAATGGAGCCTAAGGCTCACCGTTATTCAAAAGAAGAGAACAAGTCACTTCTTCATTTATATGCCTTTAAAGTCTAGAGTCATCTTCTGAAAACAGTATTCAGTTTGCAGTCAGCTTTTAATTGAGAGGAAAGTTAAGGTTGACTAAAATTTTTAAAGCCTCACATGGGAAGGTGGTATTTAACTTTCTCTAAAAATACTGTGAAGATAACATGGCTTTTTAAAATTTGCTTAACCATATAGGCCTTTATAGACTTTTGTTGAAGTGTCTCACCTTCCAACAGAAACAATAGTGTTACAGGTTGACCTTTTTTCATTTTATTAGCACAAAATCATGTAGAGAGTGAAGACAAAGAGAGGAACATACACGTGTACTTAGAACATGGAAAACTCGCTGCACAAATGAGAATGGCAAGATCACAGGAAGGAAGGAATCAATTACTTCTCCTCTCACCTTGAGTACTAGAACACTCTGATAGAGCTTGCAAGCTACAAAACCCAATCTTACAAGCCCGCAGCACTTGCGTAAAAAAACCCTGCAGTTCCATTACCAAAAAGGGGCTCAGCCTAGGTTCAGAACTACAACTGCTATYAAGAGAACTGAACTAGAGCACTTGAATTCCCAAGTCTCCTGCTGACTGTGGTAACTTTTGGAGCAGATCCTTTATGTATTTAGTATCATACATCATCTTTAAAACAAAGGAAAAACATTTACACAGTATGTGCATACRCCCTAACGTTAATGCATCTATATTCATTTTTACATAGTTCAATGAAAATCCATTCTATAAGCACAGAAGCAATCCCGTGGTTATTTCTGACCACATAAATACAGTTGCAGAGACTGCTTACAGTTACAGATCTTCTTGCAGAAACTTTTATAGTGGCACTTGTATAGTCAGTTGGTCCAGTGGCTTCGCAACACCTATACACACATAGGGACAGGTAAAAAGAGGCAAGATCTTTACGGGCCAGTAGCTGAGCTTACTGCATAGCAAGGCTGATATACAGTATGACATCTGCAGTAATAATACCAATACCAATAAATTAGATTAAAACAATTCAGATATACTTCCCATAGTATGAAAGCCAGCATTCACAAAATCAGAAAAAACACTATTCTATTCAGATTGCATGGCAACAAACAAGGTGTTTGCCACAGTACAGAATCAACACACTTTCAATGTCCAGTATTATTAGTAGGTTGTGGCACAGTGATATTTAATTGCCGTGCAAGGATAACGCCCTCAGACATTTTCCTAGGAATTCTCTTGATTATCAGTCAGAGGGTAGAAAGAGATCCACCATCAAAAGTCAGTAACTTTGTCATTTCTTCGCTTGGGAATAGCTGAAAGTGGTTGCTTTATTCCAACAGATGGCAGACATTTCAGTTTAGTTAGCCATGCAGTTGTTTTGTGAATAGGATTAATCACACAGATTTATGACATCCATGTTTTTGCAAAAGAGAGCAGGTAGTTTATTTCCGGTTTTAATACTTCCCTTCCATCAAAGGGGGCATACCAAGAAGCGTGGTCTGAAAGCAAAGTATCACGATCTCTTAAAATGAAGCTCCAGGTCAGCTCTCCAAACAAACATAGAATCACTAGAACAGAGCTCTACCTTGCATCCACTTAACAAGTACAGAATTCACGGGAATACTCTGAGCGCACCGGCAAGAGCAAGAACTACTTTATGGAATGATTTGTGAGACCAGCCTCACCAAACAAAAAGCCTGAGTTTCACAAGCCTAAATAATAACACCACTTTTTTTTTTTTTTTTTGCATGACAAAAGGGTAAACTTAAGCAAAAGTGGATATTCTACAGATTTAAAAAAAAAAAAACCACAAACCATTGAGCAACTGACTCAGTTCAGTGTTCACGCAAAACTCAACTCAATCATTTGTATGTTTTGACCGGGCAATCAGTCAGAGACAGACTGTTAAAATAGGACTCCAAACTGAAAAACCACTGCACTTGCAATAAAGCTGGTTTCAAACTGGCATTTCTAACTCCACTGGCCTCCGAGTATTTTTACAGTAGTTTCAGTTGTCCAACATGAGTTACAAGCTGCTGTTCCACAGTTAGCGCCACTCTTCTCCTGTGAAACATACTTCAGGCTTTCAGACTATTCTTCTCTTGTTCCACAAAACTTTGGAGTGAAGAGCTGACAAGTCTATCCAACGTCTTTAGTTTTCCTCTAGACTGCATTCCTAGGTGTGCCATTGTGAGTCACTGCTTTCATATTTGAGGCGCTGGATTGATGGTTGCAGATTCTGTGGGAGGCAACACCTACTTCAAAGACTTCATGAATGGCTTTGCGGAAGCAATGAAAATTGTAGTCTATCAGACCTGTCAAGAAGGAGGGGGAGGGGAGAGGAAAAACTGTGCTCAGCTTAGCACATTTATGTAATCAACAGAGCTTCAAAATAAATATAAAAAGTTTCATTTAACCAACAGCTATTTTGCTACTTATTTTAGTATGAATTTGGATTCAGAAGATTTAACAAAGTTTTACTGATGCCAGTATTTATTTAGACTGTCTCAGTTTTTAGAAAAAAAAGGTACTCATTTGRAATGCAAGGTGTATATTCATAATTAAACAGCAGGTGAGGGGACAGCACAAGACTCTACCCCCCCAAAAACATGCTAGTACAGCACAACCATCACTTTTATGTTATCTGGCACTTTATGTCATTGATATATATCCTAACTGTGGTGAGAAAAACTTTGAGATCAAATACAGTACAGTTATTAAAAGAACACATCTGCTTTTTCTCTTTTTAAAATGCCAAGGTAAGTACTGTCACCGTGTAAGTCAAATACTTTGAAATTAGGGCCTACGCTGTCATTTCTACCCCGTAACATATGCAAGACCATTCATACCATCACCTCCTACAGGTCCAAGCAACTAGGTAGTTGGGTAGACCTGCAATGTATTAAACACTTTGTTCTAAGTTCCTACCACACAGCCTACCACCGTTGATTTCTTCAGTCATACGTTAAAAAAAATTACATCAGTGCAACACATGATAGAGAATATGGCTATTCACAATACAGGAGAAGCAGAATATGCAAGCAGAACATAATAAGCATTACTCCATTTTACTGATTCCACTACAGCGGACGGTAGTGACACAGGCCACATTAGCTACATAAGTCATTTCAGCAGGAGGACAGCGATTAAAGCAATGATTCACAGGAATAAAAATAAGACCTCTTTATACCTATCTCTAGGAAAGGAGAAAATTCCTCCCAGAAGAAATTAAACAAATTTAGTTACACAAAAATCAAGGTGACTTGTAAAGTCATATTAATATTTTATAGTTGATAAAAAACATTAGATAAAAGCCATTCAATGGGGGAAGTCCTTACCTTTGCGCTCAAAACTCTCTTCTCTAAGAATGCAAACTAATGCCAAAAACTTTGTTACTTCCTTTAAGTACAGGACCGTTGTGTTATTGAGCTTGATAATTGCCATTGACTCTTTATCATAAGCACTGCCAGTGCCATCTTCCTTTAACCTAAGAAAGAAGGAGTTAACCCAAGAAGTAATCTAGTAGGCATGCATATGTAACTTCAAGACAAATACTTGTTAAATGCAGTTAGAAGAATAATACTCATACTGAACAGTGAGCAAGTGAAGAACCTGCAATGCAGGTCTTAATGGTATCATTAAGTAAGACCCATTATCACACCTTAAGTTTCTCAGGAAAGCTAGACCTAAACAGAGTAGAGGCCTTCACTAGATACTATCTATCTTATATGAGCAGTTAAGAGCAAGCTATCAGCATGCATTCTTTTGATATCAAACTAAGAGCTGTGGCTGTTTAGTCGATACTGTTTTCAGCTTACAGCTGAGCATTCTTAATGGAGGTAGTATAGTACATTAATTGTAGCATAGTTTACCTTCAAACCAGAGAGTCACTGCTACTCACTGTCTCACTGAGTTTACAGTGCCACAGTAAGGTATCGAGTGACTGGTCTGAAGATTCTAATGCAGAACTTCTATGTAGAAACGTCAATGGAGTGACATCTCAGTGAAATTACTTTTCGTAAATTAATACAAAGGCTTCCTTAGTAAGGCCGGGGCAGGAGGAGGCAGGGTGCAACAGGGAGCAGGACACTTTCTGGTCTTAAGCTAAACCAGCCTGCATTTACAAGAAAAGATTAGGATGCTGCTTTCTATCTGCAAGTTATTAGTGTTAGTTAAATTACTGTAGAAGCAAAAGACGTATTGCAAGCTACTTCTAAGCACTCCTGAAAAAAACAAACCAAAAACAAAAAAAMAMAMMAAAAACAAAAAAAAMCAAAMMAAAAAMAAAMAAAMAAAAAAMAAACMAAAAAMAAAAAMACCAAACCAAAMAMAAAAAMAAAMMACAAMMARWWACACAACCCTGGGTTGACACATCAGGAGACAGACCATTAAACGTTGCAGTATTTCTTGGCAGCACTGTATTTTCCAGGCTACAACCACAGTTCTAAAATAAGTTACTGCTTCTCCAGAGCCACTTCAAAAATCCATTGTGAAGTATAATTCAGCCATAAATTGTGAGAAACAGGCACTATATGCATCCCTCAGAGAAAGTCAGTAAGAGCCAAGTTGACCTGACCTCGCAAAAGCTATTCTGTTCAGATAGCAGCAAGTCTCAAAGCAATGTGACTGCAAGTTACACTTACGAGCTATGGCATGCTATTGACCCCATTTATTTGCAGGTATTAACATACTTGCACCCACCATGCCAAACGAGACACAGCAATATTCATATTTTACATGAAACACTTGACTTTTACAAATGTCAGATGGCTTGTCTAAGGCCATGAGTGGAGGGAAACAAACTGAGTACAAATGCTCGATCTAGCTGCCAAATCATTTGGCTTTATTCTAGTTAGTTACAGAACCAATGTGCTCTACAGACCAATCAATAGCATCTTGCTGGATGACAAAGCCAGCACCACTTGCACAGTTTGCAACCTATTCTACAACTTTTAAGGACTTTTCTCCTAAGAGTATTCATCACTTACCCATATATACAGGAAACATCTATCACTACATCAATCATGTCACAGCACAACTCATATGACTGCATGTCCACAGGGGAACTGTCTGTTGCGATGTAGATTTTGCTGACTACATCGAAGAGAAAAGCTTTTTCAATGCCTGAATTCTTCAGAAAGAGAAAGAATTTGGATGAATTTTTAAAATAACTGCATTTTTAAAATCTCAAGTAGAATTCATACACTTTCACATTCTTAATAGCAGGAAATGGTTTAAACGTAACCAATTTAGAGGCTTAAGACAGAATCAAGATTTAGAGCATGTAGTTTATAAATACAATACCCTTGTTGCCATAGTACATATCAACATCACCTTCTAGTTGACAAAAATAAAGCTGGGGACTCGGTTAGAATTCTTTTTAGTTTATTATTTACCATATCATAATTAAGGTTACATTTTACTATGCTTCCAGAACCCAAATTCAGCAGTTTTCCTCTTCTGTGGTTCTGTTAACTCCAGAAGAGCCACACATTCACATCCACCTGATGGACCAGGCTCAGAGACGAGTTACTTTGTAGGAGTATGCTGACAAATTTTATGCTTGTAGTATCTTGGCAGTTCAGTTTCTGTGTGAGGCAGTTGCCGTGTAGTTTAACATGCAGAGCAAATAAAGTCAGCTTCTGAACTTATGACTCCATGAAGAGTATCACATTATGGCAGTTATGGGTATGGAAAAGCACCAAGCCAATTGTACCATCCCATTTGTAACTGAGCACTTCGGCAAAGTGCACGTGCTCATACTAAGTTCAGAAGCCTTCTGCTGTTAAGCAAGTTACCACATACACACTACGGACTTCTGGCAAAGCTTAATTTCTATTTATGCACCAGAACCATTCCTTATCGCTTCTTCCTAGCTAGTCTGAATACCCAAGGCAGTGTCCTGAGGACATCCAGATGATCGTTTTGGCTTCAGGGCCACGCTCCATACCCTCATGGCACTGAGCAGGGTAAGCATTAACGTGCCCTTTATCCACTGGGCCAGGTTATTACAGACAGTCCTCTACCAACACAGGAAACAAGCATTATACAGTAGCATGGGGCGACACGTCTGACCCGCACAGCTCCTCTCAATCGCAACTGTTTTTTTCCATGTTGTCCACATGCCTGCAACAGCCTTACAGACATAACTTAAATGAGACAGGCTACTTCAGCCTTGACTCTAGGGTGATATTTTATTTGATTTGAAGTATACAATAGCAAATTTCTATGTCACAAATTCTGTAAGAAATGCAAACACTAAACGAATAAGGGCAAAAGTCTCACAGGCCACATGAAATAGACAGTTTAGTTCAAGGCCAAGTTCATTTTATGAAAAAAGTCTGTTGCCAGTACAGCTACATTAGACTACTAAGTGCCTTAGCAGACTAATCAGTACATCGTGCTGGCAGAAAACTTCTGTATCAACAGTTATAACCAGCCAAACTATGCTTTGTCAGTATTTAGAGAAACCCACACAAAGCACGCACCAGTACAATTTAGCTGTGGTAAAGAGCTTTTAATGCAGACAAGCAGGCCAGCAGAGTACACCAACATGAGTGCCACCCGAATCTCCCAAGGGCGGATCTAGTCAGCGTTCCTTAGCAGAAGGACTTGCTTTACCATTCTGCGTATTTCACTCAAAGTTCTGTTAGATTAACACTTACTGATATAAAGATATTTAGTAGATTTTCCAGCGTTGGCAGTTGCGGAATGAGCTTCTGTACCACTTTACTGAAGGCTTCAAATATTGAATGGTCATAGATACTGGTCAAATAAAAGCTGAGATGAGGAGGGAGTGAAAAGGAAGAAAAAAGAACAAAGATTCAAGAGTATTTCAGAATTGCAATAGAAACGTTAAAGCTATGTTTTCTAACATAGAGGCCTGATGATTTAGGTGCGATGCCTTTATCACAAATATACCTGGCCACTGCACCAAGAACCTAATTTCTGAGTGACTGGAGTAAACATGAAACAGACTTCCCCCGTCCCCAGGAGATGGGACAACACAGAGAAAAATTTGAACATGCTTCCACAACACACTTGGCCTACAGAATGCTTATCACAAAGGCATTAAACGCTCAACTAGATTTCTTCAAATCCCATTCCTGGCCTTCCACTTTGTTCACACTAACACCGAGAGATACTGGCAATACTTAAAAGCTCCACGAGAATCAAAACAGCAGTAAAAACAGATAAAAGATAGCTCATTTTAAAGGTGTCAGTAGAAGACATCTTAAAAGCAAGCCAAATATCAAGAAAGAGACTAAGCTTTTAAAACCAATCACACTGAAAAGTCAGTGCTTGCCAGGACTAAAAGGCAGACAGCTTTCCCTCTCCTTCCGCTGCCTCTCCAGGCTGCATGTACAAATTCATCCTGTTATGCTGAATGAAGAGTATGCAAAAGAACCTTGAATTATCAGCGAGTTTATGAATAAATCTGTTGATTGGAATATGATACAGTAGCCTGCCTTATTTTAGTCAGCCTAACAGCTGAGGCTTGGCCATAAATTCAGTGGTGTATTTTGTAACAAGAGTTTGTGCAATATTAAGAAACTAACAAGGCTTTGCTCCGGTCCATTCACTATTACATCTAAAAGCCATTAGTCTGTATGCATATCAGCAACAGTAGAATCACATATGTCAGAATCTTTAACTCACCTAAGGTGAAGTTTTTCAAGCCCAGCATCCGTAAGGTCATCATTAGCCCGCTGATGAATATCCCTCTGAGTTTCTATTTTATGGTCATCCGATAAACCATCAACTTTATGAATAAAAACTTCAAAGTTCATTTCCGGATTGACCTTGTAGGCTTTTGAAACTGTAATGTGGAGTCTCGTTAAAGCTTCCATGTAGTCATCCTGTAAATCAGTTTTGGCAGGAATGAATGACAAGGCTTTATCTCCGATAACTATTCCATTCTGCACAAGGACAAAATATTTCAGTGCAAGAACTTCACTTCACTTCTGTAACTAAACAGAAGTATGGCAGAAGAGAATACCTTGGAGTGTCAGAAATCCAGGTAGCTTAGATTCTGTTACATAAATTAAGTTGCATTAGCTATACAAGGCTCAGCTACACAAAACTAGGCTTCAGAGCAAAAGGCAGGTTACACTTCAACTCCAGCAAAAGGCAGCAGCGATCTCCAAGATGGTCCTAATAACCAGGTGATCTCCCACAGTGCAATTCCTAAGTTCATTAGAAGCTACCAAATACCCAATAGTACCAGTACTTGAAACTGAGGTCAGAAGTGTGCTGTTATTAAATGAACTCCATAGCACTCAACAGCAGAGGGAAGGGATAATTCAGACCATCTAGCACAGCAGGTTCTCACTATTATTGTAGAAAAGGTAAGTTCAGAGTACTCGCCCCTCTCCACTCTCTCCACTGGGAGCTTATGTTCCAGTCACTTCACAAAACTAAAAACCACACACCAAAAGTTAGATTGCCAACGCATCCTTTCATAGATAACAGATGTTTTACGAACTTATCTAAAAATATAAATTATTAGCTTCTCAATCATTCCTCTCGCACACAAAGCAAAAAGAAAACTTCCTTGTGATTCTTAGTGATTTGTATTTACCTGGGCATCAATAACATATATTAGAGCACCTGTTCCTCTGAAGATCATCTCATAATCAAACGTTGGATCAAAAAAGTCCATCTGTCCAGGAAAATCCCATATTTGGAAATTCACAAATGAACTGTTGGAAATATCGTCTTTGTAGATCTTGTTGGTACTTTCCAAGAACAGAGTCTCATTGGGAGACATTTTGTGAAACACCACCTGTTAAAAGAACACAAATAATAGTCTCAACTTTATCTTATTAGAAGAGATTGGTAAAACTTCTGTGACTTGAATCTTACAAATAGGTTTGTCCATTCTAAAGTGTACAGTTTCCTTTTGGTAAATAGAGAGCTTCCTGCATCAGCTAAGGAAATAACCTACCCTCAACCAGAACCAAGCAACCAAATACAGTTAAACATTTTCACAAGTCTAAATAACACTACTGCCTAAAGACACAGACATCCCAGTTACTCTTTCTTCCTTGCAAGTCTAACGCAGTATTTTCAAATTCTGCTATATTAGCCAATTCAGATCTGGTATAAAGCCTCTGTGTTAATTAAGCAACTGCAAGCTTTTAAGAACTGTTCCTTTCCAGTCTTAGAAATTTCTAAAGGAAACTTTGATTTTAGTCTGGTGTCAAGTGTTACGACACAATATAATCAGACTGTTCCTAAACTACAATAAAAATGCACAATAACAACATCTCAGTTTGAGAGACCCGAATAGCTAGGTAGTTTGCCATCTATTAACAACTGAATTATATTTGCTGACCCTCTCCTTTCAAGTAATGATCAAAGAAATGATCAAAGCTTTCATGCTAGTTGGTAAACGGTTTAGCTGCAGTGATGAAAAACATACTCATTGCTAGTACTCAAAAAGCCCCGCTGCGATTTTAGCCCTTCCCTGAAAAAATAGAACTAGCATGTAACCCCACAGCAAAGCAGCCTGCAGCAAAAGCAGTCAGTTTCACAGCGAACATTGCACTAAAGCAACTCAACAGTACATTACAAAAGTTACTGCAAACATAAGGTGGTCGAATGCTAGGACTGCAAAAAGAAAGATGTTTCCTATATAGCACTTGGTAATTTTTTTTTTTGTTTTTAATGTTTCACAGTTACAGAAGTCATCCATTAAAGAGACCTAGTGCAACAATCTCTGTCAAAAAAACTGCAAGAAAAACAACTCCACATGCAGCGTAGTTAATGGATTGTTTAGTGAGGTTCAAAGTAGTAAGTCAGCCTAGATTTTTAAGACCAAGGGAAAAAAAATTCAGTTCATCAAGGCAAATGTTTGAGGAGGCCAGGATATAAACGAGGTTTTAAACAGCAGGACATTTGTATGGAAAAGTAAGAACAGTTCTAGATACGTAGCAGCTGTATTGCAAGGACTAGAAATTCCTCAGGGTTTGCAGCAGAGTTTTAAAGCATTCTGAAATCAAGGTTCCTTCTTTGGAACTCAGCATCTCCCACAGGGAGCAGGATAGAATTAGTGAATCCAGTTTAAAGCAGATGAGTCTCTGAGAAGCAATGCCATCATCCCCCTTTTCCCGCCTTCCCAAAGCAGCATGTTTCATCGGACTGATGTTCCCCATCTGTTTTTTACACTAATAGGGGAACCAGGACACAGTTTTCATCAAATTCCATTTCTATCACCTAGCATCTACCCCCACTCTTACTTGCTTTACACAGCTTCAATGAAACAAATAAAAAGGCTGTGGAAGCATCTGATGGGAAGCATGCAGCTAACACTGATGCCAAGCAATTTTGACTAGGCATGTGCAGGCAGAGCAGACAAAGCTAGTAAAATCCTAAGAATCTGCTGAGTTTCCTCACTACGGCTTTTATCATTCCCAAGTGTTCCTTTTATACCTTCAATATCCAACGATCTCATTGACGTCCTGGCAGACTTCCTGCTTTTACTGTATTTTAAGAACTTTTCACTGTCAGCTTGAGCACTCTTAGCAGTACACTCTTTCAGATTTTTTTTTTATCCCTCTGAATTTCCCATTCACATCTGACCTGCCACGACCTCTGAGTTTTCAGGATTTTTTTTTTATTTCCTGACGTGTCAACATTTTCTCAACAATAACTTCTCTACAGCGGCACTTGGTTTTATTTTTTAATTACAGCAGTTAAGCTGCACTCCTGATGCAGTAGTTCTGAACCACCTCCATGTTTTTGGACTGCCCTTTTCTTTGTTTGTTTTTTTAAACTCACAATTTCTGTCTCAATTTTCAGGTAGTTACCCTTCCTTGGATCTGCGAGCTGAATTTGTCCAACATGTTCATTCCCACTACCTTAAACTTTGAATGGACTCCCCAGGGAAGCATGCGTTTGTTGGGGTTTTTTTAACAAATCAGAGAACAGCCATATTTGGAATTTCACTTCCAGCCAAAATGTTGGCCTGATCCATACAAACAAAAATTTCCCAGACCACCAAACAATAATCCTATACATCAAGTCACAAGCATGACTTCCACAACATCCCTACTACAAGAGCTTATGAAAAAATATAACCTGCCACCGCAAGACACCTTATCGAGTACATTGTAGCAACACCTACAAACTGCAAGAAGAATGTCTAAGGCAGAAATTGCAAGTTGCTGAGAAAGTAACAAATGTAGGATAGTGTCCCTTTTTTTTGACACTTTGTCTGCAAACATGAATAACTGGTTTGTAGCTGAGAAATCTACATCCTTTTCCTCAGAAGGGAAACAACAACCAGAGCCAGAACTCTTCTCAGAATCTTCACAGTGCAAGTAACCCAAAGGGAAGAACCCTTCACGGGGAGTCGTCCCAAGCCACCATGAAGCATGCCTCAATGGAGTCTGTACAGCCGAAGCAGGCAGTTTGCCCTTCATAAACAACCAGCCTCCCCACTGCAGCACAGGCTCATTCTGCACACAAAAATAGGCACCTTTACCTATAAGTCCAAATGCAGAATGGGTTTTCAAACTCCTTTTTTTTTCCAGTCATAGTAAACCCCTTTTTTTTCTTGAGGTAATATTAGACTATTTCTATTGCCCTGATGTCCAGAAAGGAATTTGCACAGGCAGATGGAAGGAGGTCCCTGAAAAGAGAGAGAAAAGGTATGGTATTGCAAGATGGTGTTGAGAATCTACTAATTGGAAGCGAGCAGCTGCTTCACAGGTAACAATGAAAAGCAACTTCCAAAGGATTCCCCAACAGCAGTAAGACGTACAACTGTTTTGTCATTTTCATGCTTTCCAGAATCTTTGCTTTAATTCTGTGGATTTCTTAAGCTGCTGTAATGAATGAGATGGTCTCAGAAGTAGCAGCTGTCTTTTTTTCCAGAGGAGAGATTTGAGGGATGTAGGGTGACAAAGGAAGAGAGTAAGTACAGCAAAAGGAAGACAAGACAGACAAAGTTTTTAAAGAAATTCACTAGTTATTAGGAGCATTACATTACATCTTGCTGTAAGATTTTCTAAGTATTAGAGCGTGCTACAGAAGCACGACACACAGCTGTTTCTGACTCCCTACTCCCCCAGTTCACTTCATTTATTTAGCACCTTTAAAGAAAAATGGGTATAAATGAAAGGTTTACATCAGCTCCAAACAAGCTGCTGCTTTAGGTTCCACCACACACACAAATTCCTCCCCCAATAATATATATTTATGCTAATCTTATGAAGGCAGAGCAGCAAGTCTGGTGACCATGACAAAAAAAAAAAAACAAAACCAAACAAACAAAAACAACACCAACCCAACAAAACCAAACAAAAACAAAAAAACACCACCACAAAACAAAACACCACACCACACACCAAACCAAACCCACACACCCAAAAAAACCCAAAATCAGGTACTCTGAACTCTTTTCAGGGTCCTATTACATAAGGACAGCACAGTAAGTCCAGTTACACAAGGCATAGGTCTGCACAAAAATTTGTTTTATAAACTGAAGCAATCGTCACATTCCCAAAATCTTCTAACCTCAATTTGCTACTGAACATTCACAGGTTATACTAGTATGGAAAATCCAATTGTCCAAAGGAAAAAAAGAGTTCCTCCCCAGCACCATCATTTTTTCTTTTGAGAGAGGCCTCCTGTTAATATTGCTCTCAGTAGAAGGCTAGAATGGTTTAATAATTCATGGTTTTCACACAAATTTCTACATTCCCACAAAGCCAATACTTTTCCCCAATACAGTGTTTATCGTGCATACCCCTTCTCTCTGGCAAGGTGATCAACAACTAGCGCCCAGACAGAAGGGTTGGGTCTGGTTATGACCATTTTTGGACTAGACAGATCTAAGAGCAGGGACACCGTTGAAGAGAAACTTCTTCATACTCCAAGAGTGTCTCAAATTATTGCCACAGTTAGTTCGCTCAGGCAGCAGCACAATGAGCTCCTAGGTAACAGAACCACAGCTTCTAATTCCCAAGCCAGATCGGCAACCGATCAGCAAAAGATAAATTCTATGTCCTCTTATTGCATACTCAACATCACACTGTTCCTTTCCTGTACAACTACTTGAATGGGTCCTCAGAGAACTGATGGTCATAAAAAAAAAAAAAAAAAGTCCAAAAGCTGTATCTATCAATTGACTTGTAAAGTCTTAAAATCTAGCTGCAATTTGGAGTTACTGCTTCCCTCTAGCTTTTAGGGTTCACTTTTTTCAACTGTGGGTAATACAATAAGATCGCTAATGAGAGTCTACAATGAGTGCCATTCACATGACTAAACACTTAGAAAAAGACTGTCAGTGCAATCACTGCATTTACACATACAGTGGGGGCATTAGGCCTAAATAATGGGGAATAACTGGAAAGACTGAGAAGCAGTGACAGCCCAGTCTGCCACTGTATTTCAGAATAGCACAATGGAAAAAATTTCTCACTAACAGATATGGCACCTTTTGCAAACCTTGTCAAAAGAAAGGCAAGCCTACAGCAAAAGATAGGAGTCTTCAGACTACCGTTGAGAACTCATTGGTCTAGTACAGTCTATGGATTACCAAGTAGTCTGCATAAGATGGCTAAAAGAAACAGATTCATACCTGCTATACTGCAATGTCCAAAAAAGGCTTCTCTGCATAAAATCTTTACAGAAATCTCTGAAGGATTCCACACTTGCATTTGAAGAAAGTTTGAGGCCCCTAAGTCTAGAGCTTGAGAACCACCGCATTTCACTAGTAACCATAAAAATATCACCTAAAAACTTCATAATAGGGACTGCAAATACAAAACTTGCACTGAAGAACAAGCATCATTCTTAGCGCTACACTTCTCTTGAGCTACGTGGCAAATGAAAATAGTCAGTTTTGTCTTATTTTTATTAAGAAACACTAGCAACTTCACAAAGCTACCAACAAACCTAAGGCACTGAAACTGTTTTATTTCCTCCTCGACCAGCGACTATCGTTTGCTCAGTCTAGCGTACCAAAGAAAACTAGAGGCTGCCTTTCTGCTCATACAAAAGCAGAAGTCTCTTTCAAAGGATCAAACGGCAGAACAACGCTCAAGTCTTCTTCCGACCGGAAGCGCTAGCTAAACACCACACACCTGTACCGCTCACGGTGCTTTCGGATCCGTAAGAAAACACCTCATGATAAATTTCACACCAGTATCTTCACTTTTTATTTTGAAGCGTTAACGTGAAGAACTACAAAGGCTACAACCGATGCTACACAACCTTCCTCTCCAGGGCAAATGATCGGAGGCCGTTCTGGGAAGTAAGCGCCTTTAAGCAGGAGGAGCCTCCCCTCGCTCCAACTTCGCCACATGCGCCCACATTAAAAAGCAGAAATTGCCTAAACAGCAACACAGAAAGGAGAAAGGGAGCCGCCGGCTGCCCCTCACCTTCTGGATGGAGGACTTCCCGCTGCGCCGCAGCCCCATAAGCAGGATCCGCGGCTTGGAGTCCGCCCCGCCCGCGCCGCCGCCGGGCCCGCCCGCGCCGCCGCCGGGCCCGCCGGGCCCTGGGCCTCCCTCCAGCTCCGCCTCCTCCTCCTCCTCCCCGTAGCCGAAGTCCTTGGGGAACGAGTCCGCAGCCCCGAAGCTACCCCCCACCAACGCCGGCTCCTCAGCCGTGCCTGCCGCGCCCGCCCCGCCGAACTGCAGCGCCATGTCCGCCCACGCCTGCCGCTCTCCAGCCACCAGCGCCCGGCCCAGGGCCTCCTTCTGCTCGTCCAACCCAACCCGACACCACACAGCCTTCCTCGGATTGGCTGGCGTCAAGCTCCGCGGCGCCGATTGGCTCAGGAAGGCAGCGGGGTAGGATGGCTCCGGTCAGACGACCCGAGTCACCTGACGGCGCCACCGCACGTGAGCGGGAGGGGCGGGGCGAGCAGCGGCCCAGCCGCGCGGCTAGGGCGGTACCGGGCGCCGCCGGCAGAGGAGAGACTCGCCGCAGCCCCGGGGCAGCCAGCACGCGGCACCCCCAGGCCCCGCGGAGGGCGCCCCGTGCCCGGCCCTGCTGCGGAGACCGGCCGCAGGTACTGCCCCTGCGGGCGCGCTTCGGCTGCGGCGCAAAAGTAAACGTAAACCGAGGCACGGGAGCTCTCGCTAAAGAGGCAATCCCCCTTTCTACGCGAACGTTATCTATGAAGCAAGGTTCTTCACGTTCTTTAAACAGCCATTAATTTTCTACTGGCATCATTTGTACAGGCAGGCAGCTGGACTGAAGTTTCAACAAATAGTTGTTGTGTCGTTACAATCCTAATTTAAGGCTTACAAGACCAAACTCTTTTCAGAGGGAAGCAAATGCAATTATGAAAAGCATTAAGTGTGCATTACTGCCCTCACACCCAACCTCTCGGCCAAGGAGTCCTTCGTACCCTGTGATGACCTTGACTAAACACCTTACCTGCCTGCTGCTTCTTTGGCGGGACGTGCCCTGAACAGTGTGTATTTCTGTCTTCCTCCAGTCACTTACTCACAGCACATGTTCAGCTGTATGACGCATTTTCTCCAGCATTATCCTCTCCCTATTTCCACATGGTGCAACTTAATGCTAGGTATATGTTCTAACTTAGAAGTGAGCTTTCTTCTCTCCTTTGTTGCAGAGGGTGGGGCATTTTTTTTTGTTTGGGTTTTTTCAGTGGTTTTTTGTTTGTTTGTTTGTTCAGGATGGGGGGGGGGTTGTTGTTTTAAAGATTTAACACAGTATTTTCCCCTCATTTACCTCTCCTCAATAATAGGTACAGCAGTAAGGTAAGCAACCATTACATTCACTAGCCCTTGATTTTAGTACGTTGCCTTTAGCAGAAGTTCTGATCCATCCTACCCGACCTGTAAGACAAGCTGCAAAACCCATCCTAGAAACAAAGAAGTTAAACTAATAGCCAGTAGATCTAATACATAAGACAGCTACTACACTTTTTTTCCCCCACCCCTTCCTTTATTTTTCCTGTCATCAGCGTCCTTTGAAGTACCTAGTTTTAGGATAGGAGACAAATGCAGATCTTTAAAATGTATCTTTTTTGTGGTAAAGGACAACTTTGCATTTCAGAAGAATTGTGAAGCCGATTCAGGGAAACAGGGGCCATAGAACAGAGAGGCAAAATTAGAAATCACAAGTCACACATACACCCCCCCCTTGGATTTTTCTGCCCTGCCTAGATTTTCTTTTCCCCCGTTAGATGAATCAGAAAGCAGAACTCTCCACATTGTACTCTTACATGCGCCACTCTAATTACACAGGACATCCATTACAAGTAAGAATTATGTCTTTTGTTCATAACTGTCCAGGTGGTATCTGGATCAACTCTCCAAGGCCCAGTTTCTGAAACAGGATCAGACACATGAACTGCATGGAAACAGGTAAACCTCAGGCAAATTAAAAAGTGTAAGTTCAGTAGGTACTGCATCTCCAACATTGTGCTATGTCCATCACTTAACATAACTATACTCACTCCTTTTGTGCCCCCCTGAGTAGACAGTTACCCTATCAGCTTCAGTAGAAGTCTAACTTCAGTGCTGAGTACCAACTTAGAGCATACCTTGGAGGTCCTGCTTTAGTTTACAGTTGGTCCATCTGTGTCACGTCACTCCCCTTCAGTTAAAAGAAAACCTAGAGAGAGATCAGCAGCTTAACAGGACCATTGACCATGATGCGAAATTTACACAAAGTTGGCAGGCACAGTTATCTACAAGTTAGTCATAACTATCACCTTTCCTCAAACACAGAAAGCAAGAAAGTTGGCCAGTATGCTTAAACTCATCAGTTGCTGCTGCAGCTGCACAAAAACAGCTGTACACTCATGATACTGTATTTTTTCTTTCTTTAAGATGATGAGGTTACAAAGTAGACATGCAGAGTTCAAAAAAAAAAAAAAAAAAAAAAAAAAAAGGACTGCAGTTCTCAGGAAGCCCTTTATTAAGTCAAGGCATTAAAGGAGAAACTACTGTTATTCACCATGCTTCTCGTCTTGAGGTGGTTCATACTGAGCCAGCTGTGGATTTAAAGAGAGGAATTTAGTTAGCTGCAACATTTCAGAGACACTTTCTACATTAAGAAATGTAGGAAAAGGTTTGGTCTGGAAGTGTTCCATTTACTTTGTGCATTTTAATCCATCACTGATATTTATGCAAGTCCATTTTCAAGTCAGGCAACAAAGTAACCCTTCCCTGAAAACATCAATTTGTCATGTTGTATAATCATGCAGCTATAACAAGGTGGCTTTTTAAACGCACTTTCAAGCACATAGGTCTTGCCCTTAATTTTTCCCTGTTTCTTGTTCTAGGTCTCATTAAGTACTTTTCATCTCAAATAGCAGCTGATAATGATCAGTGCCTTATAAGCTTTGATTTCACTGAAATATGATTAAATGAAACAGTCATTCTCATAGCAACAGTACCCAAACGAACATTTCCTGTAATCATTCTATCTTTCATTATGCTTCCTGGAGAGTATGGCCTAGGCAACTATGCACTAAAGTATGACCTTTACTTGTAAAGTGATTTCCGAAGAAACATATGAAGGTGTTTACTTGACCTCAGTTACATTAAAGATAAGCTCAAGCTTCAAAAACAGTTCAAGCATTAGGACTGAGTCTCTGAAATATGCCAGTCCAGTTTCCTCAATTAAGATTCTACCCCTTTACTGCAAATTGCGGAGTAGGTTAAAAATAAACAAAGTACATAAAAAAAAAAATTAAGACACCCATGTGTTTCTCGTAGCAACGCTAAATTACAGCAATCAGTATGCCACTAACAAGAACCACTAAAATAGCATTTTGTTGTTCTTATAGATTTTACCACAAAAGATGGCCAGTACACAATCCAAAGTCAGTTTTCTTTTCCACAACGGGCCTAACCATTGACTTCCTGCCCCCCACCCCACCCAAATACCTGACATTCTGACCAATAAATGTAAGAAAAAGAACAGATCCTCACAGATGAATGCAACAGAACACCACCACCTATTTGGACATGAGTTACCAATAAATGCAGAGTTAAGGGCATGCATTCTATGCTAGAGGATGGCTAAAAAAAAAAAAAAAGCTAAATGGTAGTGTTGTCCCTGCATTCCATCCATGTGAACTTCCATGGTGTGTCAGAATGATGGGCAGAAGATGGTAGGGGAAAGAAAGGGGAAAAACCAAAAACATTAATACTGGAAAACACATAAAGTAAGAGTTATCATTTGAAGGCTGAAGAAGGTGAAAGCACAAATAAACCCATGATTATGGAAAGGCTTACTCTTCTGGAACAAATTTTGACTTCTTTAAAAAAGATTTCTTTAAACAAAGACCCAGGTTACTCTGCTTTCATGTGTCTACTTACTATCGGTTGCATTTTTAAGTCGGCTACGCCGAGTGAACTGCTGGTCTATTGCTACTCCCCCTAAAATTCTGCTCTTTGCCATATTTCCTAGTAAGAAATAACAAATGTAGCTGTAAGGATGCACAGTGGGTAACAGAGAAGGAGGAGAATTAATAGGACAGCGAGAGGGCACTCCAGACAAGAAATGCAAAGGGATAATGCCCAAGAATCCCTTCTCCCAGAACTAAGGTGGGGTGGTTGTCTCCCAGTAAAAACCCATAGGGATGTTCACATGTAACAACAGCCATCCTCTTCCAACAAATGCATGGAAACCTGTAGCGGCACATAAGCTACTAGCTTATTAAGGTTCTCAAGGTTTCCTTCTTCAGTGTTAGGTTTACAGTCAGTGCCCCCTCGTAAGGGGAAGCTGTTCACATCTCAGAGCTATTTCAGACAGCCTGTAGACCCATTAACGAATGGCTCTGCCTTAGCTAGCACTTCAGATCCACTGTTGTTGCAGGCAGAGGAATACCAGGGTCGTTTTAGCTGAAAAGTGCAAATTACTGTTCCACATGAATACGAGTGCCTCCACTGGTAACCTCCTGGCACATGCAAGTCTGTGCCAGGTCACACAAACAAATATATAATATTACTCCTTCAGTTTGCCTTTTGAAAGCCTTTATAATAGATATATTAGCTTTTTTCCTCTTTCAAAACTCTTGTGGAAGCGTGAGCTACATAATATCAGACAACTTAAACACATCCAGACAGGACTGAATGAAGACATGGGATTGGCCTCGATAACATATACTTTCATTAAATAAATAAAATCCCTAGTTTAGCAGTACTATTCTATGTTACATAATATAAGAAGTGTCCCATCAAAAAAAAAAAAAAATCTTTACTACAATTAATTCTGTCAGCATTCCTCAGCCATGAGGCTAAACAATGCAACAACATCTATCAGTTACTCAAATGGAAGAAAGTTAGCTGTATTCTAAGTATTAAAGTATTCTTCTTCTTGTGTAATGTGGAATTACTGAGGAACACTAAGCAGACTTTTACCTTGGTTTTCAGTTTTTTATTTTCTTCCAACACAGCTTCGTATTTTTCTTTCATCTCTGCCACTTCCAAGCGAAGTGCCTCTATTTCTGGATTCTCAGGAGCTGAAGCTCCCAGATGATGCTTCAGAAAGCTGATATTTAGATGTTAAGTATTTCTTCAGTTAGATAGCATAACCACATTTTAGTTTTAACACTTATGATGAAGTTAGTGCTGCAACACACGTGACCGAAATTGCATTAAATTGCTTAAGACTACTATAGTGCTTTTCATCCTACAGGATGAAGTTACAAAAATAAGAAAGCTTTTCATGTTCACCGGTATATTAAAAAACAACAACAACAAAACAAAAACCAACAAAAAAACATAAGACATCAGTACACACAGGACAAATTCTCGTGTTTCACTACAGCCTCCTCTTCTTTTCCTCTCTTAAACACAGAAGTTTTGAAGAGTTAAAAGGGATAACCAAAAAACAGAAGCAATTGCCAGAAAGGGAGGCTGCTTAAAAACAGCAAGAAACAAAAAGACATTTTTTTTCCCCTGTCTTGTATTATAAAAAAAAAAAAAAAAAAAAAANAAAAAAAAAAAAAAAGGAAGTGTGAAGAAGCCAACTTCAGAAGCCACAGATACTGTAAGTACTCAAATCTAATGCTGCAGGTCTATGACATTCTGTAATGGCCTATAACTCAAGTTCATAATTTCTGGCATACTGATACACACAGTTCTCTTGCATCCTGTCAGACTTTCTGTTAGCTTGTAAGAATGCAATTGTTAGCTAAAATGCATCCACAAAAGCCACGTTCTCAATGTAAGTCTTCTAAATGAGCCTCTCCAGTTCACCTACGAGTCAGAAGCAGTACTCCTGTTTCGTGTGAAGTCTCTAAGAACAATTCACAGAAGAGAAAAAGGATACTCCAGTGCACTATTTGGTTTCTCTGGCTCTTCATATAAGGCTACCAACACTGCAAATAGAAAATATTCAACAATTGCAAGCAGTTCATGCGACTAAGTTTTTAAAACATGTACCAACAGTCAGAAGGCATACAAGTTGCATGCCACATTTATAGCACATTTTTCTGTTTAACAATATTTTCACCTATAAACTTCAATGTAAAGAATAGGTCTGCTGTACAGGAGGGAACAGAGCATCCCACCCAGTAACAGCTAGACAGAAGTTTTGTTGATCCCCTAACCACAATCTTTGCCTATTCTAGCACAGAACACAAAACAGCCTGGACAATTTTTACATATTCCACATGCAACCCTAGTATTGGCTTTCATCAGCAAAATTGAAAATTCTAACTATTTTGAGACTCTCCCTTCATAAACCATTACTTCCACTTAAACTACATCTTTGAACCGCAGGACATCAGCAGCACTTCCGTAACTTCCAGCATAAAAGCAAACCTCCATTGAACACCTACAGTTACAAAACTAAATGGCTACCATCAGAGTAGGTAACACTAATAATCTTTATGGATGGGGGCTCTAGCAGCCAACAGAGTGCCAGAGAGGCCAGGCACAGGCAGCAGTACCCTGACAGCTTAAATAAAAACTAGCCATACACATACCAATTCCACATCTGGAGAACTCAGTCACAGGAATACTCAGAAAGTTCCCAAACATAACCACTCCCCCCTCCCCACAGGGGCACACACATGGCTATAGAAGATGTCTGCTTTCATAAATTCTTAGTTGCTCCTCTCCCAGTTTCAGACGTCCAAACTGCACAACCAAATTGGTTTTAAGCTAAGCACCTAAACAAAATTAGGATGCCATGCTGTTTGGAAGACTTGTTTTGCCATCCCATAGGATGCTTAGTATTGCAATAGAAAGAAATCAAATGGTACCCACACACCAGGCCGAGAGTCTTAGCACGGCACCTATTCACTTGACATCCTAGATCTGCTGCTCCCTCTTTAAACAGCGTATTTTTCAAGCAGGAATATTAACAGATTTTCTCCACATACTATTGGAAAGCTCTGAAAAAGACTTCAGAAGGATTTAAAAGATGCTAAGCCATACAGAAAGCCAAAGTATGCATAAAGTTTAGCATCAGTTCTCCCCATTCTGGTATGGATAGTCACTCTCACAAAACTTACAGGTTCATTAGTTTTAGGAGAAGCACCAAGCTCTACTCAAGAAAGGGTTTTTTTAAATAGAGTGTTTTTAAGAGCACATTATCTGTTATTTTGTCTCAAGCATTTACTTTCTCTGGAGAGCTCTGGCAGAATAACAGCCCCCAAGAAATTCAGCTGTTTCCAAAAGCAAGCATAAGAAAAAGCACTTTGGCCGAGGAAGAGAGGTCACCAACACAGCATGTAAGGGGAAAGGAACTGCCTTCCTCTTCCTTACGTGTCTCTACCATTCCTGTTCCACACGCATCTCTAGCAATCGACCCACACGCAATGAACGTGTGAACCGCCAGAAAGGAGTTAACGCACTGCAGTTCACAGGCCACGTTTCCAAAGAGGTCCTCTGCCCTCCCGCAGCGCGCACTGCCTCGCTGCCCAGCTCGGACTCGATTTCGACTGCCGCACCAAGTTTTCCGGGCGAGTTCTACCCCCGGCCGCCACGCAGACTGAGAAGAAAGAGCGACCGGCTCGCCGAGGCGAGGTGGGGAGCCGGCGGAGAGCGCCTAGCCGTGCCGGGGCGGCAGCTACACCTCAGGAGCGGGACGCCCCGAGGGGAGCGGCCCCCGCCCGCAGAAGCGCCCGAAGAGCCGCCCACGGGCCCCTCGGGCGGCACACCGCCGGCCGGAGACTTACCCTTGGTGAGCGTGTCCAGCACCCCCGACTTCTCCAGGTACCGGCGGAACTGCTCCCGCTTGGAGTCCGCGGCCTGAGGGAGGACGCCCACACGGTCAGATCGGCGGCGCCCCCCCCACCCCCAGCTACGGAGGCGGCTCGTTGGACCAGGCCAGCCCCCCTCTCCGCCGCGGAGGCGGCATGAAGGGCCAAGCCGGTGCCAGTCCGCGGCCTGCCCGTCCGCGCAGACGGCACGGTAAGCCACACCAACCCCGCGCCGCTGCCGGCTCGCTCCCTCCTACCTTGTAATGCGCCATCTAACCCTCACCGCGCCTGCACCCAGCCTCGCGCCTGCGCCCTACTCTTTTACGGCTCGAGGGCTTCCCAGCGGTTACCATAGCGACGGGACAGCAGCAACGCCCTCGGCCTCGCCCTGCGGGGGCGGGCGTCTGCCGCGTTCGCAGCAGAGGCGCGCTGCCCTCGTTCTCTTGCAGGGGTCCTCGCGGCCCCTCTCGTCGCCCAAAGACACGCCAAAGCCGGCGCTGTGCCCCCTTCCCTAGCTGTGGCCGCTCTCCCGCCCTGCCCTGCACTCTTCGCCAGGGACGGAAGCGCGTTTCGGACCCGGCGGTTCCGGGGCTCACCTCTGCCGCGGCAGGAGTCGCCCGGACCCCGCGGCGGCGGAGCGCGCCCGGTCGCGAGCGGGGCTATGCGAGCACCGTCTAGCATTCACTGTGTCTCCGAGCGGTGAAGTACCGCTGCGCCTGCTACCGCGGCTTTCGGTCAGATCAGTTAGCTGTCGTACTTGTGGCTTGAGAAGTAACTGGAACTGACTGAAAAATCACAGGAGGAGAAAGTTGCAGCACGCTGCAGCTGCAGAGTTGCCTACCCAAGGGGCTCCGAAGAGTTATACGCGGTGAAATCTTCGCATCGAAAAGAAAGTCTTTTGCCTTGGCCCGTTTTAAAAAACGGAAGCGGTTATACCGGTTTATTTTTGCGAAACGCTGTGGTATCTACTGACTGATAAAATCTGTTTATTATAAAAATAAAAAAAAGAACCAACCGGATAATCTTGCACCTGCAACGTTAGGGTCTTTTCACACTTTTTCTGCATGCTCTTCTGCAATGTCTTCAATTTTCACTAGAATTAAGTTACACTTTTCTGTTGGCAAGGTGCTGTGATGAACTAGAAAGTTTGACCCATGTCCACACAAAAAAAGTTAATAAAAATCCTCTGTCAGCAGCAGAAAAACAAATTCTTTTGTATCTTGTCTTGAACCAACAGAAATGCAAATGTCATATCCCATATGTGAGCATCTAAATGCTAATTTTCTATTATTTAGACAGTGGGAGTTGTGTGCATTAAATACTAGGCTTTTTATTGCAGAGACATTAAATGCAAAACATGCATTAGCACAGTTATCGCCCACAGAAACTTACGCATCAAGAAATGCAAGAATTAAAGCCACAGTAGCAGTATTAACTCAGCTAAATCACGCTATACATTTATGTACATTCCTGTATATTACACAATGTTAAATTTTACAGTGTAAGCAGAATTATGTAGGGCTGTATTTATGTATACATGTAGAGAGATACTAGAGGTGAGAAGAATAGCTGCTGGAGAGAAATCTACAGTGAATAGTTTTAATAGTATTAATGCATATTTCTTATGTGGACAGGTCCAAATTAATGCTGCTGCTGCAAGGAAAAGAGCCTTCTAGGTTTTCTGTCTCCTTTTTTTCCTAATATTGTACAGCCTTCAGCCAATCTGAAACATGGCTGGCTCATCAGCATAACGATAATGCACATTAAGAATTTAATGATGCCGTAACATCGTGACACTACATCTCACAAATTGTTTTTCCAGTACACGTACAGTAAGTCAAATCCACTAGTAAAAAATACACGTGTATACACTAATGCATCCCAGATGTGACCACCTCACCAAGTATTTACAGCCTGTCAGTGCTGTGTGACTCAAGTAAATGTATTTCATTCATAGAAGTCTCGATTACAAATGTAACATAGTTTTTTGTTCATCTTCCCCTCCTTTATTATTTCAAGATGTTTCATGGAACTTGCCTTACGCTATATGGACTGGAGCAGCAGGTGGATGAATGTCCTTTATTTGTTTTATAACTCCCCAAAAAAGCATAAATGGAAATTCTCCTTCTAAACAATTATAAGCATTCTTTGATTTAAAAGTTTGTCAGAATTTGGGCGACAGACAGACCCTGTAGCATCCAGAAAAGGAGTAGTTTTACAGTTTGATAAACCTTTTATATGTTTTTTGACATTGTAACTGAAAGTAGGAAGGCACTACCATTTTTTCTTTTTTTTCTTATTTTTTTACAACAGTAAGCCTTCTGGTTTGTGAAATCCAAAATTTCTGATTAATAAATTTCAGTAACTTGTTTTCTGATTAAAAAGAAAATAATTGCTACCTTATTAGTGTTATGCAAGATCTCAAAACTAAAGCTCACAACTCATTTGTAATTCATGATGCTTTAAAAATGTAATAGTGTATTTAATGGTAATAGTATACGATAAGAGATTCACTCTGATTTTTCTGCTGAGGAATTCAGTGGTGATACACTGAAAAAGAGTGTACTGTGGAGTCAAAGAATTAGTGATACATGTATCAAATGTTTTGTTCTTTTTGTATTTAACACAGTTCAAACGGTGCAATATGTCTGACATTCTGTTTTCAGACAGCTATCAAATGTCTGTTTGAATTCTCATAAGCATATTTACTGATAATTACTTTCTCCTGAGAACACCAGTGCCATCTTTAGCCTAATTTCATTTACTGGTCTTCGTAAAATATATTGTTAGACTGTAAATTTTTTCTTCTACTTTTATGCAGTTTAAATAGTATCAGCTGTGATTTTATGCCTGACTTTTCCTAATATGTGGACTTATACGATGTATGTTTTCCTTTTTAGCTGGAAGGGTAGTGTAGGAGTTTATACGCGGAGGTCTAAGGCACCCTTTGATTACAAAGGAAGTAAAGAGACTGTTTAAAAGTTACTTAGCTAATAGTCAAAGGGCTACACAACTTTTCTATCTATGTGAAACAGCTGGTTAAAGTTGAACAATTTAGCTACTCTTATACATAGGTCTTGCTTATGTCGCAATGTTCAGTAATTATCCCAGCATTGACTAGTGCGATTCACGGGTTAACTCACACTATATTTGAAGATCAGTGGGAGCACGCCTGCTGCTGGCATTACTTGACAGCGACAGTCGTCTAGACAGAGAGAAAGGCTTAGGACTATCGCAGTTTCTACTTTGTTTAGATTCTGAGCTCACGTCCCCTGTAGAGTCAGGAGTGTCTGGTTGGCTAGAATTTTTTATGTCAGCATTGTAAGGAGGTTGGGCTTTGTTTGCACTGAAACTGCTTTGTCTTCTGTTGCTGTTCTTTGGAAGAGAATTTATTGAAGCTCCTGCACTCTCAACCATTGCTGAGCAGTTCCAAGACGAACCAATTCCATGTTGTCTTCTGAAACCAGTAACAGGGAAAGTTGTATCGGGTTGCAGTGAAGTTTGAGATGGCATTTCAGCAAAGCTTCTCAAGCACGTGCTCGAAGCTATATCTGCATTCTGAGTACCAACAAGGAAACGTTTCTTTTCAGCTTCTTTTTGAGCATCATGCACTTCAGTCCCAAGCTCGCCAAGCAAGCCTTCATTATTATTTGTGCTAGTATTTTGAGTCTGATTGTCTAAAGTATTTGTAGCTGGCCTCTTCTTTGGCAATTTATTTTCCTGATTGCGATGGGYGTAATCGCTGCTGCATTCTGTACAGTTATTTTGCACAGGCTGAAACATGGGAGGAGAATTTAGAACCGGGTAGATGGCAGTGCCAGTTTGCTTTTCCATTAAAAAGGTATAACTGCTAAGTGCAGAAGGAAGAGTTTTTTGAGGGGTGGTGGATATTCCCAAAGAAGAGTGCGGTATCACAGAGTATTTCTTAGATTTGTTTACGTAGAAATTGTCAGGGTCATCCTTGGTTTTATTCTGCCCGCAGAGTCCCATTTTAATTTTTCGGAATCCTAGGTGGATAATTTCTAGGATATTTAAAAGCAATGATACAGTCGCTATTGACTGCATGAATAATATGAACACTGTCTTTTCTGTTGGTCTAGATACAAAGCAGTCAACTGTGTTTGGACATGGATCTCTCTGACATTTATAAAGGGGCTCTAGATGAAAGCCATAAAGAAGATACTGCCCAATCATAAAACCAACTTCCACTGCAGATCTTGTGAAAATATGTATCACGTAAGTGCAGAGCAAAGAGCCTCTCAGGGGTGCTTTGTTTAGCTTTCTTTGATCCAATTGCCGGAGTTCTCTCTCCAGCCTTTTCCGATTTTCAGTCATTTCTAATTCAGTGCTTTCAAGTTCCACTCTTACCTGAGCTTTCTTTTTTTGCCTGTCTTTTTCCAAGGCTCTTAGTCTGTATAAGGCATGACCCATATACACCAAGGAAGGGGAAGACACAAATATAACTTGCAAGACCCAGTATCTTATGAGAGAGATGGGAAAGGCCTCATCATAGCACACATTTCTGCAGCCAGGTTGTTCGGTATTGCATATAAATTCTGATTGTTCATCATTCCAAACATCCTCAGTTGCCACTCCAAGGACAAGCATTCGAAATATGAAGAGGATCGTTAGCCAAATCTTTCCGATAATAGTGGAATGAATGTGGACCTCCTCTAAAATGCCTCCAAGGAAATTCCAGTCTCCCATGGTTATTCTGCCATCTTACACTAAAATGTATGAGAGAAAAAAGTATCAAACATTGTAAAAGCTGCAGTCCTTCCTTAACGCATTACGAAAAAAATGACACTGGGAAAAACCATCGTATCTCACATTGTAACCATGGCAACATGACCCACTGCTCATCGATAATCTAGGTCTTATTCTCTCTCATCTACAAGATGAAGAAGTGCATCATCTGCCCGTGTCTAATTTATCAGTGAAAGACATCCTACTAAGCACATCACTATGAGGTATTAAGCCCCCTCAGTCTGCATCAAATCAGAGGAAACTAAGGTGCCTGACTTGTTATAGGATTTTAAGAGCATTATGCGGTCCATTTGAACCATCATCCAATAGCAGTGTGAGAGCGGTTCGTTTATATTTAGGACACTTATGAAGGTAGATTAATATTTCCTGATCCTCCTTTTCGGATGTACCGAGCCCCAGGTCGCGCTGAAGTTACAGTAATGTCCCATTACTCTTTCGTAGTGAAAATTGGTTATGCGAAGGAACTTGAGAGAGAATAAAACATCTTGCTAAAATCGCATTGTTAAATTAAAAAATATGTTTAAGCATATTATTTGGCACAGACAATTGCTTTTTTTTTTGTGGATGTTAACGATAAACAAATAAATAGAATCACTTTAATTGGTCCAGTTTCCTCTGATCCATGATACCTGCATTTGAAATACAGAATAGAGTGCCTAAATGTCAAGTGTTGCTATCTTTGGCCCCGATTCTGTGAAAAATAAATGATTCATGCAAAAATTCTCTACCAGCATTTTCCTAAATGATTATCATCTGAGTACAGATGATACGGTAATATATGTGTTTAATCGCACGTCTTGCCTTTCTTTCGTATGTTTGTTTCTTTCTCCGTTACAGGATACTACATTGTGGACAAGATTTTAAATTCCTTCCCAGTGGTTATGTTATTGTATACACTAACAAAAATCTTTTTCTTTTTTATGTGCGGGGATAACCGGTACGTCTGTAGATTTACCTTTTCATTGTATGCACAGTACAATTCAGTAGAATTCAGTCATACTAAAAACAGAATGATCTGATTTTTTTTTAGGATAAAGGTGGTTTAACACAGTGTTTTCTGTTCAAATGGGATTCATTTTCACCCTGTAAAACAGGAGTGTTAAGAAATCAAATGGAAGTTGTAGTCTTATGGCCGCAGTACCGATGATTATAGAGGAAACTTTATGTTAAGGCAGCCCGCTAAACATGAAAATACTCTTGCAAATCGGTATACAAATAGGCAAGTTAGACATTTTTTAAAGATTAAAAAATTAAAAATAAATGACAAATTAAAAATAAAACATACCTTTCTTTACAAAAAATGTGTAACATTAAAGATCTGCAGCATCTCATAAAAAGTTACAACCCCTGCCATCTTCCGTCCGTGTGAGTAAATTTCACATTATAAGCAGTTTATTTCGCTACAGGAGCAAGTGATGGAGCGCAGGCTTTGCACATTGAATTTATATTTGCTAGGGATGGAGGGAGGAGAAAATCAATCTGTTGTTCAGTCTGCTACCGCTCCAAGCATAATTTAACTATGACTGGTGAAAGAATCTCTTTTAAAAAATCTAGAAGTGAAAAATCTGCAGCTCTAACTTCCTTCAGATTATCTTCCCTTTTGCCTCTTCAGCACCTTCCAAGTTTTAAGAACCATATCAACCTCAGACAAACAGAATAAAAGAAAACTTTTGGACTAAGTTTTAGTTTACATATTCTCAGTAGCAGCAAACACTCAGCTTGCCTATGCAAAAGCGAGGAATACTATCATTGTAAATTTCTGCAAACAGTCTGTTCTCCTGGAATGGCTTAGCACCACACTCCTGATGTAAAAACCCAATGGTAGTATTTTTGGCCCCTCCAAACTCACTCCCTCTTCATAGACAGCATCTGTCCTTATAGTCTATGATTCTGCACCTCTCGTTTATTCTCCATATGCCATCTTACTTGTCATACTGACTTCTTTAAAACACCACTAAACATGGCAACTGTGTTACACCATTTTCTCCGTCCATATAATTTAGTATTTCTTTTTAGGAGCAAGTCATTATCATTCCAGTCTAAGTGTTAGACATACTAAAGATGTCAGTCATTCTTCTTGATAGTGATACTTATGTATAGCCTGTGAAAACAGACCAGGTGACACAAGTCCCCTTTTTATCCCAGGTCATCAGCTACCCCTCTACATTACCTCAGCAGGAGGAATACGGAGAACAGGCTGAAATATTTTCCAGTATAAAAGAGCGCACGAACTGCCTAGTCTCAAAGAACAGGGATTTTCTAGGTGTTTAGGAACGCAAGGGCCACATATATTAATTGATATAGTTGTTCACGGGTTACAATGTACTGTCGTTAACTTTTTCTTTTAAATTCCTCCCTTTCCTATTCCTTTCTTTACATAAGATGGATCATTGCAGCAGAGTCACCCTGCGACTCGGGTGAATAAATGGGTTTGTTCTACTGAAGAACCTGCTTACTTATGGTAAAAGATTCGGTAAAGCTATACACTATACATCCTCCCCATGTCAGCGTGCGGCAGAATTGGAAATGGAACCCACAGTTGCACCTGTACTCCACAAACTTACCATTCTCTGTGTCTCCCTAGAGGAGGATAACAATGGAGCTACTGGAACAGAATGAATACTCCCTATCCTAAATTACCCTTCACCAAGTTTAAAAAATAAAAGGTTAATGTGGAGGAGGAGAAAATGGAAAAATGGCGGTGGAAGTTCTACAGGCTAAAGGTACATAGAATCATAGAATGGTTTGGGTCAGAAGGGACCTTAAAACACCACTTAGTCCAAACCCCCTGCCATGGGCAGGGACATCTTTCGCTAGACAGGGTTGCGCAAAGCCCCGTCCAACCTGAGTTTGAACTCTTCCAATGATGGGGCATTCACAACTTCTCCGGCAACCTGTTCCAGTGTCTCACCACCCTCATCGTAAATAATTTCTTCCTTTGCTTACATAAAGATTCTAAGAGTAAATGCTATCTTTAAAAAGTCCGCCCAGCACTCGGGGATAGATCGCAGCTTGTAAGCTGAGCTGAAGCACAAAAATTATTTAAGAGAGCTTAAAATCTACTCGAATTTTTTTTGAGCCGATTGGACTGCTACAGTGCATTTTGGGGACCAATGGTATGCTGGGGAATACCCTTTCAAACACTCCAAACTTTAGGAAATGCCTGCAAAAAACATTGGGGAGAGGGGAAGGAAAGAGACCTCATTTTAGAAGAGGAAAGACAGGGAAAGAAATATGCTTGTTTTGTGTACAAAGACTGTCCTGGAGCCAGCATTCGCAGCGCAATGGCCAAGGATACGGCCTTGTTAGGCATGCCTGATATTAATGTGTAACACGACCGCTAGGATCAATATGAGTTAAGAAGTATATCTAGCACTATAATGCTCTTTTAGATGATTCTCCTCAGCRCCCTGCAAAAGTGTATTGCTGATCCAAGTGTCCTGCATAGAATAAATAAACTTCCTCTGCTGAGAACTCTAAAAAGCTAATCATTATCTTTTAATTTTGGTGCTGAGGATCAGTCAATAGGTCACGTCCGATTTCATAGTTAAATGACAGCTTGCCTGGAAGTATTCGATCATTTTGGCAGTCTACAGCCAGTCATTTCTATTAAGTACTTAAAGCAGGTTTCTAAACATACATCTCTCTTATCGAGTACTTAAAGTAGGTTTCTAAACATTTTTCTGCTATTGGTGAAAAAAATTCTAAGTCCGTTGAAGTGGTCCACGGACCCTCCCACCCCACCTCCTGCAAAGATGGTGAAGCTTTGTTGGAAAATCCAAAGTGTTTGGTGAGACTGAACTATGGTGGCTGGGGATCTACTTGTTCTGTAAAAGATACATTTATCTTTTAAAGATACGTTCTGTAAAACGAACATTTAATGATCTGCACGTAATGTTCCGGGATGCATTCTCTCATTTAAAATGGTATTTCAGTCAAATGACAACTTGGCAAGTCAGGAGGCAAAATGAATTCAAGCGCCAATGACAATTTTATAGTGCCGATGCTGCTCTTTACCTTAGTTCAGATGTTTTGCAGATGTGACTATTCACACAAACTGTCATACCAATATTTAGTGCTTAGTAACAAAATACTTAGTGATATAAGGAGAGAATACTCATTTTTCTCCCAGGTCTAGAAGCTACCTCACTGGCTTTTCATCGGTGGTGGGTTTGCTGCAAAACATCCCCCAAACTTTAACGACTATATTATGTTTTCTTAGCTCAGGCTCAAATGCCACAGAAATCATTCAATTGTGGAAATATTCTCCAAAGATCAAGACCTTTTCATTGCTACTCATCAATAATGTGCACTTTATGTGTACAATTGATTTTTATTTTCTACTGTATTTGTCTGACCCACAATGGCCAGCTAGATAACCAGAGGCACAAACATCAGTGATGTGTCCTACAGGCTTTCAGGGTAACATGGACTCACTCCCATAGTTTTCTTTCAGTAGTGAAGTTAGGATCACAAATGATAAATAGAGATAATGAGAAATTTGGACAACCATACTACTCAATATTGTCTTTAGGACCGCCAAATCCAGCGGTACTGTTTGAAGGCAGACCAGAGAATACCATATAAAGATCGAGGCACACGCTCTTCGTGTTTGTCCGTTTTCTGCACTGGCTTATAGATTCGCTTTTGATTGCTAGATATACACACAAATCAGTAGGTGCAGATTTGTGTTTTTGCTTTCACGAGCAAAATTTCTGAAGATGACCTGGCATTTATCCAAAAGGTTTAAAGTGGTTTTTTGGTCACTAATTAGCTATTTTTAAGCTTAGATAGCTTGCCGATTTCCACTTGGGACTTCCCTTTTCCCCGCACAAGTTCTTCACTATGTCGAAAAGAGCCTCTTGTAAAGTAAGCAGGATGCTTGTACTCCCCAAATGCTCCATTTCAAGACATTTACAGAACACTCAAAAACCAGTTTCTTGCTATTTAGGAACTGATTGTGTAGAAATTTTGTAGATCTGAGGCGAAAACATTTAAATCGCATCCTTACAACCCAGAAACATCCAATCGGATGAGCCTCGGCATCTTTAAAGAAAAGGTAATTGCTTTTCCTTGAAGAGAATTTGAGCGATATGCCAGTCGGTTAGGTAGCTTGGACTGCACATGTTCATCATGTGGGTAATAGGCTAAAAATCATAAAAACTATTTCCTCGGCTGAAATGTTTTACCCTTCTTCTGGCTACTCTGTGAGCAATTTTCCGGTTAGTCTTTAGGGTGAGATTTACTGACCTGAGGAAACGGGTTCTGAGGCGCTGTCAACGACCGCAGGAGGAACGTTCCCGTTTGTCACAAGTGCTTCTCTCTCTCTTCAGCAGGTACCGGTTTCCTTAAGAAAAGGCTGCTTGGTTGTTAACAGGTGTCACCAGCTCTGGATGTTTGCCCACGGACCTGCAAGGACTAAAAATATCAAGTTATTGTCCCTGATGCAGATGAACTGGTTCTTGTGTGGTTGCAGGTAGATTGGGTGGAAGTGCATTTTAGTTCAATAACTGGGATTGATTCATGCCTATGGTCATGTAGTATGGTGGCTAAAACCAAGCTTATAAAAAGCAACTGTAAAGTGTTCCTGGTGTCTGTCTGCATGTTCTGTTGAGATTCCTAGTGAGGGGCAAAACATTTTGAGCTGCAAGCAAAAATTCCACAGCTTCTCTTTATCAGTTTCCTGCTTATATGCGCGTGGGTGTTTATTGTTTAAAATGGAGGGTTTGGAGTTTTTCATTTACTTTTTTTTTTTCAGAGGTTGCTGTTGAGGGTTTCTCACTGAGGGGCTTATGGTTCATTACTTATTTTGTGGGGCTTGGTATATATCAATCAGCATTTCCAGTTCATTTACCGATCACGGCGCAGGATTTAAAATCTAACCTTATCCAAAATTTTTAAATCCCCAACAACGATTTGGGTTCCAAGATTTGCAGCTTATCGCTTCTGGATTCCGGGTTTACAGCTTAAGGATTTCGACCTTTCTATTGGACAGGTGACAATAAGCTGTAAGGCCTGAATCCCAGACAGTAGGCTGTGAACCCTTCTTTGCAGTTCGTAACTGAAATGCACCGGGGCTAGTGTTTGTTACAATCCCAGTAAGAAAGGCACTCAGACTCCATATTGGTTAAATTTCCATGTATTGATGCTAACACTAGAAGGAAAAAGAGAATAGTGTACATAATCATACATCCCTTCAGATGCTGGGAACCCCGACTTGTGCAGAATCGGAGGGACCTGTTACCAGGGCACAGCATGCAGTCCAGATCCTGTCCCTGGAGAGGTTCCACTGACATCTCAGTCTTTAGAGCTTTTACAGTGCTTTTCTAAAAAGAAAATAGTTCTATTAATCATTTCTACCGTCAATCACAAGGATGTTTGCATGAGACCCTCCCGCTTCGCTTGAACATGAAGTCAAGGACACATGGCTGTGTAATTGCCAGTGCCAAGTGGGAGCTACCTACAGGCTCCTTCGTTACCGTTAGCCAGCTAAGTTTATGCTGAGACTGAGGGATACGTGGGCACAAAGCAGGGCTGACAGCCAAGCTATACGTGCAGCGTAGCACAGGCCTGCACCTTCTCACATTAATTGTTACATGGATCGCTAGCTCCTCAAAGTACAATAGTCTTCCGGTGAGGATCACTGCAGTAACCTTTCCTTGTGCCACCCAGCATTCAACTCTGATCTGAATCCACAGTTTGATACGGTGCAGGCATGACAGGGTTGGGCTGCCGAGGCTGCGGTTGAGCTGAGAGCGGCGGAAGTTTCGTGCAGGGTTCTAGTCTAGGGCTAGGGCTGAAGCACAGACAGATGAGATCAGGGGTTTTCCTGTCAGATATTGGAACTGAATTCTACCTCTCAAGGAAAAAGCAGGCGAGAAGGCTAACAGCTACTCCGTGACTTGACATATTGAGGGCAGCAGCAGGAGCTGACCTTCCCCCTGGACTGCCAAATGCTGGGCCAGTAATGACTCTTGAAGTGTCACAGAGGAAGGGGGCGTGTACTGGCTCTGAGCCCCTCAGCAGACTCATCCCAGCTGTTGTTTATGTGCATTAATTACTAAATGATTATTCTTTCCACTCATGGCTGTGGTTCCTGCAGTCCCTTTGCACTCAGTAAGTGTCTGTGACAATGCCCAAGGGAAGGAGGTTATTCCTTGTGCCTGAGGGAGCTGGGGCTGGTCCCAAGGTCTCTCAGACCCCCTTTCCATCCCTGGGGGTTCCTGGAGAACATCTGTGCTGTCAGCTGGGCTCCAGGGGTATTTCCCTTCCATTGTCATGGACATTCAGGGCTGTTGGAGGCACTTCCTATCATCCCAGGGAGAGCCAGGGCCCATCCAGGCTGTACAAGCATACCAGGCTGCTCCTGTGTTTTCTCGCAGCAGCCTGAAATGGTTCCATTGTGGCTGGGGCAGCGGGCCAGGGTCTCTGTGGCTGGTGCAGAGTGAGGGAGTTTCTACAGAGATGGCGGATGCCTGCAGGTGATTTCCCGTGGGCTGCACTGGGCTCCACAGCATGTCTTATAGTTCCTCCGGGACTCTCCCTTCAAGGTTTCAGAAAACAGCTCCCAGGAGCTGGGGCATAGCTCTGCTGCCCTGGCAGGCCCAGCTGCCCCCAGTGGGGCTGACTGTGATGGCCCTGCATGTTCTCAAAGAATGGCAGCTGTGGGCCACTCAGCAGGTCGTATGGGGCTGCGGCTACAGGGCAGGTGCTGCTCACGGAATTGGCCGGCTGGCTGAGGGCAGCCACTGGGACTGGGGGTGCCCAACTCCACGCAGTGCCTTACTATGCTCGGGCGGTCTGGGACAACGGAGATGCCGCCGAGCATCACCAGCTGGGGCCGGAGCAGCAGCTGCAACCATGGAGAAGGTGAGCTGGGACGAGGTGTCCTTGTTTGGGGCTGCGGGTCCCGCACAAACCGCGGATCCACTCCCGGCAACGTGACACAAGCTGTGGGGATGCCAGAGGGGTCTGGGGGTGCGCGGGGAGGGGCCCAGGGAGAAACACACTGGGGCCGTTGGAGGGGCAAGGTGGTGCACCAGGCCGGTGTGGGGCCGCCCGAGCATGGGGAGCTCACTGTGCCAGGCAGGCACCGAGCGGGGGAAGCCCTGGGGAGCATCCCGGAGAAGAGGGGACTGAGGCCGTTCGGGGCTGCGCGAGCGAGAGGCGTAGGGTGATGCTGGAGAGGCTGGGGGGTATGTGGCGGGGGGAGGGGGAGAGCCGGGGCAGTATCGCAGCTGAATCGACCGGTCCTGGAATTCCAGGGCTGCGCTCTGGTCTCCGCAAGGCTTCCGGGTCTCGCGGGGATGGGGAAGGCGGAGGAGGAGGAATGCAGGCGGCATCGCCAAAGGATTAAAAATTTACAGAAGGCAGGGGCGCGCTGCATAGTTTTCCGGCACCGGACATACACTTTTGTTTGCGTGGCATGCCGGAGATGTAGTCTTCCGGCACGGGACAGCCGGGCAGCCGGTTTGTGCCGCTTGGCATGCCGGGTGGTGTAGTTTTCTGGCACTGGTGTTTCACTGGGCGGTTTTGTTTTGCTCAGTATGTGAGACATGAACTCTTCCAGCACTACACTGCAGGACACCCATTTTGTTCTATGCACCATGCAAGGAGATGTAGTCTTCCATCTCTAGATTTCAAGGATGCCATAGAACTTTGCACGTCATGCTGGGAGGAGCAGCTTTTGGCATAGCCCCCTCTGAACTGTTCTTGTTCTCTCAGATCCACTCCTGAGACCCTTATATTTTCTCTGAGCCTTCTTTTGTTCCTCTGCCCCGCTCAGGATCTCCCTCCTCCTGTCACGATGCCTGCTGAGGTCTTCCATGTGCCCCACAGCCATCTTTTAACTCTAGTCCCCTTGATGGGAGCAGCCACAAAAGCGACCCAGGTATAATGGGAAAAATACTGACAGAAGAAAATTTCTTCTTACATGCTGACAGAAGATGATGTCTGCCTGCCTGGGAACTGCTAGCCTGGGAACGTGACTTCGGAACCAGAAGCATCTTTGAGAAGCACAGCTGGCATCCTTGCAGTGTTGCTGAGTACCTGAGACATCCAGAGATACTCTCGATAAGTGCAAAACCAAAAAACTGTGACAACAAAGGTATTGTATGCAAAGGTGAAAAATAGTGAAGGAAAAAAAAAAAGTGTAAAACATCCTGAGAAATTAGGAATCTGCAACAGCTGCTGGCTGCCCCAGCTGGAGGAACAGAAAAGGTGTCTGGGAAAGTAAAAAATTGGTCTGAGAAAATAGAGAACCCCATCATCTATTGGCTGTTTCAGGTGAAAAATAGAAGTTAGCAACACCTATTGGTTGCTCCAAGTGATGGTGTCCTATGCCCCCTTATGTGTCTAAGATATAAAAATGACTCGCTTTCTACCCAAAACAGAGCTTCTCTCTGAGAACTCCTCCTGGGAGAACTTCTTTACGCGATTTCCTGAATGGACTGGACCCTCATGGGGGAGGCCTGGCTGATTCCAGACTCTTGTGATGCGGATCATCTTTGAAGTGACACTTCATCCATCATAGATTGGCTGCACTCCTGGGAACAGTTTGATGAGTGCTATACGAGTAACACTTTGAGTAATATATACGGGCATGCATATAAGCAAGTAATCGTGAATCTACGTGCTGCTTCACTAGTGGTGTTTTTGTAGTAAATTGTACCCTTGCTTTACTAGTAGTAATTAGTAATAAAGGAATTTTAAGAAACAGAACTTCTGCATCCTTGTGAATCCTGTGAGCCCACCATTGTGATCCTTACTCAACTGCCGGCTGGGTAACTTTTATAGGTGGGGATATTATTAGGAAAATTCTCTAACTAATGTACCAATTAGTTTTTATAGTATGAAATTGTATAGTATAAAATTGTATTCGCTTGCTTAAGAGATACATAGTTTACATTGAATACTGCATAGTCATGCTTAAGTTTTAAAATTTTCTTTCCGTGACCACTTCGTTCAACATGCCTATCATTATTTTTTAATTCTTTCCTGTCTGTCGTGGAACATGTTGCTTTTAAATTTTCTGTCTATGTCTGCTTTTATCCAGTTGGCTGTCTTTTTTTTTTTATTATTTCTTGTCTTTCCTTCGTGACCTCCCTTCATAAATTTTCTGTCTATGTCTCTGTTTATTTAGTTTGCTGTCCCTATTTTTAAAATTTTTTCCTTAATTTCCCTAGTCCCTGTCGCTTTTAAAATGTTCTATGTCTAATTTTATTCCATTCGCTGCCTTTAGGTTTGATCTGTTTCTTGTCTTTCCTTAGTGGCATTGCTCATTCAATTTTCTTTCTAAGTCTCCATTTTACTTTGCTGTCTCTATTTTTTAATTTTTTCATCTCTTTATCTCTTGGCTTTTATAATTTTCTCTTTATATCTACTTCTATCTAGTTTGCTGTCCGTATTTTTAGTTCTTTCCTGTCTGTCCTGTACCTCGTAGCATTTTCAATTTTCCTTCTATGTCTACTTTTATCTAGTTTGCTGTCCCTCTTTTTTAATCTTTTCCTTTCTATCCTGTACCCCTTTGCTTTAAAAATTTTCTAAGTCTCCATTTATTTAGTTTGCTGTCCCTGTTTTTTAATTTTTTCATCTCTTTATTACTTGGCTTTTAAAATTTTCCTTTTCATCTACTTTTATCTACTTTGCTGTCCCTATTTTTTTTTTAATTCTTTCCAGTCTGTCGTGTACCCCATCACTTTTAAAATTTACTTTCTATGTCTCTGTTTATTTAGTTCGCTGTCCCTATTTTTCAATTTTTTTCCTTTACTTCCCTAGTCTCCGTTGCTTTTTACATGTTCTTTTTACGCCTACTTTTATTCCCTTTGCTGTCTTTAGTTTTGAATATTGTCTTTCCTTCATATTATTGCTTTTAAAATTTTCCTTCTACGTCTGCATTTTAGTTTGTTGTCCCAGTTTTTTGATTTTTTCCTTTATTTCCTTAATCCTTGTCGCTTTTAAAATTCTGTCTACTTTTATGCCGTTCACTGTCTTTATGTTTGAATTATTTATCTTTCCTGAGTGCAGTCACTTTTAAAATTTTCCTTCTATGTACACATTTATCAAGCTCCCTATCCCTATTTTTTAATTCTTACCTGTCTGTCGTGCACCCTGTCACTTTCAAAATATTGTCTCTACGTATAGTTTACCCAGCAATTTATTACAATTTTTTAAAACTGTCCTGTCTGTCTTATACAATGTTGCATTTTAAAGTTTATTCGCTAGTTCCCTGTCCCCATCTTTTAACTGTTTACGGTACAAACTAGGCGGAGAGATGGGTCATGGCTCCTCCTGCGAAATGCTCAGGAAAGGCTCGCTGAGGTGATGCTGCCGGCCAACAGTCGGTACTGGAGCTCAGGACCGCGCATGCGCCGTGGCGCTCTCTCCCGCGCTCGCTGCTGCCACCCTATGACGAAAACGCGGTACTGCAGCTCTGAAGATGCGCATGCGCGGTGGCGCGATTTGCCGTGGTCGCTGCTGCCACCCTATGACCAAAATTTGGTACTGCAGCTCGAGAGGCGCGCATGGGCGATGGCGCGCATTGCCGGACTCGCTACTGCCACCCTCTGACCAAGATGCGGTAC
>JAYKAV010002766.1:3935991-3960583 GCA_035582835.1 Phoebastria nigripes
GCATGCGCAGTGGCGCGCTGTGCCGGGCTCGCTGGTGCCACCCTATGACCAAAATGCGGTACTGCGGCTCGGGATGCGCGCATGCGCAGTGGCCCGCTTTGCCGGGCTCGCTGCTGCCGCCCTGTGACCAAAATGCGGTACTACAGCTCGGTATCTGCGCATGCGCAGTGCCGTCCCCGTGATCCACGCTGCCGTCGGCCGGTAACAGCAATGCGATCCTGCGGTGCCTGTGAGGTGTGCTGCCCTGCTCGTTGCTGCCTCTCGGTAAGGAAACGCTGCTGCTGCCGCACATGCACGGTGCCAGCAGGCGCTTGGCGCACAAAATACAGAACTGCAGCACCGGTGCTGCCCCCGGGCAAGGGCCGCCCGGCGGGTCCTCGCTGCTGCTGCCGCCTCGTGGCCGAAGCGTGGTCCTGCTGCACCGGCGCCGCAGAGGTGCGCAGCAGCGCTGCTGCAGCCTTTGCTGGTGCCGCAGCATGGCGGCGTACTGGGCATGATTCCTGGTGGTGGGTGAGTGCCAGGATCACCAGTGAGGCGAGCGAGCCCCTTTGGCGGGTGCAGGGGTGTCTCCTGCCCGCTGGCTGCCCGGGGGTGGCGGGTTGGGAAGCTTCAAACCACCCGCTGTGGCAGGCTCCCGGTCTGCTGGAGGCGAGCTGGGTCAGGGCAGCCCCAGGGAGTTATCTGAGAGCTGATAGAAAGGAAGAGGGGAAGGAGGTGGACCCCCCCCCCCAGATGCAGACACCAGGCGCCTCCCCAACTTGCCAGAGCTCCCCCTGAGCCTCCCCTGGCCCCGCTCGCCCTGTGCAGCTGCCCCCAGCTCTGGCACCTCCCCTGAAGCCTGTCCCGTAGCCCCAGGCTGCCCCCAAGCCCTGTCGTGAAGGCAGCAAGCGGGCCCTCAAATGCACTTCCTTCTTCCTTTAACGCATGTGCTGTTAGCTGCTGTGCGGGGATGAGCAGCGTCTCCAGAAGCCGCTGCAGAAGGAGGGGCTTCGGCCAGGGGYGRGCTATGGTAATAATGGTGGCTGCTGCTTCTTTCCCTCTCGCAGAGGCTGTGCTGAGGATGCAGTTGTCCGTTCCTCCCCTGGGGATGCCGTGGACTGCACCCGCCTCAGCCTTGCGTGGGTTGTCTCTGCCCGGCCTCGCTCTCCTCGCAGTGTGGGGGCGAAAAGTGACAGGCAGAACACTTACTGGCTGCGGACAGGAGCTGCCGCGGCTGAAGCTGGAGAGGCCAGAGAAAGATCAAGAAGAAGAAATCAAAGGCCATCCGGCCGGCAGCTGCCTCCCGCTGCAGGCGAGAGAAAGCCTGCCTCTCCGGGTGAGGANGCGTCTCCAGAAGCCGCTGCAGAAGGAGGGGCTTCGGCCAGGGGCGGGCTATGGTAATAATGGTGGCTGCTGCTTCTTTCCCTCTCGCAGAGGCTGTGCTGAGGATGCAGTTGTCCGTTCCTCCCCTGGGGAGGCTGTGGACTGCACCCGCCTCAGCCTTGCGTGGGTTGTCTCTGCCCGGCCTCGCTCTCCTCGCAGTGTGGGGGCGAAAAGTGACAGGCAGAACACTTACTGGCTGCGGACAGGAGCTGCCGCGGCTGAAGCTGGAGAGGCCAGAGAAAGATCAAGAGGAAGAAATCAAAGGCCATCTGGCCGGCAGCTGCCTCCTGCTGCAGGCGAGAGAAGGCCTGCCTCTCCGGGTGAGGAAGGATCCCTCTTCGTAGTCTGCAGCTCCGCGGGGTCTGTACGCGTAACCAAAAGGACGGTAAGGCCACGTAGTGTGCGACCGAGTGAGGCTACGTGTCTAGGAAGCCTCGTCTTGTAAGAGCTGTTAAGACACCCATGTATTCTTTCAGGTGGAGGACAGCCAAGCGACCGGCGTTACAGAAGAGGAATGGAAGAGAGAAGGTGAAAGAAGCATCTGAACAGGCAAATTCTCCCGGCAGAGCCTAGAGTGAGAGCTGCGGTGAGTCCCAGGCCCTTGGGGCCCTGTCATCCCTCTTCTGCATCCCTGGCCCCCTCTCTTTCCCACGCTGCTTTGATTTTTTTTTGTTTTCCTTCCCTGTACCTCTCCTCTTTTCTCTATTCTTGTGTCCTGCTCCCTCTTTCTCTTTTTTCTCATTCTCTGTCTCTGTCCTGCAGCCTATCGCTGTTTTTTCCTTTTTCATCTCTTTGTYCTGATCTGCATCTGTCTCTTTTCCCCCACAATTTCTCTGGCCTGTTTTCTGGCATTCTTTCCCTCTCTGCGCCTGTATGTGCCGCTCTGTGTCCCTGCCTTCCTATCTCTCTCCCTCCTCCCTTCTCTTTCTCTATCCCTTTGTCTTGCTCACTGTCGCTTGTTTTTTTCATTCTGTATCTCACTGTCCCTATCCTCCTTCCTGCTCATCTCTTACTCTCTCTGACCCTTTGTGCTGCTCCCTGGCCCTATTATTTATTGCTTCACCTCTCTGTCCTTGTCTTCTCTCTTGCGCCACCTCTCTTGTCATTCTCTCTGTTGCTCTTGTTGGCTCTCAATCCCAGCATCCTGCTCCCTGGCCCTCTCTCTTACGCAGTATCTTGCTTTCCAGCTCCCTGTCCCTCACCTGTTTTCTGTATCCCTCTGTCCTTCCTCCTGTCTTTCCTTGTCCCTCTGGCCTGCTACCCATCACTGTTTTTTTCTTTCTCCATCTCTCTGCCTCGGTCCTGTTACTCTCCTCTTCTCTCTGTCTCTAATGTTTCTTTCTCCATCTCTGCCCTGCTCCCTGTCCCTTTTCTCTTATTCTCTCTGTCCTCGATCCTCCCCCTAGCTTTTTGTCTGTATATCTCCATACCACTGCCTGTCCCATTGTTTCTCACTATATGCCCCTGCCCAGCTTGCTGTCCCGTTATTCCCCTCTGTCCTGCTCCCTGGCCTCTTTTCTCATCCTGCAGCCCAGYGCTGGTTTTTCTTTCTCCCTCTCTTTGTCCTGATCTGTCTCTCTCTTTCCCCTGCTCTCAATCCCTCTGGCTTGTTCCCTGTCTTTTTCTCTCCCTCCCTCCCTCCTTCCTTATTCCTCTCATTCAATTTCTCTCTCGATCTGTCTGTTGTGCTCCCCACTCATCATTTTCTCTCTCTTTCCCTCTGTCCTACTCCCTGACCTTGTTTTTCTTCCACCATGTCCCTGCAGGGACACTTCCTCATCCCTTTTTTATTGATTTCTCCATCTCAYTGTCCTTTTCCCTGTACCTTTCTTTCTCTGCTCCTCAATCCTTCTCCCTCATTTTATTTTTCTCTTTCTGTTCCTCTGTMCTGCTCCCCTTTGCTGTATTTTCATTCTCTCTATCTGCTGCTCCAGTAATGACTGCTGAGTTGTCCCAGGGGAAGGGTAAGTGTACAGGCACTGAGCCCCAGCGCTGACTCACTCCTGGGACTTACATGCATTAATGAATAAACACTTGCTGTGTTTGCTCAWGGCTGTGTTTGTAGTCCTTTGTACTTGGTGAGTGGCTGTCAGAGAGTGCAGGGGAGCAGGTTGCATAGTGGGTGTAAGGGGCCATGGCTGCAGCTGTGGGCTGGGGCTGGAGGAGCCCCCAGGTGGGGTCAGTGAGGCTGATGGTAATGGCCCCTCTGTGTAAAAGGGCTGCAGCCCCAGGGGATGGTGCTGTTGGCACATGCCTGCCTGAGACTGCTGATGAGCTGCAAGGATGTTTCTAACTGACAGGCTGATGGTCATTTGGAGTCAGTCCCCATCAGGGCAGCTCCCAGGGATTTTCTGAGTGCTGGTGGAGAGGAAGCAGGAAGAGGTGCAGGAGATGGGTGCCCCCACCCTTCTGGGTACCTGGAGGCCTTCCCACCCCCTGGAAAAGTTGCTGGTTGCCTCCCCAACTCAAAAAACCTCTTCTAGCCCTGCTCACCCTCTAGCAGCTGGCCCCAGCTCCAGCACCTGCCCTGGAGCCTGTCCCGTAGCCGCAGACTGCCCCCAAACCCTGTCCTCACGGCAGCAAGCTGGCCCTTGAATACGCTTTATTCTCCATAAATGCAGGTGCCGTTAGCATCAGTTGGGGGAAAGAGTGGCATCTCCAGAAGGACCTGCAGAAGGAGGGGTTCCTGCCTGAGGAGAGCTACCGTAATCACTGCGGATAACAGTTGCTTTTCTTTCCCTCTCCCAGAGGCAGCACTGAAGACTCAGTTGTTGGTTCCTCTCCGGGGATGTTGTTGACTGCATCTGGCTCAGGTTTGTGTGGGTTGCCTTTGGCCTCATTCTCCTAGCAGSATGGGCGAAAAGGGACAGCTGGAGCACTTACTGGCTGTGGACAGGAGCTGCTGCGGCTGAAGCTGGGGAGGCCAGAAAAAGGTAAAGCAGCTGAAGAATAAAATAAAGGGGATCCAGCTGGCAGCTGCCTCCWGTTGCAGACAGGAGACAGCCTGCCTCTCTGGGTGGGGAAGGATTCCTCTTAGTGTAGTCCTCGGCAGATCCGATCACCAATGTGCACTGCAGGGTCTGCATGTGTAACCAAAAGCACAGTACGGCCATGTAGTGTGTGCACGTGTGAGGCTATGTATCTGGGAAGCCTCATATTGTAAGAGCTGTAAGACACTAATCTATTCTTTTAGGTGGATGACAGTCAAGTGACTGGAGCTACAGAGGAGGGAGGCGGGGGGGGGGAGAGAGAGAGAGAGAGAGAGAGAGAGAGACAAAGACATGTCCAAACTGTCAAATTCTCTCAGCAGCTCCAAGAGCGGGAGCTGCGGTGAGTCCTGGACCCTTGGGGCCGCGACACCCCTCTTCTGCATCCCGGTCCCTCCCTGCCTCACCCTTCTCTTTCTCTCACTGCTGCCATTTTTTCGCTTCCCTGTACCTCTCCCCCTCTCGTTCTCCAAGCCCCCCTCTTTCTCTGTCGATCTACCTCTCTGTTACCTTTTTTTCTCTGCGCTTCTGTCCTGTTCCCTGTCCCTCTTTTTTTCATCCTCTGTCTCTGTCCTGCAGCCYATCACTAYTTTTGTCTTTCTCCATCTATCTGTCTGTCTTCCTATCCCAATTTTTTTGAATTCCTCCCCGTCTGCCCTTTAGCCCTTCACAATTCCCACCCCTGCCACCTCTCTCTGTCTGTCTCCATGTTCCTATTTTTAAATTCCTCTCTTTCTGTGTCYTGGTTTCGGCTGGGATAGAGTTAATTTTCTTCCTAGTAGCTGGTGTAGTACTGTGTTTTGGATTTAGCATGAGAATAATGTTGATAGGACACTGATGTTTTAGTTGTTGCTAAGTAGTGGTTACACTGGTCAAGGACTTTTCAGCTTCCCATGCTCTGCCAGGTGCACAAGAAGCTGGGAGGGGCAAAGCCAGGACAGCTAACCCAAACTGGCCAATGGGGTATTCCATACCATAAGACGTCATGCTCAGTATATAAAGCTGGGGGAAGAAGAAGAAGGAAGGGGGGGCGTTTGGAGTGATGGCGTTTGTCTTCCCCAGTCACCGTTACGTGTGATGGAGCCCTGCTTTCCTGGAGATGGCTGAACACCTGCCTGCCGATGGGAAGTGGTGAATGAATTCCTTGTTTTGCTTTGCTTGCATGCGCAGCTTTTGCTTTACCTATTAAACTGTCTTTATCTCAACCCACGCGTTTTCTCACTTTTACCCTTCCGATTCTCTCCCCCATCCCACCGGAGCGGGAGCGGGGAGTGAGCAAGCGGCTGTGTGGGGCTTAGTTGCTGGCTGGGGTTAAACCACGACACTCTGCCTTGTATTCTAGATACACTTCTTTCTTATATTCTCTCATTCCAGGTCCCTGTCCCTATGTTTTAATTTCTTCCCTCTCTGTCCCATAGCCCATTTTGGTCTTTATCGTTCTCTCTCTGTCTAGTTACCTGTCCCTATTCTTTAGTTCCTCTCTTCCCCCCTTTAGCTCATCGAGGTTTTTTGGTATTTCTCATTCTCTCTCTGTCCACCTCACTGTCCCCTTTTTAAATTCCTCCCTCTCTGCCCTGAGGCCCATCACTATTCTTTGTTTTTCTCCATCTCTCTCAGTCTGGTTCCCTGTCCCTTCCTCCTCTCTGGCCTGTACCATGGCTATTTTTCCCCCCTCTGCCTTTCTCTCTGTGGCTCCCTTTCCCTACTTTTCAATCCCCCTTCTCTGCCCTGGAGCCAATCGCTGTTGTATTGGGTTTACGTGGCAAGGCTTTGTTAGCTGGGGCGGGGCAGGGGCTGCAGGGGTGGGTTCTGTGAGAAGACAACAGGAGTTGCCCCCATGTTGGGCACAGCCAGTTCCAGCTACAAGACTGATCTACTGCTGGTCAAAGCTGAGCCCATCTGCAATGCTGGTAGCACCTCTGTGATGACATATTTAAGAAGGGCTAAAAAATGCTGCACAGAAGCTGTGATAGAGAAAATGTGAGTGTGAAACAGCCCTGCAGACACCAAGGTCAGTGAAGAAGGAGGGGGAGGAGGTACTCCAGGCACTGGAGCAGAGATTCCCCTGCAGCCCGTGGTGAAGATCATGGTGATGCAGGTTGTCCCCCTGCAGCCATGGAGGTCCACAGTGGAGCAGACATGCACCTGCAGCCCATGGAGGACCCCACACCGCAGCAGGTAGATGTGCCTGAAGTAATCTGTGACCCTGTGGAGAGGAGCCCATGCTGGAGCAGGTTTTCTGGCAGGACCTGTGGCCCCATGGGAGGGACCCCACACTGGAACAGAGGAAGAGCGTGAGGAGGAAGGAGCAGCGGAGACAACATGTGATGAACTGACTGCAACCCACACTCCCTGTCCCCCTGCGCTGCTCAGGGGGAGGAGCTGGAGAAGTCAGGAGTGAAGATGAGCCCAGGAAAAAAGAAGAGGGGTGAGGGGAAGGTGTGTTTTAGATTTGTTCTTATTTCTCATTATCCTACTCTGATTTTAATTGACAATAAATTAAATTAATTTCCCCAAGTTGAGTCTATTTTGCCTGTGACAGTAATTGGTCAGTGACCTCTCTGTCCTTATCTTGGCCCACAAGCTTTTTTGTTGTATTTTCTCCCTCTGTTTTGTTGAGGAGGGCGAGTGATAGAGCAGCTTGGTGGGCACCCAGCCAAGGTCAACCCACCACAATTTCCTTCTATCAGGCTCCCTGTCCCTATTTTTGAAATTCTTGCCTATGTTTCTTGTACCCCATTGCTTTTGAAACTTTCTTTCTACCTCTCCATCCCTATTTTTTAAATTTTTGCATATGTTTCTTGAACCCAGTTGCTTTTTAATTTTTCTTGCTACCTTTCCCTCTCTCTGTCTCACTGACCTAATTTTAATTTCTTGCCTGTTTTTCTTGTACTGCGTTGCTTTTCAAATTTTCTTCCTACGTCTCCCTCTATGCAGCTCCATGTACCTATTTTTAATTCTTGTCTATGATTCTTGTATCCTGTTGCTTTCAAAATTTTCTTTCTACGTCTCTGTGTCTCTAATTCTTAATTCTTCCCTCTCTGTCCTGTACCCTGTCACTTCTTACATTTTCTTTCTATATCTTCCTCCTTCTATCTCCCTGTCCCTATTTGTTAGTTCTTGCCTATGTTTCTTGTACCCTGTTGCTTTTCGAAATTTTCTTTCTACTTCGACCTCTATCTGGCTCCCTGTTTCTATTTTTTATTTCTTACCTATGTTTCTTTTCCCCATCACTTTAGAATTTTTCCCCATCCCTTGTCTCTGTCTTGTTGTCCTGCTGGTCCCTTCCACCTCTCTCTCCTGCTCCCTGTCTCTTATTAATTCCTCCATCTCTCTGTCCCTTGTTTTTTGCTCAATCTCTCCACTCTCCTCTCTCTACACTGTTGTCCTGCTCCCCGTCCCTCTCTTGTTCACAGCACCCTGTTTTCTAGCTCCCTGTCCCACACCTCTTCTGTATGTCCCTCTGCCCTTTCTCCTGCTTTTCTCTTCTCTTTTTTCCCTTTGTCCTGCTGCATTTGGGCACCGAGCCTCGTAGCCAACTCACTGCTGGGATTTCTTATGTGCATTAATGAATAAACTTTTCCTGCCTCCTCTGTGCTCCTGGGTGCAGAGCTTGTGGCTGTGGACAGGTGCAGGGGAGGGAGAGATGTGCTGTAGGGCTTTGGCAATGGCCCATGTTCCTGATGGGCTCCAGCTGAGGCCAGTAAGGCTGAGGATGGGGCTGGCCCTGCTGCATGAAGGGGCTCTAGCTGTAAAAAGGGCTGCCTGGGCATGCCTGCCTACGGGAGCTGACAAAGGGGAACTGGCTGAGGAGTGAATCCAATGGGGTCCCACAGGCAGCTGCCTCCAGCACAGAACGGCCAGTCCCTGTGGCAAAGAAGGATCCCTCTGAGCCATCCTCAACAGAGCAGACCACCAGCATGGAGTGCTGGGAGCTCGGTGCCTCTGTTGGCTACATGTGTGAGCCGCCATGTATGTGGAAGCCTTGCGGATGAGGAGCATTGAGGCATCCACTGCGTGCTGCTGAGTGGGCAAGGGTCGGGCAGGCAGCACTGCGGAGGAGGAAGGGGCAGAGGCAGAGAGAGAAGCCTTGGGGCAGTGAAGGTCTCCTGCCAGCACCAGGAGCTGCGGTGAGTCGTGCGTCCTCTCCTCTGCGTCCTGGCCCATCTCTGCTACCCGTCTCCAGATGTCTGCCTGCCTCCCTTCCTCCRTCTCCCTCTCTGCCCACCCACCTACCTGTATGGCTCCGAAAAAACTTGTTATTCTTCTGCCAACTCTGCCCAGTGCCCCATTGCCTTTTACATTTTTTTAATGTCTCTCTCAAACTGGCTCCCTCTCCCTATTTTTTAGTTTTTTTCTGCACTGCCTTGTACCCCATTACTTTTTAAATTTCATTTCTGTGTTTCCCCCTATCTGGCTCCCTGACCCTATTTTTTAATACCTCCCTCTGCTCTGTACCCCATCGCTTTTCAAACTTTCTTTCTATGCCTCCCTCTTCCTATTTTTTATTTCTTCTTGCTCTTTCCTTTACCCCATTGGTTTTAAAATTTTCTTTATACCTATGTCTCTCTCCAGCTTCCTGGCCTTATTTTTTAATTCTCACCTGTGTGAATTGTACCCCACTGCTTTTTGAATTTCCTTTCTATTTCTACCTATATCTTCCTTCCTGTCCCTATTTTTAAATTCTTTCCTGTGTTTCCTGTACCCCACTGCTTTTTAGTTTCTCCTTCTATGTATGCCCCATCCGTCTCCCTGTCTTTATTTCTTAAYGTTTTCCTATCTGTCCTGTACCCCGTTGCTTTTAAAATTTTGTTTCTATGTCTCCCTCTATCCGGCTCACTGTCCCTATTTTTTAATTCCTCCCTTTAGCTGGGGAAGGGTCTGACCAGGCACGCCTGCCTGAGGGAGCTGACAAAGGTGAACTATCTGAGGAGGGAATCCAAGGGGGTCCCGCAGGCAGCTGCCTCCAGCAAGGAATGACCAGTGCCTGCAGCAAGGAAGGATCCCTCCGAGCCATCCCCGACAGAGCACACCACCAGCACGCAGCGCTGGGAGCTCAGTGCCTCCATTGGCTGCGTGCGTGAGCCTCTGGGAAGCCTCGCAGTGGAGCACTGTTGAGGCACCTGCCGCAGAGGCAGAGAGAAAAGCGTTGGGGTGGTGAAGGTCTCCTGCCGGCACGAGGAGCTGCGGCGAGTCGCGTGTCCCCTCGCATGTGTCCGGGCCAATCCCTGCCATGCTTCTCCAGACCTCTGCCTGCCTCCTTGCCCGTCCCTACCTCCGTCACTCTTTCAGGCTGTCTGGCTCCCTGAAGTGTTTTGCTCTTCTGCTAGCACTGCCTTGCACACTGTCACCTTCTACACTTCGTTTCTATGCTTCTCCCTTTCCGGTTCCCCACCTGCTATTATTTCATTCTTCCCACATTGCCGCCTTCCCCACTGCTTGTGAAAATTGCATTTCTAGGTCTCCCTCTACCCAGCAACCCGTCTCTGTTTTCAGTGACTCCCTCTGCTCTGCACTGTCACTCTTCCAATGTCCTTTCCCTGTGACTGTCTATCCGGCTCCCTCTCCTGTTACTTAACTTTTTACCTGTATGGCCAGTACCCAGTGGCTTTCTAAATTTTCTCTCTATGTCTCCATTTATCCAGTTCTCTGCCTGTGTTTTTTATTTTTTCCTGCCTGTCCTTCATCACTTTTTAAATTTTGTTTCAATGTCTTCATTTATTTAGTTTGCTGACCCTATTTTTAATTTTTTTCCTCTCTGTTCTTAATCCCTTCGCTTTTTAAATTTTCTTTCTACGTCTCCGTTTTAGTTTGCCGTCGCTACTTTTTAATTTTTTCTTATTTCCTTAATCCCTGTTGCTTTTAAAATTTTCTGTCTGCTTTTGTTCTGTTAGCTGTCTTTATTTTTTAATTATTTCTTGTCTTTCCTTAGTGCGGTCACTTTTAAAATTTTCTTTCTATGTCTCCGTTTTAGTTCGCCATTGCTACTTTTTAATTTTTTCCTTATTTCCTCAATGCCCATTGCTTTTAAAAGTTTGTCTCCTTTTCTCCCATTCACTGTCTTTATTTTGCTGTATTTATGTTTTAACTCTTTCTTGTCTTTCCTTAGTGCCCTCGCATTTTAGGTATTCTTTCTACATTCTCCGTTTTAGTTCACTGTCCCTATTTTTTAGTTTTTGCCTTTATTTCAACAATACCCCTTGCTTTTTAAATGTTCTTTCTATGCCTAATTTTATTCCCTTTGCAGATTTTTAAAATAATGTCTTGTTTTTCCTTAGTGCCCTCACTTTTAAAATTTTCTTTCTACATCTCCATTTTAGTTTGCTGTTGCTATTTTTTAATTTTTTCCATTTATTTTCTTAATCCCCATTGCTTTTAAATTTTTCTACTTTTCTCCCGTTTGCTGTCTTTATATCACTGTCTTTTCTTTTAATTATTTCTTCTCTTTCCTTAGTGCTGTTGCTTTTTAAATGGTCTTTCTAYATSTGTTATAGTTTGCKGTCCCTATTTTTTAGTTTTTCCCTTTATTTTCCTAAGCCCCCTCACTTTTTATCTTTTCTATTTTTATCCCGTTCGCTGTCTTTATTTCGCTGTCTTTTCTTTTAATTATTTCTTGCCTTTACTTAGTGCCATCRCTTTTAAAATGTTCTTTCTACATCTGTTGTAGTTCTCTGTCCCTATTTTTTAGTTTTTTCCTTTATTTCCCTAATGCCCATCGCTTTTTAAATGTTCTTTCTATACCTACTTTTATTCCCTTTTCTGGTTTTTAAAAATTCTTTCTTGTCATCCCTTAGTGCCGTTGCTTATTAAATTTTCTTTCCACATCTGTTTTAGTTTGCTGTCCCTTTTTCATAAATTTTCCCTTTATTTCCCTTATACTCATTGCTTTTCAAATTTTCTTTCTGTCCCTACTTTTATCCCGTTCGCTGTCATTAGTTTTTAATTATTCTTTCTTGTTTTTCCTTAGTGYCATYGCTTTTWARATTTTCTTTCTACGTCTCTGTTTTAGTTCGCCATTGCTATTTATTAATTTTCTCTTATTTCCTTAATCCCCATTGCTCCTAAAATTTTCTGTCTACTCTTGTTCTGTTCGCTGTCTTTATTTCTTAATTATTTCTTGTCCTTATTAGTGCCTTTGCTCTTTAAATTTTCTTTCTACATCTCTGTATTAGTTTGCTGTCCCTGATTTTTAAATGTTTCTCTTCATTGCCCTCATCCCTGTCAGTATTTAAGTTTTCTGCTTTCATCCTGTTCCCTGTCTGTATTTCTCTATCTTTTCTTTTAATTATTTCTTGTTTGTCCTTAGTGCCATCGCTTTTTAGATTTTCTTTCTACATCTCTGTTTTAGTTTGCTGTCACTTCTTTGTAATTTTTTCCTTTTATTTCCCTAATCCCCCCACTTTTTAAATGTTCTTTCTACATCTACTTTTTTCCCTTCAATGACTTTATTTTTAATTATTTCTTCTCTTTCCTTAGTGTTGTCGCTTTTTAGATTTTCTTTCTAAGTCTCTGTTTTAGTTTGCCATCTCTTTGTTTAATTTTTTCTGTTTATTTCCCAAATCCCCATTGCTTTTTATTTTTTCTATTTTTATCCTGTTTGCTGTCTTTATTTTGCAGGCTTTCCTTTTAATTTTATTGCCTTTTCTTAGTGTCCTCGCTCTTTAAGTTTTCTGTCTACATCTGTTTTAGTTTGCTGTCCCTATTTCATATTTTTTTCCTGTATTTCCCTAATACTCATTGCTTTTTAAGTTTTCTTTCTATGCCTACTTTTATTCCCTTTGCTGTCTTTTAAAAATTATGTCTTGTCTTTCCTTAGTGTCCTCACTTTTAACATTTTCTTTCTACATCTCTGTTTTAGTTTGCTGTCCCTATTTCATAATTTTTTTCTTTTATTTCCCTAATGCTCGTTGCATTTTAAGTTTTCCTTCTCAGCCTCCTTTTATCCCATTCACTGTCTTTATTTTTTAATGATTTCTTGTCTTTCCTTAGTGCCGTCGCTTTTTAGATCGTCTTTCTACATCTCTCTTAGTTTGCTGTCCCTATTTTTATTTTTTCTCTTTATTTTCCTAATTCCCCTTGCTTTTTAAATGTTCTCTCTATGCCTACTTTTATTTCCTTTGCAGTTTCTTAAAAATAATTTCTTGCCTTTCCATAGTGCTTTTGCTTTTTAAATGTTCTTTCTACATCTGTTTTGGTTCTCTGTCCCTATTTTTCAGTATTTTTCCTTTATTTCCGTAATGCCCATTGTTTTTTAAATGTTCTTTCTGCACCTGCTTTTTTCGCTTTGATGTCTTTATTTTTAATTATTTCTTCTCTTTCCTTAGCGCTCTTGCTTTTAAAATTTTCTTTCCATATCTATGTTTTAGTTTGCTGTCCCTATTTTTTTTTCCTCTATTTCCCTAATCCCCCTTGCTTATTTCATGTTCTTTCTATGCCTACTTTTATCCCGTTCACTGCCTTTTTAAAAATTATTTCTTGTCTTTCCTCAGTGCCGTCGCTTTTTCAATGTTCTGTTTCTGTATTTTATTTTGCTGTTGCTATTTTTTAGTTCTTTCCTCTCTTAATCATTTGGCTTTCAAAATTTTCTCCTATTATCTCGTTCACTGTCATTATTTTTTTAATTATTTTTTCTTGTCATTCCTTAGTGCCATTGCTTTTTAAAATTTTCTTTCTATGTCTCCATTTTAGTTCGCTGCTATTTTTTAATTTTTTCCTTCTTTCCTTAATGCTATTTGCTTCTAAAATTTTCTGCCTATTTTTATTCCATTTGCTGTCTTTATTTTTTAATTATTTCTTGTCTTTCCTTAGTGCCATCGCTTTTAAAATTTTCTTTCAACATGTCTATTTTAGTTCGTTGTCCTGATTTTTTATTTTTTCCATTTATTTCCCTAACCCCGTTGCTTTTTATAGTTTCTACTTTTATCCCGTTTGCTGTCTGTAATTCGCTCTCTTTCCTTTTAATTAGTTCTGGTCTTTCCTTAGTGCCCAGAAAGACCACTTTCTTAGTGGTCTTTCTTAGTGCTCTTGCTTTTTAAATGTTCTTTCTACATCTGTTTTGGTTCTCTGTCCCTATTTTTTTTTTTTTCCCCTTTATTTCCCTATTGCCTATCGCTTCTAAAATATTCTTTCTACACCTATATTTTCCATTCCCTGTCTTTTTAAAATTATTTCTTGTCTTTCCTTAGTGCCGTCGCTTTTTAGATTTTCTTTCTACGTCTTCATTTTAGTTCGCTGTTGCTATTTTTTAATTTTTTCCTTATTTCCTTAATTTTTCTTTCTTTCTYTCTACCTTTATCCTGTTTGCTGTTTTAATTTCTTCATTATTTCTTGTCTTTCCTTAGTGCTCTCACTTTTAAAACTTTCTTTCTATGTCTGTGTTTTCATTTGCTACCAATATTGTTTAATTCTTTCCTCTCTTAATCCCTTGGCTTTTAAAATGTTGCTTCTATGTCTACTTTTATCCAGTTTGCTGTCTCTATTTTTAATTCTTTCCTGTCTGTCCTGTACCTCATCGTTTTTTAATTTTTCCTTCTATGCCTACTTTTGTCAAGCTCCCTATTCCTATTTTTCATTTGTTTCCTGCCTGTCAGGTACCCTGTCACTTAAAAAATTTATTTTGTTATGTCTCTATTTAGTTTGTTGTCCCTATTCTTTATTTTTTTTTTCTTCGCTTCTCCTAGTCGTTATCGCTTTTAAAATGTTCTATGTCTACTTTTATCCCATTTTATGTCTTTAGTTTTGAATTATTTCTTGTCCTTCCTTAGTGCCACCTTTTTTAAAATTGTCTTTCTACATCTCCGTTCTAGTTCGCTGTCCTTATTTTTTAATCTTTTAATCTCTTAATCCCTTGGCTTTTAAAATTTTGTTTCTATGTCTACTTTTCTCTACTTCGGTGTCCTTATTTTCATTTTTTTCTTGTCTGTCCTGTACCTCATTGCTTTTAAAATTTTCTTTCCATGACCACTTTTATCAACAGGCCTGTCCTTATTTTTTAATTCTTTCCTGTCTGTCATTTAACATGTTGCTTCTAAATTTTCTTTCTATGTCTGCTTTTATCCAGTTCACTGTTTATATTTATTATTTTTTGCATTTCCTTAGTGCCCTTGCTTTTTAAATTATCTGTCTCTGTCTTTGTTTAGGTCTTAGATGTTCCCTGCAGCATACTTTTAGCTCCATAAGCCCCCTCCGGACTCGTTTTGTTGCAATTGCACCTCTCCTAAGACCTCCGTTCCCAAAAAAGAGCGTTCTTTTTCTTCTGTATGCCATCTAGGATGCCTCCTGAGACCTTCCTTGCGCTCCACAGCATTTTGGTAGTGCTTCACCTCCCTTTCAATCTCTTATCCCTCCAAGCCTTTCATGACCCCTCCGCTCCCAGTCACTGTGCCTCCTGAGACTTTCTTTGTGTCCCACAGCCCTGTTTTAGTTTTGTAGCGGCCTTTGACCCTCTCTCATTACCTCCGAACCCCGTCCTCGGGTTTGTTTGTGCCTCAGAGCACATCGCGTCTGCCATCTCAGGTGCCTCCATTTGGTCCTTGGCCTCCTGAGGACATCTGTACTCTGTTCAAATCCCCTCCAGATTTCTTCCTTGTGTCCCTGAGCCTTCTTTGGTCTCTCTGGCCCAATCAGGACCACTCTAACAGTGTCATGATGCCTATTGATGCCTTTGAGGTTGCCCTTAGCACACTTTTAGCTTTGTAGCGGACCTCACACCCCCTTCTCGTTCAGAAGGCCTCCCGAGTCCATATCGGTGACCCACCCCAGTTATGCGGTCCTCTCTTCCCTCTAACCGTGCCTCTATTCATTCCCTGGCCCTCTGATGACACGTTTACTCGGTTCAGATTCCCTCTGGATTTAATCAACATGTCCCCAGTCCTTTTTCTGTCTCTCTGGCTCCCTTGGGACATTTTTTCTCCCGGTCACGATGCCTCCCGAGACTTTTCTTGTGCTCTACATCCATCTTGTAGCACTTTGAGCTGTAGAACACTCATTAACAAATGATGAAACTATCTAGGATTCCTGTGTTCAGTCCCCAGCCACCCAAGACCATCTGTACTCTGCTCAGATGATCACCTGAGTTCCTCCTTGTCATCCCCAAACCCTCTTTTGTCTGTCAGCCCCCCTCAACACCCTTCTCCTCACAGTCACRATGCCTCCTGAGTCCCTCCTCGTTCTCCACAGCACCTTGTAGCACTTTATCTCCCTTTCCATCTTTCTTGTTCTGTCAGAGTTCTTTCTTTGCTACGCAGTGTTCCTTTATCTTTCTGTCTGCCATCGAGGGTGTCTCCGTTTAGTTCCTCACTCAGTCATCTATAGTTTGCCTAGATGCCCTCCTGAGACTCCAAGGCCCTYGCTGTGTCTCCAAGCCTTCTTTTCTTACCCTGCCCCCCCCGCCCCCAATTCCTCTACTCTCTATAACAATGTCATCTGAGTCCTTTCTTGTACTCCACAGCGCTCTTGTAGCACTTTAGCTCCCTTTTGATTTTTTTTTTTTTTTTTAATGCTCTTCAGAGCGCTCTTATCTTACTCTTTGCTATTTAGGATGCCTTCATTCAGCCCCTGGCCCCCTGATGACATCTGTACTTTGTTGAAATCCCTTCAGAGTTCCTCGTTGTTATCTCTGAGGCTTCTTTGGTCTCTCAGGCCCTCTCAGGGCTCCTCCACTCCCTTTGCTGAGCTCTTGCGAGACATCCCCTATGCCCCAGAGCACCGTTCCAGCTCGGGAGGGCACTTTGCACCCCTCTTTTCCCCTCAGAACCCTTCCTGAGTCTGCATCTGTTACCCCAGTTGGTCTTTCTGTCCTCTCACCTGTTCCGTGTGCCTCCATTCGGTCCCCGGTCCCCTGAGGACATCTGTACTTTGTTCAATTCCCTTTGGAACTCATTGCATCCCTGAGACTTCTTTGGTCTCTCCAGCCTCTTCGGGAGCTCTCTAATCCCTGTGACGATRCCTCTTGTTCTGTCAGAACCTTTGCCGAAGCCATCTTTGTGCTCCAGAGCAGTCTGTCTGTTTTCTGTCTTATAGTATGTTTCTGTTTGGTATCTGGTACCCCAAAGATGTCTATCGTCGGCTCAGATCTCCTCTTGAGTTTTTCAGAAAAGGCAATAGTCTTCATCTATTTTGATCGACACATCTCCCATGGTGTTTTTTGTTGCGTTTTGCAATTCATTTTTGTTCGAGCTACTTAGGTGTTAATTGGGCTGCTTCATACAGCTTCTTGTTTTTCCATGGTTTTTTCATGTTTTCTGTCCTTTGGGACTCATCTGGTTCTGTTTAGGGAGTCAGCTGGAAAGACCATCGAGGTGACTCTCTGAATCGTTGGTGATTTACAGTAAATAATTTACTTTGCAACCAGAGATATTTTTGAGAAGGGATTCTTACGGGATCTAATTCTGCTTTGTTATTCAGTCCTATCCAGAACGTAGTTCTCTTAGAAGTTAGGCAGTGTACATGGTCTTGCTAGCAATGACGTCTAACCCCATAGTGTTTTGGTTTTTTTATAGGAAACTAAAGCACGTAGTTTTTGATAATAATATTGTTATTGCATTTAATGAACTACTTTCCTACGTAGCTTAGCATGACATCTATCTTTTCCTATCTATGTCCCAGAAAAATTAAGTTTAAGTCCATACCTGGTCATGTTGCTGATGCAATAGATACAGTCGTAGTAAAAGAGCAGGTATCATTGTTTCCAGTAAGGGTTGCTTTCTCTGTTTGGCGCTTTGCACGCTGTAAACTTAAGGCAGACAAGAAAACTCTCTGCTGTTCCTCCAGCCGCCTTTATGGCTTCTGGTGGTTCACCCCTCCCCTTTCCCAGGGGATTGTGGGAAGGGAGGTGGCCGGGGGCGCGGCATATATGAGCCACAGCCTCTCGTCAGGGAGCTCATTCTGCTGCTGGGCTTCTCTGGAGTCACTTATCTGCTGTTTCTTCAGTTGATTGTAGCTTTTGAGCTGTCTAAGCTATTTAGGTAGGCATGTTTTAACATTTAGAGAAGTGGAGGTGTCTGTTTGAGGTAAGGGCTTCAGGGCCAGTCTAGGTTCAGCAGCATATATAGTAGAAAATACACTTGTACATAGCTTCCCCCCACCCCAGGTCAGTAATTTTGTGTTGGGTGTTCAGAGGTGGCAAGATGGTTTAATAGTATGTTTTTGGTTTTTATTTTATTCCAGGTGCAATGTATTTTCCTAGAATTCCTGACTTTATTGAAGGTAGGACCTTGTTTTTTCCACCAGTTTTGCTGTATATTGTGCAAGTTGTTGATATCATCTCTTAATAGGACTGACGGTGAGATTATCTAGCAGGGCTTAAGGTGAGCATCTTGTATGCATCTGTGTATGGAGTTTTAGCATTTCTTAAGAAAGCAGCAGGAACATAAGGCATAGTGTCTTTCAGCATATAGAACAGCTCGTTGCCTTTCCTCATTGCCCACGGAGTACCATGTTGTCCCTAGAACCTTTGCAGCTTGTGGCAGGCCCCTTGTAGATTATAAGTGTCAGGACTTCACTTATTTTGTGGGCCTGTAGCAGAGTTCAGAGTCTGTGGGAAGGTGGAAGATAGGAGGTACTTGCAGAATGCAGGGCACAGCTCGGAAGAGCAGCTCCAAAGGAGCGGCCAACACAGGGAGTTCAGGGTTGCAAATACAGGGCAGGAGCTGTCGGGAAGGAGCGGGGTTCCTTCCCTGACAGTTCAGGAGAAGAGAAGGTGTTTCTAAAGTTTTGGGACCAGGGGATGGTTGGGAAAGGGAGGTGGGTTCACGAGCCTTTCTCAGATGGGTTTTGCAGTTGGATTTGGGTGTCGATGAGGTCTGTTCCATTCTAATGTCTCTGCAGCTGACAGGAGGTATGACAAAGTCACGAGAGACGCAGTGTAAACCGGCCAGGCCTCCGCATCACAACATACAGGGCTGAATGTCAGACAAGTCTCATCTCGGAAAGTGTTAGGTATGTTAAGGTACATCAAAATATACTCTCCAGAACTCTGAGGTGTCTGCTTCTCTGTGCCTTTTACTTACTTGATTTCCTGACTTAATTTTTGCATCCATCCCTTCCCTGTCCATCTGGATGTCACAGTCATTGTTACTTAGAGGCATTGACTAGGCRCTTATTTCCAGTGMAGGYTTGTGTCACTGTCTTCCCTGGAATTTCTTGGAGAAGAGGATGTGTGTTATTTGTGCTCGTAACAATCTCCAGCCAGGGGTCTTTTTTTATCGCAGTCCTGGGCATGCAAACTTTTTCTCTTTTTCCATTTTTACCTTTTTCCTGAAGTGTCCAATGAGATTTGCTCTAGTATCAGCCAAGGCAGTTATGTTCTCTGTTCTTGTTTATCTGTTGTGTTTTTAGCACCAGTTTCTGTAATTATAAGGTGTCCATTTTAGATCTTTGAGTCACCGTGTCATGCTGTCACGGTTCTTCTATTGGCTGACTGCTGCTGTAATTCCCTAAGGGTTTTTGCAGGTAATTGGGCTCAAGGGTCTCGAGCCGCTTTCGTGGCGGACATCTCGTCTTTGCGGCTTCATCTATCGGGCAGTCTCAGCTGCTGCATGGTACGATGTCCTGTCTTCTTGAGCTTTTTCATATTTTCTGGTTTTGGTTAGAATTTTTTTAGTCAGATTGCCTTTGTTTATTCCTGCAGATGAAGTCAGGTCTTCTTTCGACATCCAGGTCCTGTGGCTCTCTTTCCTCTTCCCCCCCCCCCCCAGATATCCTCACAGTGTTTTCCTGTGACGGGAGCGGTAGAGAGGGGGGCGGAGCACCAGGGCATCTGGGGAGGTAGCATCAGGCTTCCTCCTGTCTTTGCAGAGCTGACCCTGAGGAAGTCCAGTACGTGGGTTGTTAGTGTGAGTATATATTATGTGGGTGCACTAATCCCTTTCAGAGTGTGTCAGAGGGTAAGGATTTTGTTCTGTTTGGTGTCATGTTGTTCTGTTTTGTGTRTTTGTCAAAGATGTGAGTTTTGTGTGGGAGGAAGCCAGCTATCTGACTGGTTTTGGGATAAGGTGGGGTACACGTGTTTTTAGGTCACATCTTCTTTGCCAGATCTTTTGAACTAATTGTATCCAATTTTCCTAGCGACTCCCAAAGGGGTTTGGGGCACCCCGATGGTGGGTGCTCTTGCCGAAAGGCAAAGCAGGGTCATAGCAGAGTTTTCCATTTACAGAGATGGGCTCAGCCATCTCCCGCACAAACTTCTGTTATGTAGTCATYGGGATGGTAGCTTTATTTTGATTTCTTGAAGAACAAGAGGATGATGGAGCACGTTATAAGAGCATAATCGTTTTCTCTCCCTTTGGCAGTACAGGCACCCAAGGGCCAGCCCGCATTCAAGGAACAGCAGGAGGATATTGGTGTAGACGGTCAGCAGAGGAAGGAAGCCTCTTTTGGAGGCCAAGGTGATGAAGCAGAGTCCTTACTTGTTCTGTTTAATTGTCATCAAGGGGGAGGGGAGGGGCTGGGACATGCAAAACATGGTCCCGGACAGCGGAGCTGTCTACTACATGGGAGGCTGTGAGAGATCACGGATACCACTGGACAGGCATTAGAACCCGGTACTTGGGTCGGACCGACCTGGCAGAACCATCCTGCCACCTGAAGTAATGCATACTTCTGTAGTGAGATTTTAATAGCTTGGTCCACATCACCTTTGGCTTTTCCTCATCGAGCTCGTATTTTGGCAGGAAGTGTCTCTCTTCAAGCATTTGSGTCTGAGGGGTCTGCATGAGACTTCTGGTGCTGGTCTGCATGAGATTTTGTGACCATCAAGTCATATTCRGCATYTGTCTGYACTCAGGTMTCCTGTAACTACTATGCAGTTTTGGCTTAAGACTTGATAGTGCAGTGTTATCTAATAGTAGCATTCTGTACACAAGCGGCTTCCGGCAGCTCAGTCTCGTGTCCCGTATATGTCAGCGCTCCCATTTGAGCATGCTGTCTACCGAGGGGTTCTCCATGCTGCAGTTCATTGAGTCATTTAGGAGTTATTTATCTATAAAGGATGAGTCTGTTGTTACACCAGGCACGGTCATTTGCTATCCATACCTCTTTTGGCGTTTGGCCTATCAGTCTCTGCCTATACTTGAGTCATCTGGCAGTAACTAATTTTTGTGTGTCGGTGGGTGGTTTGACTTACTCTTGCAGTTTAAGTAATAGGTCTAGGCTAAGCAGGACAGTCAAGAGAGGTGTGACAGCAAAGGCGAGCAGATGGCGTCGTGGGCCATGACGGGGGGGTGAGGTCAATCATTTGGGTTTTGAGCTTTTGGGGTTTCTCTGTTGCCTGAGTATGTAAGTCAAAGGGATTTGTTAGTCTGTTTTGCATGGCGGGCTCTCTCTTTTGCAAAGCAGTATATAACATCTGTGTGCCTCTGTGCATTTTCCCAAGATGGGCCTGGCATCGAAGGTTATGGTTCCCAAGTCAATGGAGATGGACTGACTATACAAGCGGACGCGTGACACAGCCACTGACCCTGGAGGTGCAGCATGGGAGGTGAGTGGAGCCATGTTAGCGTGCTGGGGGAAAGGATGAGTCTGGGGTGTGGCTATTGCAGTAAGGGAAAGAGGGAAGGATGTATACTTCTTACGGTTATTACTGTTTTTCTTGAACTCGCTGACGTTGCTGACTCAGCATGGCAGGTCAGAGCGCAAAGCACAGATCAACAAGGTTAGTGGAGCAAAGAAGTCAGAATGGGGAAGGTTAAGTGTTTGTTAGGGTATTTGTGAGCATCCAGTTGACCTTGTTTTATTGTTGCTGCAGATGCACAGTAGGGAGCCGGACACTGAAGGGAGGAGGTGAGCAGAGCGCCATGAGAAGGTAGGTCAGCACGTGATGATGGAGGGAACGTGCTGCTGTTAGTGCCTATGTGACTAGTTATCGCTCTGTTTTGAAGGTGTAAAGCGACTTGCAAAACTACATGTGAAGCGGGATGTCTGCCCCTGAGCTTGTTGGGCAAGGTGAGCGATGAACACCAAACSGTAGCAGTGGTTATTTTTGAGGTGTAGAATTGGTTGTGAGCAGGTGACTGCTTCCAGGCACAACAGTTGCTTTGTATCTCTGATTTTCTAGGTGCCACGGGTGATGCTGGCCACAACATCTGGTGTTAGACTGGGAGCGAGCAGGATGCCACGGCACTTCCGAGGAGGGTGTCATTGCGGAAGAGGTCAGCATTGACTGGTGCGATGCTGACTGATAGCATTCCATGTTTGCAGATGACGAAGAGGATCCGGGTGATCGCAGCAACATCCTAGGTAGCCTATGTGGTCTTTGTACAGGATGGTTTCTGACCGCCAGCCCTCTGAAAGGCAAGTTGAGGGGCCAATACTATCTTGGTGCAGGTGGTCAGTTGGGTGGGAGAAGCGTAGGTGGGGCAGGCAGGGGTTTTAAAAGCAGTGTAGTAGAGAAGGCTGTGTGAGACCGGACACGTTTGGGCAGAGAGAGAGGGTGTGGGGTCCTTTCCACAAAACACGAGTGTCAGCTGGGCAGGGCAGTTCCAGCCTGTGTCTGCGTTATTGTGTAGTTCTTGTAGTCTGTCTTCTGTGTCCCATACCATACTTTAATCAGGTCTTGATGTCTCCATTGTTCTCTGTGCCCGGCGGGCACATCGGTAGCAATACCGAGGGTCTTGAGAGCCTTGGCTCATCAGCRTAATGCTAACTGAGYGCTTCCTTTCTCACGTTAAAGTCTAACACACAGATCTGTCTTGCGTGTCTTGCATATCAGAAGTTTATGGAGGGTCATCTTCTTGTGGTGGTGATTAATGCAGCATCAGCATCGCTGCTCAAGAGCAGTCTGTTTTACCGGAGCCCTTTTCTGGGACTTCTTCCCTGTGTCTTAACATTCTTAGGTTGTTAAGCTTGGCTTCTCATGCATCCATTGTCCCAGTTGCAGACATATCTGTTTATCACGGGCAATGGCGTTTGACTTCTCTGGGGCTGCTGTAGCTTCTTCCTCACGGCCCCATTGATCTTCTCGTCCGTCGGCATCTCCGGGCTGGGAGTCATTCTTCTTGCCGACAGTTTTCTTAGGTCTCTGGGTCGCATCATTTGTAGCGTTTGTGTGCAGTATTGGTCTGTGCATGTGTGTGTCTGGGTCGGAGCTGCTCTGCCTGGGCGCGTAGCAATGGTAGAGTCAGAGGAAGAATAGCGATAAGAGTGTATGGTTTATGTGAATGTGCCTAGACAGTTTTGGCAAAGGCTGTACAGCCCATCTCAGACCAAGTAGCCATCGGCAGCGGGCGAGGACAGTAATTTCCATAGCATTTGGCAGGTGCCGAGGGGATGACCAGAGCCATCTGGGAGTGGCAGCTGAAGTGCTAGTTGAGCAGATTGAATCTCAAATCTGTTAAAGCTTGTATGTTTGATTTATATTTTGTTTAATGGCAGGCTGCAGCTGGAATCTAGATGGTGTTCCTAAATGGAAACAAGACCTCTGGAATTGTTAAGCTATCGCTCTGCATCCGGGCGCCTTGTTTGATATTGTTTTTGCAGATGCAGAGGGATGAGCCACACACCAAAGGGTGACGGAGGAGAGGCGAGCAGAGCGCCGTAAGAAGGTCGGTCAGCCCGTGGTGGCAGAGGCAAGATTTGACTAGCATATGGTTTGGTTTTTTTGTTTTAATTTGAAGGTGTGAAGCGATGTGGGATATAGGCACCGGAGCTTACTCGGGCATGGTGAGCAATGACTAGTGGGCTGAAGTAGCAGTTATTTTTGAGGTGTTGTATTGTCGGTGAAGTTATAAGCATCCCTGGATGTTTGGGTTCTACAGGTGGTACCCACACCTCAAGATGGCAACCTGAAAACAGCAGAGGCAACGCAGGCAACTGGCCAAGGTAAAGGAGCGGGAGATGGGAATTGGTGTGCGCGGGCTGTGGTTTTGGGCAGTATCTCAGCATGTGCTATTTGCTTTGATTTTTGCAGGTGACGCACATAGCGTCAGAGGAGTGAGGCAGCACATTGACAAGCGGTCCGACAAGGTGAGGCGACGGTCGGCCGGGTTGGCATCTGAGAGCAAAGTATCCTGTGGCAACTCAGTGAAGCGTTTGGTTTTGGTTTTGCAGGTGCCGTGTGGGCCACCTTTGGAACTGGATGAGCATTTGAGGTGAGCTTGGGTAGTGGTGAGGAGGAGCATGGGACTGGTGATTTCTCACAAATGCAGTGGTAATTTTGTGTCTCAGTATCTTAGGTGCCACAAGTAATGGCGGCTGTAGCCTCTGACTTTGGAATTGGCACGGAGCAGGTGAGCGGAACAAGATGGCGCTTGTGAGGATGAGGGTGTTGTGGAAGAGGTTGGCATCTACTGTCATGATGCTTACTGCTGGTGTTGTGGGTTTTTCTTCTTTTTTGCAGATGAAGAGGAACCTGGCAACTGCAGGAAAGCATCAGCTAGATGAGGTGGTTCTTTTGTCAAGGCTGGATTCAGACCCCCAGCCTCTGAAAGTGAAGTTGAGGCACTGGTGCTGGAGAGGGGTCGGGGGGACAAGACTGGCGATTGCAGGAACGGAGATTTAAAGTTACTATAGGGCAAAGGGCTGTGCAGGAAGAGCCCCCTTTGGGCAGTTAAAGGGAGGCGGTTACTCTTCAGCATGACACTAGCGTGTGCCGGGCAGGGCGGTTCCAGCCTGTGTCTGTTGCTGTGTAGTTTGTGTGGTCTGTCTTCTGTGTCCTCTTTGYGCTCGAGGAGCACAGCACACACCTCGGGTGCCATCCCTAGGATCTACAATGCCTCTACTCAGCGGCATAGCGCCCATCAGGTGCCGCTTTTCTTGCGTTACAAGCCGAAAGCGTGGATCGATCTCGCGTCTTGGAAGGTTCTCTTCGACAGCGGTGTTCCCGGCTGCGTGAGCAGCTCTTCTCTCTAGCCATCTACTTTCGCGGACTGGGATTTCTTCCCTGGATCCTTTACGTTCTTAGGTCTTGAAGCCAGGCTTGTTGTGTGTACGTCTTCTCAGTTTTGAGAGTAAGTTCTTGTCACGGGCCATGACGTTCTGCTCATTCTTTGGGTTTGCCGTAGAGCCTCCCCACGTCACTGTCACGGTCCCGTGGGTGCTCTTGCCCAAGGGATTATTCCATCCAGGTGTCGTTCTTCTGGCCGAGAGTATTCTCTCATCTTTGAGARGCGTTGTTTGTGGCGTTCTGTCTCGTGTCGGTCTGTGCATGTGYGTGTTTGGCTTGGAGCCGCCCTGCCCGGGGTGTAGAGTCAGGGTTAGGTGGAATAGCGATAAGAGTCTATGGTTGATATGCCTGGATTGTTGAGGCA
>JAYKAV010002673.1:0-39704 GCA_035582835.1 Phoebastria nigripes
AGCATGACGTCACATGGTATGGAATACCCCGTTGGCCAGTTGGGCTAGCTGTCCCGGCTATGCTCCCTCCCAGCTTCTTGTGCACCTGGCAGAGCATGGGAAACTGAAAAGTCCTTGACTAGCAGACTACTTAGCAACAACTAAAAACATCAGTGTCTTATCAACATTCTTGTCATACTAAATCCAAAACACAGCACTAGGAAGAAAATTAACTCTATCCCAGCCGAAACCAGGACACTCGTCTAATCAACTCTTTAATCAACCTAGATGAGAATAGCCACTGCAGCAGGATTTCAACCTCACTGATATTTGCAAATTCCTAACATGACCATCTCCTGTGGACATGTGTCAGGATTCAGCATGCTCTGAGAGGTACCTGAGAGTGGCTTGTGCTGTAACACGGAGTCTAGCAGTAGCCAATTTTCATAGAAAGTTTATAAAAACTACAGTGCAGAAAGGAAACAACTTCACACAGAAATACTTTATGTTTCCTTAAGATTTCGATCAATAATCTGCATAGGAATTATTTGAGATGTGAAAGAAAGTTTGGACCACCTCTGGGGAAAATAGTACTGTTGTTCTACTGCAACTGTTTTTCTAAAGAGAAGCAGCACATGATACTAGCACAGGTATAAGAAAGAGGAGAAAAAGGCATTTTCAAAAATAAATTTGCAGTTTTCAGTGAGAAAAGAATAGTGGCAGCATTTCTGTTTGATACTTACATGTGGATTCCAGGTGATGTAAGAAGGGAAAGGAATGAATCCTCCTGGATTCACCTGACCAAGGTGGATAGCTTAGTCTTAAAGGGATCCCTCTGGGCTGGTTACCCTGGGCTATCTCTTCAGTGACTGGCAGGAAATAAACATAGTGAAGCCTTCATTCATCTTGTCCTAGACTAGGTTGAATAAACTGTGTCTTAAGTAGCTGTTTCTTTCCAGCCGCTATTAAGGCAGTGTAGAATTACTGGTTCCCCTGTGGGCATATCAATACAGCACTTGTGTCATGAAATACTGGTTTAGGATCCTGTCGACTACGCCCATTTGTCGCGAATGAGTGGTTTTGAGGCCGCTTAAAGAATCACCAGCAAAGATATCAGCAAAAAGTGATTTTAATAGAAATTTATAAAAGCACGACTTAACAGAATTCAATGTCAAGGTTCACTCTATTACTCATTACATGGATTAAGTATACACAGTGAAAATCGTGTCAGAATTGTGTTGCAATGATTTGTACAGAGACCGAGGACAAAAAGGGTAAGGAAGACCCTCCTGCTGAGTCACAAGGTTCAGAGAAGACCTGGCTGGATCCAATCTTAGTCTCAGACTTGGACAACAGTTTATGTCTAATACAAAAAGAGCAAGGAAACCCTCCCATTGAGTCATGAGATTCAGAGTAGACCCCCTTGCTCTCTAAACTCCTTTTCAGAGAGGAGTCTAGGTGTGGCTGCCTCTACCCTAGTCCCAGATTTGGTCAACAGTTTATATCTAAGGGATTATATGTGTTCAGCAGCAGTCTAAAGTTCATTCACAGTTTTAAGGTGGATCATAAGATTTTAGCAACACTTAATCATTGACTAATTTAACATTTACAAAGTCTAGAGAGTCTACTACAATCACGGCAGTGACTTAATTACAGATTATGCTTACTATTGGTTATCTAAATCAATTCACACACACACACACACAAGGGTTATCTAAACCAATTCACACACACACGCACACAAGGGCCCAAAGGTAGATAAAGGTACCTGTTAAAAATTCCCCTCGAGTCTCATGAAATACTCACATTAAATGTCTTGGCATTTCTCAACGGGCGAAGGATTGAGCCCCAAGAAGTGTTTCAGCCCAGGTCCTGACAGTCCTGCAAGTATCGCAAACTTGAGAGGTCGTGAGCTCTGAGAGGCGTCCCGCTCAGAGGGAGACTCTGGGTGCAGCCCGCTGTGGTCCAGGAGAGCTCAGAGGGTCTCACTTAGGACCACGGTTTACAGGTTCACAAGGTGATTGGCTTTAGTCATCTGTAAATTTCCATCCTGGCCACAATCTGGAACAGTAACAATGGTACTGTTCCACTCGAGCTACAATCCAGGTAGGGAATGTTTCAAGGCTGTCAGGGATGATGAATTATCCTTGCTTTCGTTCCCTACCTTGGTCAGGCAACAAGTGGTCCTGGTACAGTCAGTGCTGCTCCCCACCTTAGCCATGCAAGAGTGCCTGGTATGATCAAGGGATGCTTCACCGCCCAACTCATTACAGAAAGGCCAAGGCCTAATGGGGGTTCCTGAGATCATAGAGTGGTCTGGGAGGGGAGGGAAATGCACCACCACAACTTGGGTAAGTTTAGGTAAGACAAACTCTACCCTACAATTGACAGCATCTTCAGAGTTAGGTTAAAAGGTTAAAGCAATTTAACTTCCTTTTGTTCATTTCCAATAGCAAGTATGTTATTTACAATCCTTTACAAATTATCTGATCCATTGTGTCCAAGAGTCAAGAGCAGTTTATGCATTTTCTATTTAAGAACTATTGAATAAAAGTAAGAATTCTCTTGGGCTCAAGGCCCAGAGGTGACATCCTGTCCTTTCTTGTTAATAATCCTGATTATCACAAAGGATTGCAGAGCCAAATTTTCTTTTCTCTGATATTTTTCTGCAGCTACTACTCCTACAGAGTTTCTAACATCTGCCCAACAGATGGAAGTAATCTAAGTTGACTGAAGAAAAATAAATAAATAAATAAAAGAAAGCACTGTGTGTTCTTAAAACAGTGGGTTGTTAAGCAGTTGGGTGCAATCACAATCATCACATCTGTCTCTCTCAGTTAAGTACCTTACCTCTTTCATGAAAAGATATAAATAATGTCAAGAAAGATTTCAAATATAGCTAAAGATACTAAAATATAGGAAAATAAGTTATTCATGTATGAAACAAACGGTGTTTGTGAGGACATTAGTATACTTGCATATGTATTTTATTACCATTATCAAAGAATATAGGAGGCAGTTCAGAAGGAAGAGTGCACTACAGAGAAACTAAACTGTTATTTGCATCACAGCTCACAGAAAAGGATCATGAGAGTACAGTCCTACCTCTTTTTTAAGGAAATAATGATAAAGAAGTGACAAATATGGGGTTATTAAAAGAGGAGCGGTGAAGCAAGAAACCACTAGAACAATTTAGCTAGTCCTCAAGTATAAACTGGAAAGAGAAAAATTTCAGTGTCTCATTGAAATAATGGGAGATAATGGGAGAAATGTCTCATGAAGACTTAGCTCCATTCCAGGTGTTGCTAAAAATAAAAGTAAAACTTAACACTTACACTGTGGGTGAACACAGTAGGCTCAAAATAAATCTTAAAGGAAGGGTAGTCATACTTGTCTACTCTGCCAGATTTTCTTTGGCATATCCACAGAAAGGTGAATAAAGAAAAAATGAAAAATAAATCCCTGAACTGCTTGTTGGGCCACACGTGAACCAGGTTGTGATCTGATTTGAAATCAGAATAACCCTTTTTTCTTTTGATTTGCAGCATTGCCAAAGGCTTTACGAAGCCCATCCCCCTAAGACCCTTGCACAGCACCTGTGATCATACTTCAGACTGCTGCATTTACTTCACAATTTCTTGATGGGAAGAAAACTTCTCTATTTCTTTTGCAAATGAAGAAGTGAAGTACACAGATTTGATTGACCCTGGGTCATAAAGTGAATCTGTGGCAGACCAGAGAACTGAGCAAGGCTCTTCATCACCTCAGTACAGTACCATAATCACTGGACTCTCAGGAGTGGTTTGTGGTTTTTTTATATATATATATATATATATAAAACATACACATAAGTTGGATATAAGCAACTCTATGCTGAAAGCTTAGATGCCTCTAGTGACTGCATAGGGGTCAACATTTCTTGCAGCAGCAGAAATAGCTTAGACAGCTCTCCTCTGGGTCTTTGTTGCTATACCACACTGTCATCTCAGATGAGCTTGTTCCACTGTTTGTGGTAAAGGATGCTAAGCCAGATGAAAAAACAAGAAGAAACAAAAACTGCTGGGGTGGGAGGAGCATTATTAGTTTTAGTGATGATCACTTCTTCAGAACTACTCACTACGAGGCCCCACAAGGAATGGCACTAGCACAGCCAGGGAGGCAGAATGGAATCAGGAAGCAGCCATGGAGGATGGGGAAGGACAGGGGATGCTTAGGCCAACACTGCTGTCGAAATAAATGCTGCTGAACCAAGCTCTTGAAAGAGTTTCAACCTTCCTCTTGGAAGAGAGGAAGTTTTCCAGAAATCCAGGAGTATTCTGACAACTTTGTTGTCTCTTGAACAATTCCTCTTTATTTCCAAAGGAATCAGGTGGTTGCTACTCTCGGGACTCCTTTGCAAGGTCCTGTCCCTGACAACATTTCTCCTAGCGCATGCTGACTCCCAGTGTTATGAGCGTGAAGCGAATGCTTCCACCAAGGTGTTCTGAGGGATGGGGTTTAATTCGTCCAGCTCTATTTGTAGCCAAGCTACACAACATCATACTAGGTCAGGTCTCCTAGATAACAGTCTTTCTCTCTGGAAACTGTGATCCTAGCCACCTTTATTATGTGCCTACACTTGTAGTACACCCAGATGAAAGAAACTTCGTTCTGTAGAGTAGTCCCAAAAGCCTCCATACAGCACAGTAGCTGCCTGGAGCAAGCCATGAAAAAATATTAGGTACAAGAGTGTGTTTGAGCTCCTTCTTTTCTGGAGAAGAATTGCCTTTTCTCACATTACAGCTGAAGAGAAGAAAGGAGCCAGAAGGAAAATAGAGCTTTTGAATTCTCCCATTGCTCATCCTATTGAGAGGGGATGTGGTAGAGGACAAAAAAATAAATGGATTCAAAAGGGATGAAGGAAATTAATGGGGGATCAGGCTTTCTCGGACTGCTAAGCACAGTGATCTATGAGGTAGCCTTTAACTTTGCAAGTCCATAGGGCACTGCTTGCTGGTAGGTGAGAGAGCATATAGGCAAAGGCCTGTTTGGTCCTTTCTCCTTATACTTTTCTCCCTAAGCATCCACTGGTGTCGGAAGTTTTGGTCTGCTCAATAACAGCATTTCTTTTGAAATCAGTGCTGAGCTACATGATCAGATGCTTGTGGGAACATAAGGAAAAAGAGGCTTCCAGCTTGGACTGCGGTGAAGCTGGGACAGGAGACAGTCACTTGGTCTCATAATATGGTGGCTTCTGAGCCTTGTTTGGGGACCTGTGTTAGACACACAGGGAGATTTAAAGCTAACTGGGGAGGTACATGTGGTGCTTAAGCTCAATGAATCACGGTCTTGGAAAGCTGTGACCCAGTCCTTCAATTCATGATAATAGTAGTTAAGAAGAGGTACTGCATTATTTTTATTTCCTGTTGGAGATCTCACCTTTTGATAGGGAAGAAATGCACAAGGAATTCATTCCTCATGTGAATACACAACCTGAACAGTCTTTTAACTTAAGCAAGCTATCAACTTCTGCTTCAGTTTTGTCTTGCTTTTACACTAATGACATGGATATTCAGGCCTGCTTCTATCAAGTTCAGTGCAAACAAAATTCCCCCCATCCTTGAATCTGAAGTGCCAGAACAGATTAGCAACCGTTTTCAATTCAAGATCGAAAAATATGCCATTCTCTCTTCAAAATCGTGGCACTTCTGCAGGGGCTAGCTTCAGGAAGCAGTCTGAGGGTTAGGTTGTAATTACCCAGCTGTTACACGGAAGAAGGTGGTGGACAGCTTATTTTAAATCCTTAGTGCTTTATAAGTCAACCAAGGGTCAGAGCACTTAAGACAAACACGGGAGGGAGAATTTGCCTTGCTTATGGCTGTAGAATTTATATTGTAGACTGGACCTTAGATAAACAGGGGATCTAAACAAAAGACACAACAGTTACTGTTATTATCTTCCACTACATCACTGTGCCTGAGTTGATTAAAGAGTTGATTAAATCCTGGTCACATCTTCAGAATCTGTAACAATGGTAGAAAATCCTCATGGCTCAACACAAATAAAATCATTGCTATCTTAAAGTAAGCACTGAACTGAAAGACCCAAACAATATGCAGTGGATTTACTAATCAGGTGGCTAAAAATTACTAAATGAGCTTGCAGAGATCTGCATGATTTGAGCAGTTATACAGTCTTTCTGCAGAGTGGACATGGATATTCTTCCTGTGTTTGCAGGCATGAATGGGACAGCCATTGAAAATTTTGTCTGTGTCATTTTTAATGTTTCCTTCATGAACTGCACTTGGCATGTGGGCAGGACTGCTTCAGGAGATACCCAATATTTCCTGTACTGGAAGACCTCAAGGTAAGTAGGTCTGCTTGAATCTAGGGAATTTTAATTGGTCTGACATTTGACATCATTGTCAATATTTAACTGATGCAATATGTCATGTAAAGGAAAGAAGATTTCACAGAATGCCAGAATTACATCAAAGATAATTGTGGAAGGCACACAGGATGTAGATTTCAAAATGTGACAATTGAAAATAAGAGAGCTTATTTCCTGGTAAATGGGTCTAGAAGTGGACAAAACATTCAGTCATATAAGAAGATGATTATTCTGTACAAAATTGGTAAGGATTTTTTTTTTTTCTATTTTATTTCCAGTTTTATGCTAAAAGAATGAAGAATTCATCCCTGGAAAAAAGAATACATTTTTAAAATACTGCTTCTAAGAAAAGGGTTTTTTTTTTCCTTTTCCCCAGCCTTGATGGCTGAAAAGTCAGAAGTATAAGAATGAACAAAAACAAATGAATGCAGAGACAATCTGAAATCATAGGTTGGAGAATTGTGAACATTTCAGTGAAATATTTATTCTCTGAAAGAAAGGTGTCATTGTTTGGGATTAACTGCCTAAGGATGCCTGAGCTGGACTATCAAGATGTTGGTCTTATATCATTATCTCGTAATTCTGTTCATCCACATAATATAAAAGAAGCAATTGCCTTAACACTGTGAGCAAAAACTTTCATTTTTTTTAATGGAAGAATGTTGTTAATAAAAAAAAAAAAAAAAAAAAANAAAAAAAAAAAAAAAAAAGAAATTACTTCAGTTTATGATGAACACAGTATAAAAAAAAAAACCCTGCACAGATTATACGCTGAATTCAGTAAAATCTAACAAATGGTTTGTGTTTTTTAATTTTACCTACTGTTGCTGCTGATACTCCAGGCTCCTCAACTGGAGTGTTAAATCAGGGAGTCCTGCTTCAGAATACGGGGTGAATATAATAATTCTGGTAAAGCTGCATTACTTCTTTTTAGACCAGTTGCTTGAACATCTACCTATATTTTAAAAAGGCAGAATGGAGAGAGCTGATTATTAATTGATAGTATTTCTGATTATATTATTGTAGAAAAACTCACCCCTCCATTAAATGTCACTGTGAACTGTACAGAAGCTTCTCATGGTTGTGAAATTTGGTGGCAACCACCTCACACAAGTCATGTGAAAAGACGTGCTTGTTTCAAATATGAAATTGTCATAGAAAACAAGGTAAGAATAATCATGACTCTTAATAGTATTTTGTATGCTTGTATTTCCACGCATACTACCACACAACCAATACCCTGTTCTCTTTCCCTACTTAACTAATCTCTCCTTTTTCATATGTAGTGCCCCTCTTGCACATGAGCTGAGGACTGCTGTTTCTCACAAACAGAGGCAGCAAATGGAGGGAATGCTTTCAGTCCACTGCACAGCTGGTCTTTAAAGAAACTGGGCAAGGGATTCCCCACACTGAGGGTGAATAGCTATTCTAGCACATATAGGGGGATGGAGCATATTACCTGACGACTTTATTATGAACAGTTATAGGATACATCAGATGACCTCTAAATATACTACAAAAAAGCAAAGCTACTATTCAATGGGATACAACCAATTTTATGTGTCCCTGTAAGGCAGTTTGGGTCCCAGTGTAGTCTTTCAGTCCTACTGCTGGTTTTTGATGACGTTAGGTCAGGACCTTCTGTTCTGTGGTTTTCCTCTCTGCAGTCTCCTATCCCATTAGTCGCTTTTTATCATGTGTTTCACAAACTCACTTTGCATTTGTTCCTACTTCTCGCAGTCATCATTACTGTTCAGTCAGGTTTATGGAATTACTAAATTAGGTCCAAAGAAGTAACACATGCTTTATTACAAAGGTGCACCTGTAAGTTAGGATGTGCTGCAAGAGCTCTTAGGTGTCTCCACCTGGATCCCCGTACTTTCCATCCTGCCCTTTGTGTATCCAACCTTGCCTTCTTCTCCTGTTGCCTCCATTTACTGACAGCAGCATGGTGTTGCTGAAGGAGTTTAGGAATTTAGGTTCATCTAAAGTAGGTCTGCAGCATACACAATCAGGATGGTTGTACCACAGCTGTTACAATCAGATGTACAGGGCAGTAATACAGCATCTGTTCATTGTGGGGTTTTACTAAGTTCTGTGTCCTTTCTTTTTAACTTAAAGTGGAAAGAGCTATCCACATCTTGAATAAAAAGAAATATTCTGTCAGGTTATTGGAACAGAATATCCAGGTTTTCCAGGTCTTAACTGTATATGGTTGTTATTATACATTTCAGTATTTGCAAGTATTTTGAAGACTTGGATGAATATGGAAAGTAGTATTATATCCATCAAAAACAAAGTTTGAAATATTTGCAGAAATATTTGTGAGTTCATTGTTCCAACAGCAAAAAATAAAAAAAAAAAATGGAGACCTAACATAGCTAAATTAAATGTTTAAGAATGTAAAAGCTACACAGACAAAAGTTTTAATGGAAAAAACATTTTCCCAGTCGACTAGTATTTTTTTAGATACTTTGTTTTGTACAGGTAAAATGTGCAATTTTAATTGGTGGGCAACCTGAGCCTTTTTTTGTTTAGTTCTTTGATACTCAGTTCTGCAATCAATTTTAAAGGGTACAGTATTTCAGAGCACCAGTGATGAGGAAAAACCTTGTAGTGGAAGAACAGTGTGGTGGGTTGACCCTGACTGGACGCCAGGTGCCCACCAAAGCTGCTCTATCACTCCCCTCCTCAGCTGAACAGAGGAGACAAAATATAATGAAAGGCTCGTGGGTCGAGGTAAGGACAGGGAGAGATCACTCACCAATTACCATCACGGGCAAAACAGACTCGACTTGGGGAAATTAGTTTAATTTATTACCAATCAAATCAGAGTAAGGTAATGAAAAATAAAACCAAATCTTAAAACACCTTTCCTCACCCCTCCCTTCTTTCCAGGCTTAACTTCACTCCCTATTTCTCTACCTCCTCCCCCCGAGCGGCACAGGGGGACAGGGAATGGGGGTTGCGGTCAGTTCATCACACGTTGTCTCTGCTGCTCCTTCCTCCTCAGGGGGAGGACTCCTCGACTCCTCACACTCTTCCCCTGCTCCAGCGTGGGGTCCCTCCCATGGGATACAGTTCTCCATGAACTTCTCCAACATAAGTCCTTCCCACGGGCTGCAGTTCTTCACAAACTGCACCAGCGTGGGTCCCTTCCACGAGGTGCAGTCCTTCAGGAACAGACTGCTCCAGCGTGGGTCCCCCACGGGGTCACAAGTCCTGCCAGCAAACCTGCTCCAGCGTGGGCTCCTCTCTCCACAGGCCCACAGGTCCTGCCAGGAGCCTGCTCCAGCGCGGGCTTCTCATGGGGTCACAGCTGCATGGGGTCCTCCACGGGCTGCAAGTGGATATCTGCCCCACTGTTAACCTCCATGGGCTGCAGGGCGACAGCCTGCCTCACCATGGTCTTCACCACGGGCTGCAGGAGAATCTCTGCTCCGGCACCTGGAGCATCTCCTCCCCTTCCTTCTTCACTGACCGTGGTGTCTGCAGAGTTGTTTCTCTCACATATTCTCACTCCTCTCTCTGGCTGCAATTGCTGTTGAGCAGGTCTTTTTCCCCTTCTTAAATATGTTATCACCAAGGCACTACCACCGTTGCTGATGGGCTCAGCCTTGGCCAGCGGTGGGTCCATCTTCGAGCTGGCTGGCATTGGCTCTGTTGGACATAGGGGAAGCTTCTAGCAGCTTCTCACAGAAGCCACCCCTGTAGCCCCCTCTGCTACAAAAACCTTGCCACGCAAACGCAATACAAACAGCTTAACTTCATAGTCTTTAAAAGAATGCATTTAAAATATTAAATGTACTTCTTTTTTTTTCCTGAAAATCAAACATTCATAAGACAGGACCCCTTATTATATAGTAACAAAAAGAACAATCATAAAAATTAAAATTTTCTCTTGTTGCTAGGCTGATCCTGAGAAAAACATCAAAACCACATCTAAAAGAGTAAGTCTTCATTACCTCATTAATCTAACATTTATGCTGGGTTGAAATGTCACCTATATCAGAGCATCCTCCAACCAAATTGTTTTGGTTTCACACTACCAGTTTCAGTATACTATGTATGCTCTTTATTCACAGTTTTCCTAAACTCAAAGTTTTAGACTGTTATTTATAAAACATGGTACAAAAAATACCAGCGCATGTGGAACTTTATATTACTTCTATGCAAGCCAGAAAATCTTCCATTTTACAGTCTTTTGTACTTCCTACCAAATTTATGTATATGTATAAATATGGATCATAATTCCACATTACACTTAGACACACAAAATGTAGAGAATTTTTTTCTTTATTAATGGTCTCTAGAAGGGGTTGAGATGCAGGAGGCAAGAAAATATCACCTGAAAGATTAAGCCAGTATAAAGAAGGAAGAAAAAAAAAAATCAAGTTTTCAAGAAGGCTCAATATTATTCTGAGAAGGATTTCAATATATGTCAAATTTTTCCCTTCTGTATAATCTGGCTGTTAAACTCTACTTAAGTTTTGAAAACATCCATGGTAAGGGAATGCTAGATCTTTAAAGAATTACCTTATAGTAGAATAAAACATCTACAGACTGAAAATAAACTACTGATTTTTTTTTTTCCCCCAAAGTCCTGTTGCTTAACAGAGGCTAAGGAGCTGGGGAAGAATACTGCAAATTTCATCTTCGCATCACCAATGACAAACAAAATGTCAATGTTCAAACAAAAGGAATTAGGATGGAACAAGCTAATTTATTAAGGGATAATTTTCTATTTGTTATTTCGCTCTAGTCTGTTCACAGAAGTATGTGTAAAATTTTCTTTTGTAATTGTTTGCATCATTAAACGAACCTGATGCATTCTTAACACCTGTACATCTAGTGAATAAAAAGTTCTCAGTCTAGTTGTTTTGTATTTAGGAAAGAAGCTTCAGAGGAAACTCCTACATATTTGGGAGCTTCAGTGCAGAAAAAAGGTACAGCGTCAAAATCAGAGCAACAGACAATGGTTGTTTAGTGAGCACAAGCTGGGGAGAGTGGAGTACACCCGTAGAGTTTGGTAAGAACGAAAATCACCTTGACTTAGTTTTCCCTCGGTTATTACTTGTCTACCTCATTTATTACTTCATACTTAACAGATGGAAACACACTGATATTTGCACATTAATTTGCTAGGATGAAAAGGAACGAAGAATTGGCATATCTCTTAATATAAGGGAGGTCTCCAAGCATTCTGGTGTGACAGTAGGTGCTTCTTGCAAGGAGACAGTGAATAAAGCAGACCTTTTTGAGGTCTGTTGCCAGCTCTTTTCCTTCTTCCATTTCTACTTCTGGCTTTATAAACTTCTCTTTTCCCCTGTTACTCTCTGCCACCTTGGATTTTGAAGTACTCTGTAGGCCTCAGTTCCTCACAAATTGCTTGGTAAGGTCTGAAATTACCACAGACAGTCCACATACTGTCATACATCCGGTTCCTTCACAGGTTACAGGGCAATGAGGTGCTAAGCTAAAGAGGAAGCCACCTCATACCGGTGCTTGACACTGTCATGCAAAGCAGATTGCCCATAGCTGTGCAATCATTCCTGTTCTGTGATACTAATCAACACTTTGATGACTGCTTGTCTTTCAGGAAAAGAACAACTTACATCCACTTCATCATATATGTTATTTCTGATACCAGTGCTGGCAGCAAGTCTCGCACTTTTTCTCTGCACAGTGTAAGCCTTATTTTTTGTGCAAAATTTTTATTCTGTTTTATTCTCTTTCCCCAACAGAAAATTTCTGGCCTCCTTTTAAAGGAGAGGAGGGAGGGGGAAAATCAACACTGAACTATAGCAGGAATCATGACCTGCTGGATGTTCCTCAAGTGGGCTCTATATTTCTGATTCCCAACCTTCTTACCCACTTGATCAATATAACACAACGCTTTCCAATACTGGGACAAGGCCTTATATCAGTGCCGCTTTCCTGCCATCAGACCCTGCAATATAGATGGGTGGTACATGGAATTGTTTCCTTGTTTTGAGGATATTTCCCTTTCAGATACTTAAAAAAGCAACTTCCTATGATTCTCTAATAAGTCATAACATAAATTATTATCATCCAAATTCTGAACAATGAAATGATACCATTGTATTCAGCTTATGTAATTTTTAGTTACTCTTTCACTACTTTTGTCTTAGAGGAATAAAATAATACCTCAGGAGCATTATTATATAATACGTGTTCATAAGTTTGCATGCTAAGTCTTTTCTTCAGCAGCCCTTTTTGTCATTGTAGAAGCATTTATTTGAAAAAAACATCTGCTACAATACCACAGCCAAGAGACCCATTCCATGAGATCCCTCCAATGGATTTCCAGGTATGTTTTCTTTCCATTTGCCTGAAATTTGTTGTAAATAAGGATCCATTGCAGTCTCAAAGGTATGACCTAAGTGTCAGAAAGATGCACAGAAGCAAGGATAAATTTTCTTTCTTTTTCTTGTTCTTGGGATATTGAAAGAGAAGGTCCATATGCAACAATTCTTCTATTTTTCCTTTTCCGTTCTGAAACACTTGTCATCTGTCTACCTGGAGCATTGGAGAAAATACACGATTTGACTCTGCTCTCCCTGTAAGCCATATGTTATCACTAGAATAGTGCTGAGCCTAAGCTTCTCAGCCCAATAATAATGCAGAATCAGACTGTTGGTAAGCTATGCAGAGAGAAGGGGCAAAGAAATCTACTGCTGGCCAAAACCAGTTGTGCCATAGCAGATGTTGAGACCCATGTTAGTATTTGGCAATGATGCTGAAGGAGGAAAAGTTTCTAGGGTATGGTAAGCAAGAAAGTATAGCAGAGAGCTGAGAGGTTCTAGCTTATGCGGAGAGCTGGAGGGACTCATGAGAAGAAGAAGGAACAGACAGACAGACATTGCAAGTAACAGAGGGGAACTGCCTACCTAGAGAGCATATTGCAAAGTTTGCTGCAATTTGCTGAAAGTCTTTAAGTTGGCTACAGCCAGGTCTGGAAGCAAGAATGTGTCTGCAAGGACATACTCAATCACTGGTGAGCCTTTATAAATCCTTTTACTTTCTGTTCCTTCATCATATTAACTTCCCTATGTTTAAAAAGATGTGTTTTCTGGCTTTTGAGTTGAAAAGTCTTTTGTTCGTCTTTGGAAAGCTCATCATGGAGGGAAGACCTAGACATGTCTACTTCAGTCCTCTCGTTGACAGAGTCCCACTACAGCTTCTATATAATAAATAACAACTCTCTGAATAACAGGAGATTCATAAATTGTAAACTCATGGCTAATCTCATGCATGAAACACTAATGAAATGTTTTATTCTTCCTTTAATAGACAGAATATAAGAATCAAATAATAAAACATGAAACTGAAGAAATAATAACAATTATTGAAGAAGTGGCATAATGGCATGCAAGTGAAATGAGCAACTTGAACTTTTTCAAACATATATATCTTGTTGGCAGTAATTTAAAGGTTTTTCATATTCTCTCCCTCTCRCAAGCAGAGAAAATAACGTTACCTGTAGAGACAATTCCCCAAGAGCCTGTCTTTAAAAGGCTCTTTGTATTTAATTGCATTTTCCATAAATAATTTGAGTTGTTTTGACTATTTTTGTTTCTTCTTATGATGAGTATTCTTGCAATGTTTCAACAAAAATATTTTAGTATTGTTTTGGAAGTTATTATACTGCTTTTCAACACCGTGCAAAAGAATAAAATAAGAACAACCAAACTTAAGGGGTTTATAGAGGATCTCCAGTGGTCCAGTGCCTTGGAAAAGGTACAGCTATATTGAGATTGTGATCAGGAATAAAAATTTGTCATCTGTATGAAAACCCACTGAAAACTGGCCAAGACTAAAATTCTTAAAAATTATCATTTACTCATACAAAATAAATATCGTTAAAGAGTTCAGGACACATTTTCTCACAAGTCTATTTGCCTTCAAGCTACGTTGCTACATCCTTCAGTGCAGCATATCCTCAATGTTGCTCACAGCCATTTACAAAACCAAACATTTACTCCCACTTTTCATCACTTCATATCTGTGGCAGATGAAAAAATAGCTTAAAAAGTGACTGCTAACAGGTAGCAGATAATTATGTGTATGTGTGTGGGGTGGGAAATGTTGGAAATTGAACTTCTGAATGCTCCAGCAGAAGCCTGCCACTTGCTAGCTGCAAATGATACAGGCTGGTTGTGTGGTTTTATAACACCTGGATGAAACAGAAGCTGCACATCCTGAATCCTCCAATTAATAAGGAGTTATGAGACAAAACCACCAATCTGGAGGCTAATCACACATTGTGCTTCTGTGGATGGATTATTTAGATTGGGAAAACCAGGGGTTAGAGGCCATTTATAGCCATGAAGTCCCCAGTGCCATGCCTGTGTCCCACCTCTTCTCCAGCCCCATGCTTCTACACCTCTATGCCATATCCTTGTGTCTCTACTTCTAAAGGCCTCTGCCGTCGTCTAGACCTACACTGCATCGGTGCGTTAGAGTTGTAAAACTTTGGTGGTACCATACAAAGATAAACAAAAGTAAAACAAACTAGCCATGGACACCTGGTCAAACAAAACTACAAAGAGGTCAAGAAAAGTTTAAGCAGAGCAAGCCTGACAAACTTCAGCCCTGAGGCCTTGCAAACTCATTACAAAGCTTATGGCCTGTTACTAGCAATGACAATACCATATTACAGGGCTACATGGTTACAACAACTAAGTTCACTAATACTGCCGTTACAAATGATCTGTTTTTTCCTCATGTCAGCTTTAGGTGGAGAGTGTCTCTACAGAATAAACACTAAAGATTGACCGTGCCTACTAGGCAATTCTGTTCCTGACTGGCTTTTCCAAAGCTTTACCTTAGGGTGCTAAAATGACTTCTGAAATTGGTTTGACTTTTGTTTCTGCATTTCTGCCCCAAAAAAAAAAAAAAAAATAGGACACACTCCAGCACAGGAGAATGTCTTGAGTGATTTGCACGTTCTAGTAAATTGAATCCCTGCAAAACAGAAGAGATGCTGCCGAGGTTAAGAAAAGACTCTCTCAGGTGAAAAAACTCAGTATGGTGGCCCTTAAACTGAGAAGCTGGAGTTAGTTGTCCTCATCAAACCAGAGCTTCCTATGGGAGTTTCACTTCTGTCCGGAGCAGAGCCCTGGCTGGAGAGAGGCATGCCTTGAGCCATCCCATACTGCAAACTGAGCTCCAGCAGACAGACACCAAGGGAGGTCCTGCAGCAGAGGAGATCCACAAGGTCAGGAGGAAGCAAGTGGTGGTAGAGGGCAGAGAGACCTTGATCTGTGAGGTATGCGAGGACACCTCTGGCATAGTATATTGTGTGCCAGGGCAAAGGTGGAAGATGTCATGAGCTGTTTAGAGAGGTTAATTGGGACTGCAAGGGATGAGCTGTGGTCCATGTCATGGTATCCAAGACACAGGAAAGAATAGGAAGGATGTGCTGGAGGCTAAACACAAGCTGCTGGCAGGAGACTTCAGCCCAGCACATTAATAGTGGGAGTCTCTGAATTACTGCCAGTCTCTCAGTTAAGGGCTGAGAGATGGGCAGAGCACTGGATCTCAGACCCTATCCTGCCCTGAGCAAGCTGAAGTCTGCTCTCATGATATCCAACATATATAGTATGCTATTTGCCTTCCCTCGTTCTCTCAGGAGCTTAAAGTCCACCACATCATGATCCTTGCATTCAAGACTGTCAATGACTGTCACATCCATGATCAGTTCTTCTTTGATGAGTTGCAGATCCAGCTGAGTACTTCCTGTAGTTGTCCAGCATCTGTATCAAAATATTGTTCCTGGTGATCTCTATAATTCTCCTGGCTTGCTTGTACCCTGTCATTTTGCCCTTCCAGCAGGTCTCAGGATGGTTAAAGTCATCTCAGGTGGCTGAAATTCCCTCATGGTAGATAAAGTTCTCAGGGTGATAAAATTCCACTAGAACAGATGACCTCCAAGAGGCCACCTTTGAAACCAATTTTTTCTTTGATTCTGTGTTTCTAAATAAGCTTTCATTAACAATTTGTTTTGAATAGCTTTTTAAAACACAACCAGAGAAGGAGCCTTCTGTTTAAGTGCCAAAAGATAAGAGCTCCTTCATCAGAACTGGCCAATTAAAGCCAAAGTTTGCTTTAATCTAAGGGAAATGAAACAGATAAGGTCTACTGGATCATCTCCATCCTCCTTCACTCACAATTGATCATGGCCATTGGTGCGCCCCTTACAACCCCACTGCTTTCGCTACAAAAGCTGCTGAGGCTGCAAAGCCGTTCAGAAAACTGGAATTCATTACTAGCACCCTGATGAGAACATCAGAAATCCTGTCCGTGAGGTAATGGAGGTGGGGGTAGGAGCGGAGTGAAGGTATCCCTTTCCCATCTCTGGGCAAAGGCCCAATATAACACTCACTGGGAAAGGATGGTCAGGCTATATAACCTTCTAACCAAGTGGTTCGGATATTCACACAGATAGAAGTCCTGTATTCTGGTCTCCTATGGCTGTTCCTCTGTTCTGTGGAGAAAGACATTTGCTAAAAACTAGAAAGTTCTTGCCGCAAGGACCAAAGAGAAGGCCTTGTCTCCCATTTGTATTTTTGTGGTCTACACAAAAGCTGTAAGACACCAGCATAGCAAAATGCCCAGGCAGTTCTTGTGAGCACTCCTATTGTTCTTGAAGCAATAAATTATTCTTTGAGCTTTTGGGACTTTTAAGCGAGGTTGGTTTTAATCACATTCTTGCAGGGACTCTACTCCTTGTAGAGCCAAAAGTTGGAAAACAGCCCTAGTGTCTCTGCCCAGCTTTCTCTTCTTCTTTCTCTTTCTCTTCTTCTTCTCATTTCTCTTCCAGCTCCTGGCGAGGCCATTCAACACTAGTTTTCTGGCCTCTAAAAGATAACAGACTATGGTAGCACCATCAATAGCACCAGCTTCACTTGGGATTTTTAATTTTTTTTAATTTGTTTGCATTTTTGAAAGCCTCAGGGCAGGACTTGCCCTAAACATAGACAAACAAAGAAATCCCCTGGGTAGGAGAGTTCCTTTGTCTGTGGTAACATCACTGTCCTTGTGGTCTGTTTGGATTGTTCTGCTGCAGTATATTCCAGTTTAAAAACAAAAAGTACCCAAACCCCAAAACCTCAAAACCCAGACTTCCTCATTTTTTTACAGAGGTGCATAATCTGAGGGAGCACCAGACAGCACGCTACTCCTCTGCTGCCTGCTCTATAGGCTCAGGAGATCTTCAGAGTGGGAGCATGGGGCTTTGCCTGGGGTGCACAAGTAGTCACACAGTTGAGAGTTCAACTGGAGAAAGCGAACCCAGCATTGGACAGATATGTTTGTCTTTGTCCACCCATTGCAAGATGCGTAATTGGGATGACTCAAAGGTTGGAAGTTGACGGCACTTCCCAGGAGCAGATTTAGGCACAGAAAAAACACAAAGTTGCCCAGGGCAGTCAACATTCCACTGCATCAACGCTAAACAGTATGATGAAAGGGTGTCTCAGATACAGACCCTGCCCAGCAATCCAGCCACAGCCATCAGTGGGCACAGCCTTGTGGTTCAACTGCTTCTGCCAAGAAATCTCCATAGGAGAGGGGAGCTACACCCCCCTCACAGCAACAGCTGCCCTTAAACACCATCCCTAAAGTGATGCAGGATCAGCAAATGCACCTTTGCTGCAACCGATCCTAGCCTTCCTCCTCCCCAGCCCAATCTCTGGGCTGCATGGTTCACCTCACCCTCCCTTCTCCGATCCTGCAGTGTGCCAGAGGGTGAGCAGAGCTTCTTCTATGACTAAATCTACTTTTTGGTAGAATATCCACCTATTCTTACTTGTTCCTCATTCCCACTGTTTGCTTCATAACTATGCTTCAGAAAAACTTTGTTACTTTTTTATTCACTCCTGGCATATGAAAAAAGTGAACTCCCATTAATTGGTCCTTATAAAGCCACCATTGCCTTAGACCTTTCCCTCTGAAACCACAAAAGGCCAGGCCAGGCTCTGTTGATTCTCTCATGATTACTGTTTCTAGGGATAACTGGAGCTTTTTTAAGTTCTGGATGCTCAAGGTGAGTTGTTCATCTCCTCAGTCAGTACCGAGTTACTGACAGACATGATCAAATGCATGAACACAACCACAGGGTGTCACTTAATACATTGCTTTTCAGTTCAGGCCTTGCTCTATGCTTCTAATACTACATGTCAGCAGAATTGGAGCTGGTTCAATTTTTATTTTTGTAAAAAATACTTTTGCAGTCAAAAAGTTGCTAATATGATGAGAAGACTTGCTGTGCTACACCTGTTCCCTTTGTACTGTATGCGTTGCGGAGAAGAAAGCAGGTCAGATATCCACATTGGGGTGTTGGCTGGTCTCAGTGACAACTCAGTATCACTTATGTTTACAAGCAACATAAGAGAATGAACCTGGAAAACGGCAGCACACTTTGTCGTGGTTTAACCCTGTCCAGCACCTAAACACCACGCAGCCGCTTGCTCACCCCCCTCCTCCAGTAGCATGGGGGAGAGAATCGGGAAGGCATGAGTAGGAAAACTCGCGGGTTGAGATAAAAACAGTTTAATAATTGAAATAAAACAAAGTAGAACAGTAATAGTAACAGTGATAACAACAACAGTAGAATATAAAAAGCAGGTGATGCACAATGCAACTGCTCACCACCCGCCAAACCGACACGTGCCCGATACGCAAGAGCCTGTCCCGGGACCCCAGAGCCCCCCCCACACTTAGTTTTTATACTGARCATGACGTCACATGGTATGGAATACCCCATTGGCCGGCTGGGTCAACCACCCCGGCTATGCTCCCCCCGCCAGCTTCCCATGCACCTGGCAGGGCATGGGAGGCCGAAAAGTGCCCGGTGCAAGCACCACCCAGCACCACCCAAAACATCAGTGGGCCATCAACGCTCCTATTATACCAAACCCAAAGCACAGCACACACCCCCCAGCTACTGGGAAGAAAGTTAACTCTGTCCCAGCCGGAACCAGGACATACTTATAGCTCATCAGTCATCAGTCTCACACTCTAGCAGGAATCTAGGAAGCAGAAATACTCATGAGCCTGGGCATTTCTGGGTGTCTAGAAAGTAAGCCCTCTTTGTCCCCAAAGGCAGTCAGCACTGCACTATCTTTGGCTTTCTCTTTTGGAAATAACTGTATATCTTAGTTATGTATGAATAACTGATATATGAACTACTGCTGATATGGTTATATCACACATGTCAATAAAGAAGCAGTAGGATAGGAATGACCCTGGGATTTTCATAAAGGTGAAACCTGGAGCGTCCTGGAAGGGTGCTGGGCAGCAGGTGACTTTTTCCAAATATAGTAGGCAAGAAATGGGAGTGGTAGAGAAGTACCTGGACAGTTCTCTCTCCTACAAGTTTTTAACTCCAGCAGAACGGATCTGTCTGTTTTTAAGAGGAAAATGTTGACATATCTTGCTGTTTGAAAAATGTCATATTTTCTACTGATGCTTCAATTTCAACATGTGAAGAAATGAAATTACTTTACATGGATTATAAATCTCCATATTAAGTAAATTACAATGTCTTCTGTGAAGCAAAGCCTTTCAGGGTATAAGGGAGCTTTTGATGTTTTATACTGTTTATAATAACCCTCTCCTTTAGAAAATGCACAGCTGTGACCTGAGAAGGGAACAAATGCTCAGCAGCAGGCCCTGGAGTGTTTTTTTTTGTAGTTGGATGCTTACTACTTGCAATTTCTTGTCTGTTTTTGCAGTGGTTTGTGTTTTGGTTTTTCTGACACTGGGAGAAATGGACTGAGAACAAACCCAGATCACAAGTTTTGATAGTGATATATGTTATTTGAACACCTCATATTCAAGATTTGAAATCCTCTTTTTCCACATGCTTAAGGAACTTCTACAATTTGCATTGTCATCTCCCTGAGTGCCCCTATAGACCATCCCTGCCCAGCCCCCTGGGGCTCCCCCACCCTGCCCAAGGCCCAGGACCCCATGTCAGGGGTAGTTAGCCCCTGCCCCAGCAACACTGCAGCAGGGCTGGTCTCCAGCTCCCCACAGCCCTGCCCTGCCTGGCCATGGGCGCTGCCGAGCCAGGCCCACCCGTGGGCCCATGTCCCAGCCTGGCCTCAGCCCGTCCTTGTACCCAGGGAGGCGCCCGATGCCCAGGGCTGGGGCTGCCCCAGTGCCCCCGGGCTGCCCTGTGCCTGGCTGGGGGTGGGACGGGCCCTGGCTGCCAGGCCCTGCCCTGACCCACCATGGGGAGCCCCCACTGCTCCCAGCCCCCAGAGATGGTTTGTATTGAGAGATGCTTTGTACTACTCAGTATTATTTAGAGCTAGAGAGAAATACCTGTAAAAGAAAAGATTTTTATGCATTCGATGGATTCCCAAACACCAGTGGACTCTGTACAACTGAAAGGAAAATTTAACCAGCTCACTACTTGTTCATGTTATATGAAACCATGAGTTGTGCAATTACATGAATTTGGTAAGAGTGAGGAGGGAAGTGATGAACATCATATCTTGCAACACTCCCGATGGTATGACAGTTCCCCAAAACACAAGCGGCAAGGGAGACAGTCCTATTTATAGCTATATAACCATTTAAAATATGAGCCTTTCCATCTTGTCTGAGCCTGAGGACTATGAAAGAAAGATAAACAAGATCAAGACGTTTTGAAATAGAAGGTAGGTCCATCTTTGTCTTTCTGACTATTTTGTTTGCTGAGGTATTCACTGAGGCTCTAGGAAGTCCAGGGCTGGAGGGGTGATGTCCCAGGCAAAATCTAAAAAGCTGTCAGAGCTGGAGCTAAGTTGAATTAAGTTTTTTGCAAATAAAGTACCTGCTGCCCACTAAGAAAGGTCCTAGCCACAGTTTTGATTTTCTTACTGCATTTGGTACTGAATTTGTAGAAGTTAGACACTGCTGCTAGATCCTCTTTTAAGCATATACTCAAAAACATCCTTGAAAGTACACGAACTAACGCCCTCACCAAACTTACCACATTCACCATTGGGTAACTGGAGCTGATTGATATTGCTGTGACCCATTTTGATATTTTCTGTTTACAGCTGTTTACCCACTTGCTTGACGTCTATTCATCCTAACCTTTGTATATAGCAGATAGATAAATAATCTTTAGACCTTAAGATAGCAGTCATCAAATGTATGTATGTAACGTTTATACAGCGCTCCCGAGATCACCAGCTTTACGAATCATCACACAAATTGTTTTGTTACAGAAAAGGACAACTTCTTTAACTTTGTTACTGTTTATCTGAACATTTCTCTGACTGCTCGAGAAGTCTATCTAACCTTTCCTCCCACCAGAACTGAGAGATGGTCAGACGGTGTAGAAGCAGGCATATGAACAGGTCAGACTAGACAAATTCAGAGGAGAGTGGTTCATGCTGGCATCTTTCACCGTGAGCAAGTTTCACTGTTCTGTGTCTCCAAGAAGGAAGAGATGGTTGCTCCTCTTGCACTCATCTTCATGACCCAGTGGATGCTGCTGATCACCCAGTCGTGTGTTGGCTGGCACTGCACAGACTGTGAGTAGAACAATTCCATGGGCCAATCCTCCGAGGTGGAGTGTAACGTGCTTCTCATTATGGGTAGTTGTGCTTAAGTTGCCTTCTGTCTTAGATGTGCTAGGTAGTAACCTTGCTGGTCTGCACCCAAAAATCTGGGAATCAGTCCTGCACCTTACTGATCCTATTATGTGATACTTGCTGTGGAGATGCCAGACTCACCTATTAGAAATTTGATGCTGAATCAGCGGAAAATGGAACTGAGTTGGATGAGCAGCATGCATTTCACTGAGGACTGGTGTTCAGTGATTGCAGGAGATTTTACTGAGACTATAATGGTAAATTTGCGATGTAAAGTTTTAACAGAGATAAATCATTACACTTTCTTCTTTTTCTTTCATATCCTTAAGTAACTGAAAAAAGTATCCTTGGTGGGAACAAGGTAGTCTCTGGTTTAGCAGTCCTTTCTAGTTTTTGTTGAAATCTATCTTGGTACTGAGGCATATCTGTCCTCTCTGGCCATTCCTGTGAAATTCTTGCCTTCAGAGGACTCTTGTGAAATCAGGGCCTTGATGGGACTGAAGTGTAAGATTGTCTCTTTTCCTGGTTTCAGAGGAACTTTGGTGAGAGGCATCTCATGCTGTGCAGGTGAGAATTTTTAAGTACAAAGGACAGATTGAATTAGATACATGAGTCCTTACTGACTTACCTAAAAACAAGACATAACTATTCAGGGACATTGGAGATGAAGTGATGTGCTTGCCTAGGGCTGATTGGTGTGACACAGAAACCTGTGAAGACACAATATTTCTGGAGTAGCTCCTGAGGGCCAAACAGGTTCATACAATCATAGGATGGTTTGTGTTGGAAGGGACCTTTAAAGATCATCTAGTCCACCCCCCCTGTCATGAACAGGAACACCTTTCACTACATCAGGTTGCTCAAAGACCCATCCAACCTGACCTTGAGCACTTCCAATGACAGGGCATCCACAGCTTCTCTGGGCAACCTGTTCCAGTGTCCCACCACACTCATCATAAAAAATTTCTTCCTTATGTCCAATATAAATCTACCCTCTTTCAGTTTAAAACCATTGCCCCTTGTTCTGTCACTACAGGCCCTGGTAAAAAGTTTCTCTATGTCTTTTTTATAAGCCCCCTTTATATATTGAAAGGCCACAATAAGGTCTCCTCAAAGCCTGCTCTGCTCCAAGCTGAACAATCCCAACTCTCTCAGCCTTTCTTCATAGGAGAGGTGTTCCAGCCCTCTGATCATTCTTGTGGCCCTCCTCTGGACTCACTTCAACAGGTCCATGTCTTTCTTGTACTGGGGACCCCAGAGCTGGATGCAGTACTCCAGGTGGGGTCTCATGAGAGCAGAGTAGAGGGAGACAATCACCTCTCTTGACCTGCTGGCCACACTTCTTTTGATGCAGCCCAGGATATGATTGGCTTTCTGGGCTGCGAGCACACATTGCCAGGCTCTGAGGAGACCTTATTGTGGCCTTTCCAATTTTTCACCCACCAGTATCCTTAAGTCCTTCTTGGCAGGGCTGCTCTCAATCCATTCATCCCCCAGTCTGTATTAAGATTGGGGATTGCCCCGACCTAGGTGCAGCACCTTGCACTTGGCCTTGTTGAACTTCATGAGGTTCACATGGTCCCACTCCTCAAGCCTGTCAAGGCCCCTCTGGATGGCATCCCTTCCCTCTAGAGTATCAACTGCACCACTCAGCTTGGTGTCATCCACAAACTTGCTGAGGGTGCACTCAGTCCCACTCTCTATGTCATTAATGAAGATGTTAAATAGTACTGGTCCCAGTACGGACCCTTGGGGGACACCACTCATTACTGGTTTCCACTTGGATATTGAGCCATTGACTGTAAGTCTTTGGATGCGCCCATCCAGCCAATACCTTATCATCTAACAGTTCATCTGTCAAACTGAATTCTTTCCAATATAGAGGCAAGAATGTTGTGGGGGACCATGCCAAAGGTCTTGCAGAAATCCAGGTAGATGACATCTGTTACTCTTCCCTTATCGACTGATGCAGTCACTCCATTGTAGAGGAGCACTAGATTACTAAGGCATGATTTGCCCTTGGTGAGCCATGCTGGCTGTCTCTAATCACCTCCCTGTCTTCTATATGCTCCAACATAACTTCCAGGGGGATCTGTTGCATGACTTTACCAGGCATGGAGGTGAGGCTGACTGGTCGGTAGTTCCCAGGATCCTCCTTATGACCCTTTTTAAAAATGGGTGTGATACTCACTTTTCTGCAGTCATTGGGGACTTCGCCTGACTACCATGACTTTTTAAATATGATGGAGAGTGGCTTGGCAACTACATCAGCCAATTCGCTCAGGAGCCACGGATGCATCTTGTTGGGTCCCATGGACTTATGTATGCTCAGGTTCTTCAGGTGGTCTCAAACGTGATCCTCTCTTATGATGGGAGGGACTTTGTTCCCCCAGTCCCTGCCTTTAGATTCAGGGACTTGAGAGACGTGGGGAGAGTGATTGCCAGTGAACACTAAGGCAAAAATTTGTTGAGTACCTCAGCTTTCTCCATGTCAGTTGTCACTAGTTCTCCTGTCTTATTTATCAGAGGCAGTACACTGTCTTTAATCTTTCTTTTCTGACCAATGTACCTGTAGAAGCCCTTATTATTATTTTTCACATTCCTTGCCAAATTCAGCCCCAGATCAGATCCAAACTTCAGCTGCAATTCACATCCAAACTTTTGATAGCAGACAGGAGATCTAGAACTCAGATCTTTTGTAAATGGATTACTTGAGAAGTGTCATGAGTTTATGAAAAGGCAACTTCTCCTTCTGATTTAGTCTGTTTTCAGTGCTTATGCAGAGAAGACAGCAAGCTAAGCATTTCCTAGTTTGCTACTACTATGTTTGTTAAGCAAAATAGTTTTCTCTTTCACTGGCCTCTACAAGCTGCACAGATACTTCAAAGCAAGTCATGAAGTTGTACTCTTGGCATTATTCTTTTCCCTGTACATGTATTACTCCTGCCTCAGCTAAGTTCTCTTCCTCTAGCCCAAAGCCGTCTCCATCCATTTGGCCAATATTTCTTGTGCATCTGATCGGGTAGGCAATCTCCAAAACAAATTTGTTTCAGGAACAGGAACTGTAATAGGAAGGTATTGGTTTTGACAATCTGTTTTGCATGAATAGAGAGGGAGCATTTTACGCTACACTACTGTGTCAAGCAAGATGTATACCACATCCATGGTAAACATTAATGTTTCTATAGGCAGTTTCTAGAAAATTCTGACATTTGGGGACTCCTCTGATACTCCATGCAGTTATATCACCTGTATCAGTAATCACAGACATGTCACCCTCTTTTCAAYTATCTAAACATGGAAATTATAGTCTTCTAAGCTCTGACAGGAGCTACTAGAGAGGTACAGCCCCTGCCCGAAGGCAGTGTATCCCATGCATCTTATATGCCACTGTCTGTGTCTTTCTTCGCCACTGCATAGACGAGGCACCTATATGACTTGCCCAAATTAGGTGATAGTTTTTAGGAAGTTAATGTTAGTGGAGACGAACCTCAAGCCAGCTCCTTGCCCAGGCAGTCATTTGTGGTGTATGTGCCTTTGTCTTTCTAAGGAGTGTAAATCACATCACAGCCATTTGTTGATTCTTATGAAAGCACATATGTTCTATTTTGAGGCGGTTCAACTAATTTGGTGGACTATTGTGGACTATGGGTATAAGGAGGGGAGGAACTGCTATTCCTAACACTGCCATGAGCTTTTCCAGAGGGAAGCACTGAACTCTTCACCTTGCACTGGTAAAGATTCGTTACCCAAAACTTCTGGGAAAAGAGTTCTCGAGCCTGGGAAGACATCAGTACCTACTTCACTATTGTAGTGGTCCCACTGTTACAAATCAAGCACAAGCTTAAGCCCTTTCTACAGGGAGTAGCACTGTGTAAACCAGTAGATGAAAAACTAAAAAGTAAACCTTCTGCATGACATTTTTCAGGCAGAGAATATGAAGTGCATGTTTGGAAATATAGCACCTCCTCTGCACAATGGGGCAAGCTTTTCTGTTAGAGCAGTGAACATGAATGGCACATACTCAAGCATATGCAGATACATTCCTCAAGGTAATATGCTAGACTGGGAAAGGATTTGCCTACTTCCAATGGCCTGGGGGTAAAAGAAAAACGGAAACCCTTCATTCCTTAATTCATTTGTTTCCTGTAGGATGAACAGGTTCTTGTTCACAGCCTTATGGCAATGTTTGGGTGAAAAGAAAAGGAGTTTCCTACAACTAGCTCAGAAATTTTTTAGTCCTCGGTTGCCAACTTGCTTGGTGCCATCTTTTTAATTGCCAATTCTCTTTTAATTGTTTGTGCTAATATTTTATTGACTGCATTTGAATGTCTTTAAAATGTTATTAAAAATCCAAGTGAAACAGGTTTGTGGCTGTAGTTTTGAAATTCTTCCTCGAGAAATCTGTGACATGGCGTAACTCATGGTGTAATGTCCAACACTTTGCAGTGTCCCATCCACAATAATGAAAGGTCTGACAGAATTTAGTCCTCTCTGTATGAGAGGGGTAATATATATGAGACTGTTAAGAGAATGAGGTACAAGATCTGTTCATTTAAGCAACGTGGAGTTGGCATGTACAAAATGGCACTACTTCCTGTCTCATGAAGCTCAAAGTATTTGCTGATTCCTTATAAAAAGATGGATAAGCAATCCTTCCTTTTAAAAGGTATGTTTAGTCTCCTTATTGGGTTTTGTTGGGGGTGTGGGTTAAAGAGTAAATTGATATGTTTGTGATCGGGAGAAGATTCCTCATGCTAATCCCAGGTGGAAGAAGGTATCACTGCAAAGCACAAACACCTCACAAGTTGGCATCTACACTTTCCTGAAGTCTTGAAAAACTTCACAGCTCTGCACTTGGGTTTCTCTGCCTTTTTGGATTCCACAGGGAAACTCCTCATGCTCTCCACTCATTTGACAGGGCACCAAAGAACATCCTTCAAATAGAAATGCTGCAGCAGGGTGCTGAAGGATGACAGGCAAATGTTTCAGTTTGTAGCATTGTGGCACCAGTGTCTCCTTTTGAATAGGAACAATTCAAAGCACAGGGGTAGCCACTTTAGGTGTCAGCCTGTACTAGGGCAGTGTAGGCTCCCCTGAGACTTATTCTATCAGATGCAGCTATAATCATATCTTTGGAGGATTTATCCATGAGAAATTCTTCATTGAATCTGTCAGTGCAAATATCTTCCAGTGTTACTACCTAAAATGAAGCAAGTTATTCCTAACCCAAGCAATAACCAGCTGGAGTTGCAGGTGTCTCACATATCTAAGCATGTGCCAAGATCCTCCAGCTTGGAGCAGTCACACGATTTTTCCTCATCACGGATATTCCTGTGTTTGCAGGCATGAAAGGGTTGGCTATTGAAAAGTTCTCCTGTGTGATTTATAACGTTTCCCTCATGAACTGCACTTGGCAGGCAGGTAGGGATGCTCCAGGAGATACCCAATATTTTCTCTACTGGCAGAACTCGAGGTAAGTTGGTCTGCTTGAGTCTAGGAAAGTCTGAATTCTCATTTGACACATCACACCGCCCACATTTAACTTATATATATATGTATTGCTATATGCAGATATGATGATGCAATGGAATGTGAGCTTTACATTAAAGATGAAAATGGCAGAAACACAGGATGTAGATTCCAAAATGTGAGGATAGAGATTGAAAAATCTTACTTCCTGGTGAACGGGTCTAGCAAAGACTCACGGATCCGGTTCTATGATGAGTACATTCAACTGTATAAAATTGGTAAGTAAATAATTTCTTTCTGCTTTATTTTCATTATTGCATAAGGGTAGTAGAGCATTTATCCCTGAAAAGGAACCAAGTACCCTGTCTCACCTAGAGTTGAAAGTAAGAGACTGTGGCCTCTTCAAGAAAACCTATTCCCCAAGCAAAAGAGCAATAAGGGAAATTAAGCAAGAAAGCTCCACAGCTGCAGCCTGCCTCCGATTCTTTAGCAATCTACCCTTATTTTTTTTAGGTCTTTCTCCAGCTAGGTCCACAGGACTTAGGAGATTGTAGTTCTCCTAGCTGTCCTTCCAATGATAGCCAAAGACCTTTCAACAGAGGAGACTTTTCAGGAGAAGTTTATCTGAGCACTGATTTCTCCTTCTCATTGCCAGTGGGGGTGGCACACACTGACACCATACCCTTGATTAAAGATATTAATATGTGTACAAAATACCCCAGGTTTTCATATGCTCTTTCACATGTGGTGCTCTACTTGGAAGCATCCTGTGCAACTTCTACTGTGGCAAAGCCTTTTTGGGAAAGTCCCACTGTTTTTGGTATTGCCTCCAAAAAATGGACAAACAAGGCTTCATTCTATAAGGAGAAGGAATTGAGCTGTAATATCACTCATGGCAGATGAAACAAGACTGTTCTTTGACCAAACAGCCCATCACAAATAGGCCAGGCCTGCCTCTAAATATTGATGTAAAGTAGCAGTCTAGCTGAAACTAAGGTTTCCTCTATCAGCCTTTTATCACCCTTTCTGTCATGAGAGCTATCTTTTGCTGTTACAATAATCAAGTCCTTGGCGATGATCAAAATATAAAGGTCCTTATTTTTTTGCTCACATCTGTGAATTTAGGGGAGATATGTGAAGAAGTTGGCTAGATTCTTAAAACTGAAGTGTCATTCTTAAATTTGTATGGCTAATTTTTTGGAAGGGTGGAATAAACTGCATAGTTCACAACGCCAAGCAAGCAAGCAACACCTTCATGTTACAGAAGCATCATGTGAGGAGGCTTGAAGAAAGAAATGACCTTTGGATTTCTTACATTAGGGTTAGCATCAGCTTGTTCTTCTGCAGTAAAAAACATCCTTACAAAAAGAAGACAGGACTCTACCTTATTCATCTAGAAAAGTAAATGGAGGGGGTTTGTATCTTTGCATGCTCCTAAGTCATGTTCCCTGCCTCAGTCCCTGTTTTTTCTCATCCTGGGGAGAGGATTTAAAGAACTTTCATCTTTCAATTATTTCTAACAGAGTTCCTACGAAAAATAGATACAAATGAATATCTTTCTTCATAGAGGTGTTACTTGCAATTGCACTCTCTTTTATCAAAGCAAAAAGAGATCGAGTGATTTTAATTATTTGAATTCTTGGTTTCATTTCAGAAAAGCTCATGCCTCCATCAAATATCACTGTCAACTGTGATGAAATTAAAAATGATTGCATAATTCAATGGCAACGACCCCAAATAAGTCATTCTAACAAAGACAAGTGTTTTAAATATGAAATCAACATAAAGTATAAGGTAAGAGAAATTTCTTCACCTACATTTAACATTAATACATATGTTTGCATTTACCAATATACATGGATAGAAAGAAAATCAATCTCTCTGGTATAGTGTAGCCTTCCTCATACGTAGCACCATATTCCTTTGTGGTTGTGCCTTTCAGGCACCCTGTTAGGCCATACTGCCCCATTTTTTTTTCCCTGTTCCCCTGTGGGAGATACTGGTGGAGATGATACACTGGTTGACTGTGACTGTGTGGGACTAAGAGGAGAAGCGTGGTTAATCAAGACTTGAACATATCACAGCTTTGGCTGTGACAAAACTCAGAAAAGGCACTTCTTGCACTAAGACCTGTTGGAGCTGTCCTGGACTGGAGTCCTTCCAGTGGTGACTGCATCTCTGTGAAAGGGCAGAGCTCAGCTGTGAATACCTGGCAGAGAAATGTGCATCCACTTAACAAGTACGAGTTGATGGAGGTGAATGAAATTTCTATATATATCAAATGTAAATAGCTTATCCAGATATCATATATAAACAACACACCTGTTGGTCCAAGAGTTGAAGCTGTATAATGTTAAATAAAGGGAAAATAAATGTGAGAGAAAGCAGAAAGGCAGTGTGAATAAGCACAGGTTACTGAGGGAATCATTTAAGCTACTAAAAGCCAAATTCAGACCTTGGCTTTACAAGTCTTTTTGCAGCAATAGGGAAGGAGTGAGATTGCTGTGTTCCGCTGCAAGAGTAGACCTAAACTATTGTAACTGTGGCAGAATTGCGTCAAACGACCACAGGGTGGCAGATAGCGACTACAAAGGAAAAACCTGCCTGTACTACAACCAGAATTGGCCACTTCGTGGCTGATTGAAAGCATTCCCTAGATTTCTGTAATTTGGAACTTCTTAGTCTGGATCGGGTTTGCTGTTTCATAGATGAGTTTTCTTGCAAGCCCAACTAACTGCTACAAAACTGCATTACTTCTCCAAATCCTTGGCCATTGCAGCAAAGAAAGCTTATAGAAAACTCTGTGTGACATTGGAATAAAAGTGCATTGCAGTAAAGCAATATACACTTCTTAAAGTCTTTTAATATGCCTAATATTCGGTTTATAAAGAATATTCAATTCACATGTAGTCTGAATTGCCTAGCATTTTTTAAATAATCATTAGCAGTTTCCATGTTACTAATTATGTCAAGGTCCAGCAATTACTGTATCGCAAAACTTATTGCTTTACCACTGACAGGTGTGAACTTGTATTGTTTTACTAATACATTATGACCAACATACATTGTATTACAGTTAGCCTTTAAACGTTATTTTCACAATTGGAAATTACTTGCATTGGGAGCAAACAAAAAAAGCATAACACCATGAGTAACATAATTTCAATCACATTTTTTCATGTCTGACCCGGATAAACTGAATTTGCTGAGAATCTTGGATTCTTCTTCAGCGATGTTTTAAGTTAAGGCTTTATAGATCAGCGTACCTGGGAAACCTGAAGGCAAATCTTACCAGTGAAAACTGAGCTAAGAAGGCACCAAATACCTCAGCCTTTCCTGTGTCCCTTGTCACTAGGTTCCCCCCAACTCAGTGAGCAACAGGCCTGCATTCTCCTTAACCTCCCTTTTGCTGCCAGTCCACTCATAAAAACCTTTCTTGTGTTCACCTCCCTCACTAGTCTCAACTCCAGCTGAGCTTTGGCTTTCCTGACTCCATTCCTGCATGTGCAGATGATGTCTTTGTATTCCTCCCAAATCCCTTCTTCTACCTTCTGCATACTTCCTTTTTGTCTCTGAGCTCAGACTCAAGCTTCATGTCCTGCCATGCTCACCTGGCACACTTGCTCAATTTTCTGCACACTGGAATGGACTATTCTTGTGCTCTGAGGAGGCTGTCCTTGTAGATAAACCAGCAACTTTGCCCTCCAGGGCAATTTCCCTTGAGTACCAAGGCCTGTGGCTGTGAGGCTTTCTCACACTGCCTGAAGAGGGTCTCATCTGCTTCCTTGTCTTGATCAGGAGATCTGGAACAAACACCTACTGCATTGTCACCTGTGTTGGTCTGTCCTCTGATGCCTACTCACAAGCTCTCTTACTGGCTCATCATTTGTCCCAAGACAGAGCTCTATGTATTCAAGGCACTCTTTTACATAAAGCACAAGGACCAGGTTAGCAAGCCTGTTTACAAGGACACTCTCACCCCACTTGGTGAGATGCATCCCATGCTTGCTCAGTAGCCCCCGTTTCTAATAAAGGGTCTCAAGGTCGTAGAAGCCAAAGCCCTGCCTGTGACACCAGCCACTCAGACAGGTGTTGACCTGCTGGATGAGTTCAATTCTGCTCAAGACTTTCCCTCTCACTGGAAGGACTGAGGAGACACCATCTGGCCTTCCTGCCCTTCAGCATCCCCCCAGTGTTCTGCAATCACCCTTGAAACCACCCAGGTTACCCCTGGCCATATCATTGGTGCCCACACAGAAGAGCAGGAATGGGTAATAGTTCAGTGGCCAGACAAGTCTGGCAGTCCTTTTGCAGCATCCTGGATCCTGGCCCCTGGCAAGCAACAGACCTCCATCAGGTCAGGTCAGTAGATTGGTGACACCATCCCCTGCAGGAGGGAGTCTCTTTTAACTGTCATACATTTTCTCCTTCATTTTTTTAAACGCAGTGCCCTTTAATAGATCTTTTCTTCCAAAATTTGCAAAAGACCAGCTGTCCTTCTGGAACTCCGCTTTCTGAAGTCTTCCATGATCTCATTGTTTTCATTTCTCATATATTATTTGAGTATAAACACAAAAAAGGGAGACTATATTATTGCACTTTCTCCTACATTGATTCCTGTGCTTACGCTAGCTTGTTTACAGATTCTGGAAGCTGTCCTGTACAGCAGCATGCCTTGCAAACTCATGTTCAGGTGCCACATGAGCATGCATGCAGTTATTTGATAAAACAAGTTTGGATTAATCTCATTTTGTTTTAAAATGGAGTAATACAGAATACAAAATAATTTAAAAATACATAACTCCGGCAGGCTAATGGAGATGATATAATGTCTGCAGTCATTAGTTGTATGTGGTCACTACATTACATGGTAGTCATTATGGCTATTCAGAAGACACAAGTGAATTTTATTCTATCAAAAATGTAGTTGGAGGGCAGCCTAAAATATCTGTGAATCCATGTCAGTCCTGAATATTTTCATCTGAGGGAAAAGGAAACAATATTTACATAGTATTTGCAATTAAATATAGTGACATTTATTGTAAAATATAAACACTAGATATAAACTAAAAAGTTTATTTCCCAAATTTTTATCTTTTTTTTTTTTTTCCCCTGGTGCACGTAAGAATAAAGTTACAGTTTTCATTCAGGTCTGGTTTGCTTGTCTTTCAGTTTAATCACCAATCTGAAATAAACTTTATTTCTCAACTCTGGTGGTAAGGAAAACAAATACTTTTCCATAGAAGAATTAGTTACTATATAAACTTGACATTGTATATGAATTACGTATTAGATACTAAATGCTAGATAAATTACTAGTTCTTCTGAAAAACTGTCAAGTAGATAAGAAAGAGCAAAGCAGAAAAAAGGGGACAGTAGGTAAAAATGACTTACTATCTAAACACAAAACAAGCAATCATAAAAATAAAGGTTTTTTTCTCAATTTACAGGATAATCCTGAGGGAAAAACCAAATATACTTCTATACAAGTAAGTCTACTTGTTCTATTAATCAGCAATACATGTTAGTTTCATAGTCATTTGTGAAAAATAAATAGTATGCAAATGCCTTTAAATCAGTATGTGTTCAATGTCCTATGCTTTATGGGATCCTTATTTATAAATTTCATGAATGTGTCAAACTGCTAAATCATCATGACATAAGTCATTTATTATACATTCAAGGGCAGACCTTTATTACTATTCTTAAACGTTTTGAAAAACCTTCCATTTTACATTATATTGTCCACTTTCTCCCTCAAACTTTTGGATCAGAATTTGAAGTTACACATCARTGATAGCAGAGAAAAGAGACACAGCAAAAACACCTCTGAGGAATTTAATTTTGTGTATGAAAAACAAAGACCACAAAAGTCCTTTGGGATCCTTTGGGATAGAGGCTGCGCTCCGGGTATGCTGCACCTCCTTCTAATCAGTGCAGCTTGCACATCCCACCTCTATCCTGAAAGTACCCAAGAGCAAGCATGTTTCAGTAAATTGTAGTAACACTAAGTATTGCAGTCTTCTACTTGTTTTACAGGTTTGGCTTGTCCTGAAAAGTCATAGTGCAAAGACTGAGGAAGGTGAGATGCATGCAGACAGTTTATTCCTCAAATCACTCAATTCTAGCAGTACTGAAATGAGACAATTCAAGATATTTTTCTGCCTCTGTCAATGTGCCAAGGGAAATTATCAATAGATCAGACTATATCCTAAGAAATTACAGGATATAGTTTAAAAGACAAAAAGCTTCTAAACATAAAAAGTTTACTGAGTGACAGGTTATTTTTTAAAGGAGATACACAGATACGTACATATTATATACATAATAAACAGGTATATGTTTATGTTTTGCTTTGTAACAGCAGTCTACTTTAACAAGCAATACTCTTCTAGCCTTGTAAAAGTTTCACTGGTAAATGGCACTTGCATATTATGAACACCTAGACATGCAACAAAGAAAAACAACTCAGTTTTGCTTTGTTTTTAGGAAGGGGGGAATAGTCACACATTTCAAAGATCCAAAACAAGAAAGAAGTACCTCTTGAAAATGAGAACAGCTGGCAGTGCCTGCTTTGTGAGCCCAGCCTGGGGGGAGTGGAGTGCACCTGTAGAGTTTGGTAAGAACAAAAATCCATGCCTTGGGCTACTCTTCCCCCAGCGATGTCCTGTCTACTTCACACATTGCTGTGCATCTACAGACACACAGATATATAAAGGCTTGGCAAACATTTTGTTTCCCTCCACATTACTGAGAAGAAGAGGAGGAAGAGAATTAATACACCTCTTAACAGTCTGACATTGGAAATCAATACAAAAAGTTACACATTTGCAACTGACATGCATACCTGCTTACTGCAGGGAATGGACAAACAGGCTCAATGTCAATCCTTCCCAGCAGAGGTTACTGCTAAGGTGCTAAATTAAAGAGTTGATTTTTATACCAGACGAAACCTTTCAGACTGACATTCACCAGTCAGTCACCAGAGTAGATGTTTGACACAGCTGTGCATCTATTCCTCTTTATTAACAATAATACTTTATGACTGTTTCTTTTTCAGGAAATGAAGAAATTATTTCTTCTTCAGTATGGATTTTACTTGTGGTAGCAGTTGTGACCCTCTTAGTGGCAATCATTGTAAATTTGTTCTGCAAAAGGTAAACTTAATTTATGCATTTATTTTACTTTGTGTGGGTGTGTGAAACATCTGCTGTTCTTAAACAAATAAGGTAGAGGTGTCTCTGTAGTACAGATGAAACTTTTTCATTAATAGTGTAGTAGAAATCAATCCAAATGAGTGACCCTGAGGCAAGTACTATAATGGTGATGCCCAAAGTCCCTCCCCGGCTAATCCACACAACTTTTTCCAGGGCCTCTTCTGTCAATATGGCAAGGAGAGAATTATATGCAATTACTTATATTAACAGTACAGCTGCTCTGAATATTTGCAATGTAGACTGTCTACGCAATAGGTTTTCTGATTTCTTGAACTGCTGAATTTATTGCAAACACACAGGTTGATTGTACTTACCATTAAAGATTTTGCAACGTTCACTGGAATTGTCCTAGCAAACTGAATATATCTGAAAGCACATAAGCTAAGCAGCTTGCTTCTTGAAATAAACCATCTAAGTGAAACAGAAAGAAAAAGGATATTCTGCTGTATCATGCACTTTGTATAGAAATATACAGTAATTCAGAGAAGATACTATTCTTCCAACTTGTTAAAATTTTTACACCCACTTTTCACTGGTTGTAGTGACTTAAAGAGCAGGACAATTGGGAGTTCCTTTTCCTTTCAAAGAAGAAAATAACTACTAGTGAATCTTTAACCAAAAATGAAACTATTACCATCCAAATTCTTAGCGTTTTCCTGATAGGTGTTCATTCTGTGCTGAGATGATGTATATTTTTCATTTCACTTCTATCCTGAAAGAGGAAGACAAGAGCTGGTTCAAGGGTGCAATGGTTTTGACACATGACAGTTACTTAATTTTTCTTTTCTATTCCATTCCTTTTGATCTCCAGGACTGGCTGTTGGAAAGCAGCATTTCCACAAATCCCAGAGCCAAAAAATGCATTTCGTGGACTGTCTGATACAAATCCAGAGGTACGTTCTCTTTCTATTTCATATTAAATATGTGAAACTCATACAAGACTCTATTGCAGGTATTTGTTAAATGATAAGGAACTTAACACAGAGAATAACTCTTCTCTTTGCCATATTTTGAGGAATTACAAGAGAAAATTAGCAGGCAAGTTTGTTGCTGTGCAGTGCTCTTCCAGACTCAGGGGGTTTCTCCTGTTTAACAGGTACAGGGGCTGATGACCCCATTGGTAGCTTCAGACAGCAGCAAGGGCTGTGTGTTTTCCCAAGACAAGGCACACACGTGCACACACACAGAGGACACTAATGCAGCCAGCCACAAAGACCAGCACAGGTGCCCTTGCTGGCACCACGTCAACACCAACAGCAGTCACATAAATAGGGTCGCAGACAGCCTGCTGCTTCTCTCTGGCTGAGCAGGGCTGAAGTTTGCAGTGAGATGTGCATACACCCTCACTCTCTTCATTCACAACAACCATAAATTTGCAAGTTCCTCACATCTGATCTCTGTGTCCGGACCCTGGGTCCCCCCACCAGGTCACCATCTCTCACCTCTGGTCTCTCCAGGTGCAGGTCTCTCCTACTCACCCACTAGTCCAGCTTCAATGAAGTTCGCTAGCAAGTTAGACACATGGGATAGAAAGCAAGATGACACAGAAAACAGTTCAAAACAGGATTTTGTAAGGTAACAGGACAGACTGCAGTGGTCACACACAGCATTTGACCAGACCAGCATACCAACCAGCAGCTCACTTGCACCCTTTTCTTGTCCAGCAGTTTCTCATGTTATGCCCAGTAATATCTCATGGTCTGTTCAATTAGCTAAACTTCAGGCCAACCTGTACTCATCTACTTTCACACCTTAGCAAAGTTAATCCTTTAGTATTAATTCGTTTGAGATGATTTGTGGTAATCTGTGTGGTGCATTGGAGAAAAGCACACGTTCTCCCTGTGCACTTCCAGGCCATTCAAAAATCATGTGTCAGCATTACAAAGTTGCTGAAATTTCACTGTTATGTCCAGCTAAGGAAAGCTTATCAGCTAAGAAACAAAGAAGTAAAATATTTCTATAAAATATGCAACAAAAGTTGAACTACTCTCAGAATCGTGCATAAGTAAAGGCTAACCTTAYGTATAAAACTAATGGAAGTTTTTTCTTTTCCTTTCAGCTGATGGAGAGCAAAATTCAGTCAATAACATCTGAAAATGAAGAGATAATATTAGTTGCTGATGTAGTGAAATAACCAAGAAAAACTGAGGAATTTGAAAGTGCATTTCTTAGCTCAGGCAACTATTCCTGTGGAAAGTCTGGAATAATATATAGGCTTTCTTCACTTTCTTCCTTTTCTTGGCAAAAACAGTAGTGCAGCCAAGAGAGAATGATACCCCACATAATTTTTTCTTTAAATGCCATTGTATTTGCTTTTAATTTTGGCTAACTTTAACTGTTTGGGTAACTTGTCCTTATTGGATATCTTCCATTTTGTGAATATGACTGAAATATTTCAGTCAAGAAGTTTTAGCTACATTTTAATTTGTTTAAGGAAAAATAATGGGTTTGTCTCATATTAAAAAGAATAAGAATGAATTTATTGAGGCAAATGCAAATTTAAAAAAAAATTCTGGTGCCTGAATGCCATTGTTCTACTGTCAAGAATGGGCCTATTCGTACCTGAAGTTTCCTCAGATCTCTTAAAGTACACATGGGCAACTAGAATATTGAGAATAGGATTGAAAACAGGCTGACACACTGAGCGGTGGCCTGTAATCAATAGGAATCTCAAAGGACAGGAGTATGTCTAAAACCCTAACTAATCCTAGAGCTTAAGTGTGTTACTTACAAGTTAAGAGATCAGCCACCATTAACTTGATATCAGCCCAGCATTTACTTCTGTAGGTATCTAGCTCTTTATGTCCTTACTGCTCACTTGCCTTTTTACTACTTTCATTCCTCTTTAACTCCTTAGTATTTTAAAATATCAAGTGCGTGACTCAGTTAATGTCTGTGTCCTTTTGTTCAGAGGCCTTTACTACCCAGCTGGACAATAATTTTTCAGAGTCATAGGGTTAGGACAAGGTATTGGGAAAACAGCCCAGGCTGTTGTTGAATGCACTGACTGGTTATGAGCGACGCTCCTCAAGGATCAATGCTGAGACTCATAGTGTTTAGTACTAACAGTAACTTGGACAATGGGATGAAATGCAGCCTTAGCGAGACTGCAGATGACAGCAAACTGAGGACACTGCCTGATATACCGGAGGGCAGGGCTGCTATTCAGAGGGCTCTTGACAGGCTGAGGAAATGGGTTGATAGGAACTTCCTGAAGCAAATGTAAAGCCAAATACCTGCGAAAAACTAACTGCATGTATCCTAGAGAATGACTGACTGACAGGTCTGCAGAAAAGGCTCTGAGGTCCTGGCGGGCAACAAACTGAACACAAATCAGAAGTGCTTCCTTATGGTAATGAAAACTATCCACATACTAGTCTATACTGGGAGGATTGGACCCAGCAGGTCAAGGGCAGTGATTATTCCCTCTACTCAGCACTCATGAGTCTGCACATGCCGTTCCGTGTCCAGATTTCAGCCTCCTAGTACAAGAAAGACATTGACAAACTGGGTAAGTTCAGCAGCGGGGCACCAAGATGATTATGGGTGTCTGAAGGAACTGGGATTTTTCAGCCTGCAGAATAGAAGCTAAGAGGATCTACTGCTGTCTTCCACTGTGTGTAATGGAGACAGAACAGACTTGTCTGGGAGTTGCACAGTGTGAGGATGAGAGGGAACAGTCACAAGTTGCAGCAAGAGAAAGTCCAATTTCATATAAGGAAAAATAATGATTTACAGGTGAGAGTGGTTGTATGGTCTCTGGAATGGGTGTCCAGAGAGGCTGTGAAATCTCCATCCTTGGATATATTCAAAACACAACTAGACAAGCAACTGGATCTGACATTGAAGTTGCCTCTGCTTTAAGTGGGAGGTTAGACTCAGTGACCTTCAGAGGTACATTCCAACCTAAATATTTCTCTAAATGGCTCTTGTCAAAGCTGGTCAGCCTTTCTAAGTCCCTGTTGTGAAACAATGGTACCCATTTGTACACTTAAAGCAACTGGGAGAGCTGGATTCATACTATGTACTGGTACAGTTGCCTAGAGAACTACTGCATAACACATACCTCTTCCACTTGGGAATAGGACTTGACTCAGAAGGATCTTGTTTCTTTTCAGTGCTGAGCTGTCAGTTTGAGCCAGCACTTCTTTTTCTTTCTCATTTCCTGATACATTCTCCACCTAATATATAGCCTTAGGGTTAAGGCTTGGGGAAGCATAGGAAAGCCCAGTATTGGAAAAGATGAGGAGCTCAGGTAACTCATGTGTTTTGGTGGTCCCTCTGAGGTAGGAAAAGGAATAATGTCCTTTAGAGCCAGTTCTTCATTTTCTGTTTCACTGACTGGAAGGGCCCTTTGTCTCTCATGAATCCCAAAAGGAGTACTAGTCTTTGCAGTCAGAAAGCATCATAAATTGTGATTCTTATTCAAAGGAGAAAGCACAGAGGTGTAGTAGCAAAAGGGGGTGCTTAGGTCTTCTTATTGTGGAGGAGTGTAACCCATTTTGATAATATGCTCGTTTTATATAGATGTAGGAACATGTTTCTCACCTTCTGATCCAGCGATACCTCAGACCAAGGAATTTGAGAATTATGCAGATCATTATCAGAAGGGAAAGGGACTAGTCTGGTGAGAACTTTTGTCCTTTTTAGGGTTTGGACATTTCCAATAGCATTTACAGTTCCCAGTATGAGGTAAGATACAGCTGGAAAAAGCAGCCTGAGGAGGCCTAGATTCTTCTAAACGTTGGAGGGTTCTCAGACTTATGAAGAAGTATCATATCTGCACAAGACAACAACTACGTATATTCTCTGGAAAGTGCTATACCTAATGCTGAGACTTTGAGACAAGCACAGACTTACATTTCTGTTTGTCCTGGTTTTGGCTGGGATAGAGTTAATTTTCTTCCTAGTGCTGTGTTTTGGATTTAGTATGAAAAGAATGTTGATAACACACTGATGTTTTTAGTTGTTGCTAAGTAGTTTACTAGTGTCCTGGTTTCAGCTGGGATAGAGTTAATTTTTTTTTTCCTAGTAGTTGGTATAGTGCTA
>JAYKAV010002673.1:43674-104503 GCA_035582835.1 Phoebastria nigripes
ACTGCCCCAGGGGTGGAAACACAGCCCCACCATTTGCCATGGACTGATCCACACCACACTGGAACAGGGTGAGGCTCCAGAACACCTGCAATACATTGATGACATCATCATATGGGGCAGCACAGCAGAAGAAGTTTTTGAGAAAGGGAAGAAAACAGTCCAAATCCTTCTGAAGGCCGGTTTTGCCATAAAACAAAGGAAGGTCAAGGGACCTGCACAGGAGATCCAGTTTTTTAGGAATAAAATGGCAAGATGGACGTCGTCAGATCCCAATGGATGTGATCAGCAAAATAACAGCCATGTCCCCACCAGCTAGCAAAAAGGAAACACAAGCTTTCTTAGGCATTGTGGGTTTTTGGAGAATGCAGATTCTCCAGATGCAATATTCCAAATTACAGTCAGATCGTAAGCCCCCCCTATCAAGTGACCCGGAAGAAGAATGACTTCAAACGGGGCCCTGAGAAATGACAAGCCTTTGAACAAATTAAACAGGAGATAGTTCATGCAGTAGCACTTGGGCCAGTCCAAGCAGGACAAGATGTAAAGAATGTGCTCTACACCGCAGCCGGGGAGAATGGCCCTACCTGGAGCCTCCGGCAGAAAGCACCAGGGGAGACTGGGGGTCGACCACTGGGGTTTTGGAGTTGGGGATACAGAGGATCCGAAGCCCGCTATACTCCCGCTGAGAAGGAGATATTGGCGACATATGAAGGGGTTCGAGCTGCTTCAGAAGTGGTTGGTACTGAAGCACAGCTCCTCCTGGCACCCCGACTGCCVGTGCTGGGCTGGATGTTCAAAGGGAGGATCCTCTCTACACATCATGCAACCGATGCTATGTGGAGTAAGTGGGTYGCVCTGATCACACAACGGGCCCGAATAGGAAACCTCAGTCACCCAGGAATCTTGGAAGTGATCACGAACTGGCCAGAAGGTAAAAACTTTGGAATGTCCCCAGAGGAGGAGGTGATGCGTGCTGAGGAGGCCCCACTGTATAATTAACTACCAGAAAATGAGAAGCAATATGCCCTGTTCACTGATGGGTCCTGTCGTCTTGTGGGAAAGCATCAGAGGTGGAAGGCTGCTGTATGGAGTCCTATACGACAAATCGCGGAAACTGCCGAAGGAGAAGGTGAATCGAGTCAGTTTGCAGGGTGAAAGCCAGCCAGCTGGCTTTGGATATTGCTGAACGAGAAAAAGGGCCAGTACTTTATCTCTGTACTGACTCATGGATGGTGACAAATGCCCTGTGGGGGTGGTTGCAGCAACGGAAGCAGAGCAACTGGCAGCGCAGAGGCAAACCCATCTGGGCTGGCATTGTGGCAAGATATCACTGCCCGGATAGAGAACCTGATTGTAAGAGTAGGTCACGTAGATGCTCACATACCCAAGAGTTGGGCCACTGAAGAACATCAAAACAACCAGCAGGTGGACCAGGCTGCTAAGATTGAAGTGGCTCAGGTGGATCTGGACTGGCAACAKAAGGGTGAATTATTTATAGCTCGGTGGGCCCATGACACCTCAGATCATCAAGGAAGAGATGCAACATATAGATGGGCTCATGATCGAGGGGTGGATTTGACCATAGACACTATTGCACAGGTTATCCATGAATGTGAAACATGTGCTGCCATCAAGCAAGCCAAGCGGTTAAAGCCTCTTTGGTATGGAGGGCGATGGTTGAAATATAAATATGGGGAGGCCTGGCAGATTGATTATATCACACTCCCACAAACCCGCCAAGGCAAGCGCTATGTGCTTACCATGGTGGAAGCAACCACCGGATGGCTTGAAACATATCCTGTGCCCCATGCCACCGCCTGGAACATCGCTTGAAAAGCAAGTGCTATGGCGACATGGCACCCCAGAAAGAATTGAGTCAGACAATGGGACTCATTTCCGAAACGAACTTATAGACACCTGGGCCAAAGAGCATGGCATTGAATGGGTATATCACATCCCCTATCATGCACCAGCCTCTGGGAAAATCGAACGATACATATGGACTGCTAAAAACTACACTGAGAGCAATGGGTGGTGGGACATTCAAACATTGGGATACACATTTAGCAAAAGCCACCTGGCCAGGCAACACCAGGGGATCTTTCAATCGAGCTGGCGCCACCCAGTCAAAACTTTTACATACTGTAGATGGGGATAAAGTCCCTGTAGTGCACATAAAAAACATGCTGGGAAAGACAGTCTSGGTTACTCCTGCCTCGGGCAAGGGAAAACCCATTCGTGGAATTGCTTTTGCTCAAGGACCTGGGTGCACTTGGTGGGTAATGCGAAAGGATGGGGAAGTCCGATGTGTACCTCAAGGGGATTTGATTTTGGGTGAAAATAGCCMATGAACTGAACTGTATGATGTTAATTGCTATATARTACTKTMTGTCATCACTTCTATGGTTGCTATAGGCCATATCAACGGTATTACAGTAAGAATCACCCAGATTAATGAAGAATGAACTTTGATGAAACCAAGCAAAGTGCAGCGGTGATGGAACCAGAACTGGATTCAACATGCAACAATCCAATACCACACAGCATCTCTCCTGCCCTGAAAGACTGTTATAACAGATGGAGCCCAAAGTCATGGACTAAATGAACTCAATGGATGTTTTAGAGGGATGGCCCATAGACTAAGGGAATGATATCTCTGTGTGTGTGTGTGTGTGTGTGTGTGTATCTCTCTCTCTTTCTCTCAAAAGATAAGAAAAGTGGTGGTGATTAATTAGAATGTATTGGAAAATGTGAAATCTAGGCATGACGTAGATGGTATAGAATAAGGGGTGGATACTGTCCTGGTTTCGGCTGGGATAGAGTTAATTTTCTTCCTAGTGCTGTGTTTTGGATTTAGTATGAAAAGAATGTTGATAACACACTGATGTTTTTAGTTGTTGCTAAGTAGGCTACTAGTCAAGGACTTTTCAGCTTCCCATGCTCTGCCAGGTGCACAAGAAGCTGTGAGGGGGCACAGCCAGGACAGCTGACCCAACTGGCCAATGGGGTATTCCATACCATGTGACATCATGCTCAATCTATAAATAGGAGGCRTGGTCCAGGAAGTAGCGATCACTGCTTGGGTATCACTCAGCAGGTGGTGAGCAATTGCATTGTGCATCACTCATTTTGTATATTCTATCATTATTATTATTATTATCATCATCATTATTTTCCCTTCCTTTTCTGTTTTATTAAACTGTCTTTATCTCAATCCACGAATTTTACTTTTTTTTCCCGATTCTGTCCCCCATCCCACTGAAGGGAGGGGGGAGTGAGCGAGCGGCTGTGTGGTGTTTGGCTGCCTGCCGGGTTAAACCACAACACCGTTTGAGAAAGATCAGACCCTTGTGCACAGAGCAATGGTTCATCTTGGAGGATGGGTACATTAGGTTTGGACCAACTGTTTTTTCCTCTTTCATTTTCTATGGGAAGTGTATACCCAACCTCTGTTCTTACAGGTTCACTCCTGGAAAACATATAAGCTCCATCAAAGGTTTTCAGAAAAATATTTCTATTTCTGTTGTTGGTCACGGATGTCTGACGTTCTGCTAACACTTTTATTAACTCACAAGTGGTTACTCTTTCCAATGCTAGATTGCTGGGTTTCTTTACACTCTTGCTCTGCTGGATCCCTACACTGAACTGCTCAGGCGATTTATCAGCATAAGTGGTTTCAGAAGAGATTCTGTCCTGCTGGTGGCATCTTCCCTGTTCCAGAGAACAGGTGGAAGTCTGTCATGCTCAAATGATGCAACCTCCCCAGTCAAGCATTTTTAGACCAGACAGAAAAATCTTTGGAAATTTGTTGTATAGCAACAGCAATATACAGGGGCATAAAGGCCATACTGTATCAGAGTAAAATGTCCAGCTAGCCAATCCAGCACGTCAGCATGTTAGGATTTTTCTTCATCATGTGTGCAAATTTACATTTTTGTATATTGTACATGAAATTGGCATTTCATCTGCCAATTTATCATTCAGTCACTCACTATTATCAGGTTATTGAACTTCCTCACAGTCTTCTTTGGTTTCTGTTATCTCAAACAACTTGTAACTATTTATCCATGTGATGATCCTCCTCTTATCTCAGGGCAGCTTAGACTTTTCTCCCGGTCTAACGATGCGATGTGGATTTTTTTCTCTAACCCCTTTGACTGGCACTTCATTTTGAGTGTGGTCTTCCCTCGCATTCCTCTTGAAGATAAGTCCTAGCATGCCAACATCCTTGAGGGCATCTGTAGTACCAAATACTCACTGATACTTTCTGCTGTCACCTTACCTCCTTTAACAAATCTTTTAATTTTCCTTAATCATCTATTTGCTCAATGGTTTCTGACAAGATTCCTTTTTTGGGAAATGATTTATTATTAGATTTCTTTTATTCCTTTTACAGGTTGTTCCATAAAAAATATTTTTGGCCTGACTTATTGTGCTYTTGTATTTATCCTGTCAGAATTGACATGCTTTCCTGTTTTCCTTCTGTGGCGAGGGCTCCAACTTTTTGACAAATGCCTTCTTACTTTGTACMGCCTCCCTCACCCTTTTACTTTGCTAAGCCAGGATCAAGGAGATTTTTTTTTTTTTTTAAAGAGGCAAAAACCCCTACTATTTGATCTGTTTGTATTATGAATGGGACCCAAAGAATACATTTCAATGTTTGATTTAACTGTGTGGGAAGATACCAGAGTGGGCATAGCCATGTCTTTATCACATACTGCCATAGTGGCACCACATGTGAAGGCTTTGTAGAAGCAAAGAATATTAGGTAACATTTCTACAGAATAACAGTATTATCGTACTTGGCAAAAACCTAATTTCTGCATCCCTTACAAAGTGTAGCAATGGGCAGACAACGTAAGCCCTTGTAAGCCCTTGTAAGAGCTAAGTAGTCAGTAGAGACCATGAGGTCAGCACAGAAGACAAGAGGCAAATACCCTCACCTCCTGGGGTGTCTCCTGATACTCTTGACAGAGATCAGGAGCACAGCACCAAACTCTATTTTACTGGTATAATTTGATTTCTGGGCTTCTTTCTTTGGGAAAGAAGCATATTCCAGCAAGGAAGTCAGAATATGAGCAGGTAATAGCAGAGCACAGACAAAACTTCCGCCTTTGGTTAAAGTCTAATTCCTTACAAAGCTAAGCCTTGATCTGGAGTTGTACCAAAAGAATCTTATCATCTGACTCCCCAGTTTGGATGGTTCGTTGGTGAACCATCTACTTGTTCCTACCTGAGGATGTAATGCTGAAAGCTCACCATGACTTCTAAGGTGGTCTTAAGACTCAAAGAGAAAATGCTCAGCAATTTCCCCACTTAACAAAATCAGCCTTTGAGCACTTTCATTCACAAGAAAAAGTTCTTTGTCCTCTGAGTAGCCCCACTAATTTTGATAACTCATATATCTTGCTGCTCCTTTTGGTCTCTGAGATTCARATTTTGGGGGTCTCACAATGTTTTTCATAATTGGGTGAGGAATCATTGACACATCAGGTTTATGCTTTGGTGTAAAATTGCTTTTCACTTTGAGACTCAAAGGCTCAGATTTCTATATATTTGAACATAGCTATTTGATTATTAAACTAGTTTTATAATGATACTAGACATTTGATTATTAGACTAAATACTCCCAGGACTACTTTCTTGCACTGAGGCCAATTGCCATGTAAGAGCCCAGATACATTTTATTAAACTTTTAAATAAGGTGGACACATGCAAACTGCCTTTAGAAATTAGCCCTGACCTGAACTAACCTCTGGACTATGTCCAGGAGTTGGTCAGGACATTGCTTGCAAATCCTGGCCAAACCAGTGCTGGGAACAGTTGTTCCTGGACATGTTCCAGCGCTGGGGAGCCTTCCAGTTTACCAGTGCAGCCAGGGGCGATCCCCCACACTGTACACTTCTACTATATCTTGATGCAAACAGCTTTTGGCACACCTACTGCCTTTGACAAAGTTAATGATTGCCTTTTGGTCAAAGACTCGCCTGGGAAGCTTTTTGCAGCAGATCAGAACAAGGACAATTTCTTAATGAGGCTGAGTTCATGTTGGACACACATGCAAACCATCTTTGTATTTCTCTCAGTACGCAGCAGTGGCCAGAGTTGAAATGCTGACAATCATTTGCTAAAAGAGTGATGGGGTTGTACTAGACTACACTACTGTATACAACCTTTCACGATATCTTTCCTCTTGGGCAAAATTGCCAGAGTGAAGCATAGTTTGGCTCTAATCCACCAAAACCTAGCCATGAGCTATGAACCATTCATTGGCTCTCTGTAGGGAAGGGAACAGGGAAGTATAATAAAGACAGTATCAAGACACTCAGGAGATGGCATTATGGTCTTGTTAAATAGATGCTATACAAACTCCTCATTTGTTTCCTGTTTTCTCCTGGAAAGTGATAACATACTTCAACTTATTCAGGAAATGTGTTACGCCCATGTTCCAAAACAGGCCAAAAGTTCAACCCAGAGAACTGCAGGCCTATCAACCTGGGAAACTCATGGCGTGAGTCCTCTTGGAGCACGTTTCCAGGCACTTTAAGAAGAAGAAGGTCACTGGGAACAGTCAGTATGGTTTTGCCAAAGGTAAATGCCTGTGACAAGTGGGGTACCACAGGAGTCTATTCTGGGACCTATCTGGTTTAACGTCTTTACCAATGACCTGGAGGAGGTGATGGAGTGTGTTGTCATCATGTTTGCAGATGACATCAAATTGGGGTGACCAGCTGATTTGCTCAAGATGAGGGCTACTATCCAGAGCGACCCAAACAGGCTGAAGGAGTAGTCCAAAAGGAACCTTGAAATCATCCACTACTCACTTGAATTTACATTGTCCAGAAGAGGAAAATGTAAAAAACATAACATTATTTTAAAATAGCTTTTTCAAAAAGAGTGTTTTGAAAAAATGKGCTGTGCATTTCCTAGAACTCCGCATTACAACAGCCCTTGTTAGTCTGTTACAAAAGAGCTTCATACAACATTTGGCAACTTCTTGAAGGATACGAACAAAATTGTTCCCTCCTTTCTTATGAAAGGTTGGTAACATTTCTGAAGCTTTTACTAGCCTGGTGTTTTTCTTAGAGCTCCTCCTAACAACGCTGCAAATGTTAATGCTAAACTGTGCCACTAACAGATTTTTCAGACCATGTAGAGTGAATTTTCTGTCTTTCATTTATGACAAGCTATTAATGAATTGGCTAGCAACATCTACATCAACAGCGTGGAACACGACTTGCAAGAGATCCCAGCAGACCAACCTACACCTGTGGACCAAGAGCTCTGGTGCTGGAAGGGGCTGTCTTGGGAGAACTGGAGAGGTCTCTGCCCACCTCTGACTACTCTTGGAGGAGTCTCAGCCACTCGCATTGCCAATACTGAACTAGAATAAACCACAGAAAAGCACATTAAACAAAACCAAAATCATTGCTGGCTTATCGTAAACACCAGGCTGTAGACTGTGGCAGTTCACAAGCTGTTGGGATTACTGTTCCCAGGAGAAGGTGGGGCCTGTTGAAGGGGAACACAAAAGATTTCATATGTCCTGAAGGAATTGGGTCCCCAAGAGAGTCCGAGTCCTGGTCTTGTCCAGGACCTGAGGGCAGCCACAGTGCCAGCAGGGCCGTGCCCTCCCCAACCAAGGCCCTTCCCACACCACCCAGCGAGGGAGCACAGGCAGCCAGACCCCGAGAAGAGGGGAAGGGTGGCTGCGCCAGTTGGTGCACACACAGCCCTGATGAATTAATCCAGACTAGAGTTTAAGATGGATCAGTTAAAACTAATTCAACCACAATTTGGGCAGCCTGAAGGTACTGGCCAGATGACACTGTAAGGCCACCCTCAGGTTACCCAGAACCTGTCCAAACATGCCACCATAACAGGATGCAAATCCCTTCATCAAAATTAATCAGGCATACTGACACACATTTTGCATCATAAATAGCTGTGGCATGGGAGGATGGTGCTATAGAAAAGTTAAGTAAGGTGGTAGTGGTCACTGAGGTGGCTGGTGGTACCCAAGTAGAGCATATTTGATGAACAGGCAATTCCAGACCACACTGACACATGTACTAGCTGTGTTCTTTTTAGGCTACATAAAATAAGCAAATTAAATCCTTTAGTGAGTAGAAGATTTGAAACATGGCAGTCCTGTTCCCAAGGTACTGAGAAAGCTGGCAAGGACTGCATGAATGCTAGGTATGTGGTGCTAGAGACCAAATTCTGCAGCTGAACCATTACCTCACATGCACTCTGCCTTCAGTAGTACTCGCTTAACTTATCTATAGTTTTTTTCATCCATAACCTCAAGGTTTTAAAACAGAAAATATTTCCAGAACATATTATTTATGAAAATGTGTTTATTTGTTGGAGAGGTATTTCTATGAGCATATCCATGTACTATGACTACTTATGTATTTTTGTATAATGAGTTTGCATAGCGTTACTATTAATGCTTAGTTCATCCGACATAACAGGAAGGAAGAGTTAGTTGCGTGATCAGTTCATGTGAAATCATTAACATCTGCAAATTAGGAAATTTAAGGAAGTTTGAAAGCAGTAAGGGAAATGATAAACTGAGTCACTTTCTGACTTGCAGCATTTGCTACTTAATACCAGCATGCAGTAAAGTAAGTTAACTGGCAGAGCAAAACACTTACTGATGCCTGCATGACCATAGCTACAGGTTCAAGTGTCCTTGCTGCTCCCTTCCAAAATCAAACAAGATAAAGGAGGAGGGTTTTTTCAAGAAGAGGTATGTCTCTCTATGTTGTTGATTGATTTTCTTGTGCCACAGAAGATTTTGTGCAGAATACAAATGTTTGCCAAGGGTTAAGTTAGGTACAGTTATACTAGCAAACGTACAAAATCTGGATTAGCTTGGTGCTTAAGAAAGTCTAGGGAAAATTTTGGTGGTGCTTTAGCCTATTTGATTAAAAATGTAAATCTGTGTATATATAACATTTCTAAAAATTTCTGCAAGATTCAAGGAAGACTATGGAATGTCTATGATGTCTGTTGCGCTATTTGACATTTGTTATCTGACATCTATTTTGCAATAACTGAAAGAAATGCTATTTTCTGTACCCTTTCTATAAATTAGTCTAACTAGAAATATGTGGATTTCTATTTCTTGGAAAAAAATAAATCACAGAATCTTGGGATGGTTGAGTCTGGAATGCACTTCTGGAGCTTGTCCTGTCCCACCCCTTGCTCAGAGCAGGGTCAGCTACAACAGGTGTCTCAGGGCTTTGTCTGGTCAGGTTTGAGTATCTCCAACACTGGAGACTCTACAACCTCCCTGGAAAACCTGTTCCAGTGGTTGACTACCCTCACAGTAAAAAGTATTTTCATGTGGTTAAACTGAATTTCCATTATTTCAGTTTTTGCCCATTGCCTCTTGTCTGGTCACTGGGCACCACTGAGCTGAGTCTGGCTCCATCTTCTTTATTCCCCACAGTTGGGTATTTATACACATGGATAAGATTTCCCTGAGCCTTCATCTCTCCAGGCTGAACAGTCCCAGCTTTCTCAGCCTCTTCTCATATGTCAGAGCCCTTAATCATCTTTGTGGCTCTTTGCTGGACTCTCTCCAGTAGCTCTATATCTTTCTTGTACTGGGGATCCCAGAACTGGACCCAGCACTCCGGGTCTGGCTTCACCAGTGCTGAGCAGAGGGGAAGGATCACCACCCTCGACCTGTTGGCAACACTCTGCCTAATGCAGCCCAGGATGCCTTTGGCCTTCTTTTCTGCAAGGGCACATTGCTGGCTCATGGTCAGTTTGTTGTCCACCAAGACCCCCAGGGCCTTCTCTGCAAAGCTGCCTTCCAGCAGGTCATCCTCAGCCTGTGCTGGTGCCAGGGGTAGTGCCTCCCCAGGTGCAGGACTTGGCACTTACTTTCGTTGAATTTCATGAGATTCTTGTCAGCCCATTTCTCCAGCCTGTCCAGGTCCCTCTGAAGCAAAATAGCGGTATATCAACCACTTCTCCCAGTTTTGTATCACCTACAGAAATCAAAATACTGATCTAAAGACTGAACTGATTCTGGGAAAGTTGCATTTACACAGCAATTTGAGAGGAATATTTCATTACCTGGTATGCATTGTAAGGTTTTTATTCCTATTTCTATTTCTATGCCTCCTGGTATGCTTAGCAAGTGTATGGTACTCTCCATATGTCCGCAATGTATAAGCATCAGTTTATCATCACATCACCCTATGGGTAAAATTCAAATTTTCATTTCTGGAAGTGTGTCATGGGCAGGAGTAACTTTCCCAGAGCCACTCAAGAAAATAAAAAATTCGAAAGCCATTCAAAATTCCCTGCAAAGCTGGGAATTAGAACGAAAGAACCTTGGTCTCAGGTGACATTTTCTGGCACCATCCTACACTCACAGCTTAAGAGCGAAGACAATAGACTGTACAGACTACAAGGGTAAGAACTGGAAGTGCTTAAGTCAGTAATTAATGGATACTTTCTGTAAATACTACTATAGGCGTACCACAGCTTTTAAATGTGACTGTATTTTCCTTCTGACACATTGATACTGAGATCATTCTAGAGCAGCCTAAGTTTGACCATGCCTTGCTACAAAAGACCAAATAGACTCATGTTTGCTAGCATGCAACTTACCAGGGATATGATCACTATTGCTGAGTAAGACACATCATACATCTGGTAACATTAGATAACAAGTTTAGCAATGTTTTCCTTGATGAGATTTTGCTAGTGAAAAACTTAAACATACAGGCTACGCACATACCTCTAAATAAAAGAAAGCTCCAAGGCCAAGTATCACTGGCTAGCTCATATTCACATAGCTTAGGTGGATAGATTAGGTCTATAGCAAACCTGTCTTGGAGAGAGCTAGGGTGTGAGCTAAGAATTGAGGAGTGTGGAAACCAGGTGCCTGAGTCCTCTCTGGGGCCCTCCCCTATGTAGCAGGGTAGACACATGCTGAGAGGTGAGGACACTTGTGAGGCTGGCCAGGAGAGAAAAAGGAAAGAAGCAAAGCAGAAACAAGCATAGAGTTAAGAATGGGGGTTTTCAACCTAATAGATTTATATTATCTCTTATATTAATGAAATATGAGGAAATACCACTTACACAAGAATATTATATGTTTCTTCTGGTCTGATCCTCCAAATAACACTCCCAACCAGTTTGACATAAGTATGTTTTCCTTCTGACACCTTCAATACTGAGGTCTGTTCGGAGCAGAGGGAGTTTTACCACAGCTGTCTGCAAAAGACTAGTCTGGGAGAGGGTGGATGTCCTGGAGGCACAAAGCTCCTATAGATGTGGTGCTGGAGCCATTTGCTTGGCCACTGGGCAGAAGGTATGGATGGGTCAGGCAAATGGCTTAAGGCTCACCACAGCTCCTATATCTCTTATCCTGCCTGCAGGCCAGAGAAAAGCCAGGGGACCTGGCTATGTGTTGGCACCTTCAGCTGGGGCAATAGAGAGAACATAGGCACAACCCAACACTAATCCTTTCTTGTGTAATTTGTTTTAAAAGTCAGTCAACCATGAAACACAAATCCTTTGAGAAGCAAACCCCCTTAGTGCTGTGGAAATGGTCACTTCTTATGAGGAAAGTGAACACTTACAGGCCCTGCTATTCCCACTGCAAGCCCCATGACATGTCCGGAGCCTGGAGGCAATGGTGCCAAGCAAGCACTCGCCTAAGCAGGCAGGCCTGCAGATGGCTCCTTTGGCAGTGCTCCAGACAAGCAGTTCCATGAGAAAATGTGGAGAGTGCTTGCAGCATGGGGCTGCTGTCATGTGTAGGAAACCTGAGAGAGATTTTCAAAGCAGAGGAGTCATGAGAGCAGACGGAGGGAGATGACAAAAAGAATGAAGCAAAGACTATAAAGGAAAGGTGAGCAGACAGTTGCAAGAGAATAAGAAAATAAATGCCTAAAAAGGAATGTAGGATGAGGAAAGGAAGGAGAAAAGGTTAATAGTGACTGAACAGACGGCACAAAATGGAGAAAAATATGGTTATATGAAAAGGGGCAGACTAGAAGGGCAAGAGGTCTCAAGGTTCCTATGCGCATTACTGGAGAGATCACTGAGAGCATGGGAAAGTGGAAATAACTGTTGAGACCAATATCTCACATAGCATTTCACAGCCCGTCCTCCATACTGTTTGTAAGATTCTTCAGTATCACTTCCTAGCAGCTGTGGCCACATCCTTACTATAGACTGATGATTTACAAAGAAAAAATTGATGCTGCAAGAGATAAGCAGAGAAGAATCAGGCTATAGTGAAGAGTCTGTCTCTGTTGCAACCCCTACATGGTGTCCTGTCCTGGCTTGATTCCTGGAAGCCACGATGGACAGGTCACATCAAGCCAATTTCCATGAAATGTGAGGTGCTTCCTGGAATATTCAACACTCCAGCTTGCTTGGAGGGTCTGGCTGGGTTTTTGCTTTCACCACAAATGGAGTCAGTCTGGAATCAGCACTCTGAAATGACCATAAAAATTGATATAGAAGGACAGACAAGTAACAAAATATTACCATGTTTCTCTTTTTCCTGAGTTTTTAAGAATTTACCTCACAGTCTTAGAATTAACCTTAGAAATACCTGCAATCAAGAAAATTGCTACTAGGAAGTTACACTACTAGGAAATACTAAAGCAAAAAAAAAAAAAACCATTAACCAGTGTTTCTTCTTCATGTAGAAAAAAACAGAAAAACAAATGCTGGGAATACAGAAGTCTCTTCCAAAGAGTTTCAACTTCCTCTGAGAAAAGGAAAGTGGTACCTAAGATACAGATACTCTTGATGAGCTGATGCCATTGTTTGACTAGTTCTGCTCAGACCTCCACGCCACATGAATGAGTGTGGAGTCACCCTTTGCAGGTACTCATACTTCCTTAGTAATTTAAATTTCCTACAGTGATCTGTAACATCTGACTCCTCATTTTCTGACACTGCAAGAAGCAAAAATTTGAAGTAGACTGTTCTGGGGTGAGGGATGTAAACCTCTAAGAACAGAGGGAGTTAATCTAGTTTGAAAAGTGGAGAGCCATTTGTGATAGCAAACAGGAAAAAAATACCGTGGTGGTTTCACCTTGGCTGGCCACCAGGTGCCCACCAAGCCACTCTCTCACTCCCCGTCTTCTTTATCCTACTTCCCATAAGCAGGCGATACCCAGCCACTCCCTGGGAAAGAGGGCCCAGTACGCACTGCAGTTGCTTTGGAAGACAAATGCCTTAATAACAAATGCCTCCTCCCACCCCCTCCTCCTTTCTCCCAGCTTTTATTGCTGAGCACGATGTCATATGGTATGGAATATCCTTTTGGTCAGTTTGGGTCAGCTGTCCCAGTTGTGTCCCCTCCCATCCTCTTGCCCACCTGCAGACTACTGGCCTTTGTGGGGTGGGGTGGGGTGGGGTGGGGTGGGAGAGACAGCCTTGATGCTGTGTGAGCACTGCTCAGCAACAGCCAAAACATTGGTGTGTTATCAACACCGTTCTAACTACAAATACAAAGCACAGCACTAATGAGCTGCTCTGGGGAAAGTTAACTCCATCCCAGCCGGACCCAATGCAATCTCCACCCCTTATTCCATACCATTTGTGTCATGCTCAGGTCCCACAYACTTTGATACATTTACATGTCTTTTGACCATCCCATTGTATCTGTTTCTCGTTCCTGAAATCCCCTCTTACCAACACAACTTATACTGCATATTTAAAGCATCTTTATATCCAACATACAGWTTTATTCATTCTCGTTAATTAATATCCCCTGTCCCTTAACAAATAGATAGATATTATTTCCCCATTCCATGGGCCGGCCTCTGTCGCCCCAAAATGTCCATAAGAACAGGCTATGACTTTGGCCCATCTGCCAAGGTCGTTGCTCAGGACAGGGGAAGCAGCATGTTTGGTTGTTGGGCGCCAACACCAGCTTGGTTTGGGTCATCGCTGCACTCACTGGTTCCTTGCGAAGCTCACTCTTTGTCATTTCAGGTACATTACTTCCTACAGCATACARTTCACATCATGCATTATGTTTCCCCAAGGTTAAATCTCCTTGAGGTACACACTGGATCTCCCCATCCTTCCGCATTACCCACCAAGTACACCCAGGTCCTTGAGAAAAGACAATCTCACGAATGGGCTTACCTTTTTCTAAGGAGGAAGAACACACACYGCCTTCCCCAGCAACTTCCCTATGTGCACTACGGGGACCTTATCTCCTCCCATAGTATGTAGGGGTTTTGTTTGGGCAGGACCAGGACAGTTAGCAGATCCTCCGGTGGCTTCTGTGAAATTTAAATCCCAGTGCTTCCATACCCCAGTGCCCAATGTTCTCAGCATAGTCTTCAACAGCCCATTGTATCGCCCAAATTTTCCTGGAGGCTTGTGGGTGATAGGGGATGTGATATACCCAATCAATGCTGTGTTTCTCGGCCAAGGAGTCTATGAGGTTATTTCGGAAACGGGTCCCACTGTCTGACTCAATTCTTTCTGGGGTACCATGTTGCCACAAAACTTGCCTTTCAAGGCCCAAGATGGTGTTCCGGGCAGTGGCATGGTTTACAGGTATGTTTCTAGCCACCTGGTAGTTGCTTCCACCATGGTGAGTATGTAACACTTGCCTTGGCAGGTTTGTGGCAGTGGCCCAACGTAGTCAATTTGCCAGGCCTCACCGTATCAAAAACCCAGCCACCACCCTCTGTTCCGGGGAGACTTTACTCACATGGCTCACTTGATTGTGGCAAATGTTTCACATTCATGAGTGACCTGCATGATGGCCACCATGGTCAGGTCCACGCCTTGATCACAAGCCCATCTGTATGTTGCAACTCTCCCTAGACGTCCCAATGTTTCATGGGCCCATCGAGCTACAAATAGCTCGCCGTTATGCTCCCAGTCCACATCCACCTAAGCCACTTCAATTTTGGCAGCCTTGTCTACCTGTTCATTGTTTTGATGTTCTTAGTGGCGTGGTTCTTGGGCATATGAGCGTCTACATGACATACCTTTAGAGCTGTTTTCTACCTGGGCAGTGATGTCTTGCCACAATGCAGCAGCCCAGATGGGTTTACCTCTCCACTGCCAATTGGTCTGCTTCCACTGCTGTAGCCACCCCCATAGGGCATTTGCYACCATCCATGAGTCAGTATAGAGATAGCATAGTGGCCACTTTTCTTGTTCAGCAATCTCTAGGGCCAGCTGGATGGCTTTCAGTTCTGCAAACTGACTTGACTCACCTTCTCCTTCAATGACTTSTTGTGTGGGATGCCACACAGCAGCTTTCCCCTTCCAGTGGTTTCCTACAACACGATAGGATCCATCAGTAAACAGAGCATAATGCCTTTCATCTTCTCATAACTTATTATATGGTGATGCCTCTTGGGCACAAGTTGCCTCCTCAGGCAGTGCTCCAGAATATCTGCCTTCTGGCCAGTCCATGATCTCTTCCAGGATTCCTGGGTGGTTGGGGTTCTCCATTTGAGCCCGTTGCGTGATCAATACTAGCCACTTACTCCATGTTGCATCGGTTGCATGATGTGTAGAGGGGATGTTTATTTTAAACATCCAGTGTAGTACAGGCAATCGCGGTGCCAAGAGGAGCTGTGCTTCTGTACCAACAGCTTCTGAAGCAGCTCAAACCCCCGCGTATGCTGCTAGTATCTCTTTTTCAGTCAGGGTGTAGTGGGCTTCCAATCCTTGATACTCCCAGCTCTGAAACCCTAGAGGTCAACCTTGAGTTTCACCTGGTGTTTTCTGCTAGAGGCTCCAGGTGGTGCCATGCTCCCCAGCAGCACATTTTGCACAGCTGGTCCTGTACAGACTGGCCCAACAGCTACCGCACAAGCTATCTCCTGTTTGATCTGCTCAAAGGCTTGCTGTTGCTCAAGGCCCCACTCAAAATAGTTCTTCTTTCAGGTTACTGGATAGAGAGGGCTCACAAGCTGACTATAACCTGAAATATGCATTCTCCAGAATCCCACAAGGCCTAGGAAAGCTTGTGTTTCCTTCTTGTTAGCTGATGGAGACATAGTTRCTATCTTGTTGACCACATCCATAGGCATATGACAGCGTCCATCCTGCCATTTTATTCCCAAGAATTGAATCTCCTCTGCAGGTCCCTTGACTTTGCTTTTTTTTATGGTGAAACCAGCTTTCAGAAGAATCTGAATTACTCTTTTTCCCTTCTCAAACACTTCTGCCTTGTTGCCCCACATGATGAAGTCATCGATGTATTGTAGATGTTCAGGGGCATCACCCTTTTCCAGTGCAGTTTGGATTAGTCCATGACAAATGGTAGGACTGTGCTTCCACTCCTGGGGCAGTTGATTCCAGGTGTATTGGACACCCCTCCATGTGAAAGCAAACTGTGGCCTGCACTCTGCTGCCAAAGGAATCATGAAAAATGCATTGGCAATATCAATTGTAGCATACCATTTGGCCGTCTTTAACTCCAGTTCATATTGGAGTTCCAACACGTCAGGTATGGCAGCACTCAGTTGTGGCATGACTTCGTTCAGGCCATAATAGGCCACTGTTAACCTCTACCCTCCATCACTTTTGCACTGGCTGTATGGGCCTATTAAAGGGTGCATGAGTCTTGCTGATCACTCCTTGGTTCTCCAATTGATGAATCAGCTCATAGATGCAAACCAGGGAGTCTCAGTTGGTGCGATATTGCCACCGGTGCACCATCATGGTAGCAACTGGCACATGCTGTTCTTCAACGTGCAGTAAGCCCACAATGGAGGGATCACCCAAGAAGCCATGTAAGGTAAACAGCAGCTTAATCTTCTCTGTATTCATGGTGGTGACACCAACAGCCCATCTGTACCCTTTTGGGTCCTTGAAGTACCCTTTCCTGAGGTAGTCTATGCCAAGGATACACAGGGCCTCCGGTCTGGTAAGAGTAGGGTGCTTTTGCCACTTGACTCTGCTAAGCTTACCTCAGCCTCCAGTACATACCACTGTTGGGATATCCCTGTTACTCCAGAAGTCGAGATGGGTTGTGTGCCCTTACATCCTGATGGCACCAGGGCATACTGTACGCTGGTGCCTACCAAAGCCTCATACTTATGTGGATCTGATGTGCCAGGCCATCGAAATCACACAGTCCAGTAAACCTGGTCATCCCTTTCCTCCTCCTGGCCAAAGGTAGGGACCCTCTATCACCCTCTATTACTGGCACCCTTACAGTGCCAGACCAGAAGTCCCTTCACCAGAATCAAGGGAAGCAATTTCAGTCCTTCTGCATCTGGAGGATTGCTGAGCACCACCTTCCATCTCAACAGCAACTAAGCTGACAAACTTCTTGGGTGGCCCCTCCTTAGCAGCTGCCTTCCCCCTCAGTTTGAGTACACTGGCTTCCAGTTTAAAAGTGAGCTCACCATCCCACTTCCTCATGTCCTCCCCCAGGTCATGCAGGAGGAACAGAAAGTGCCACATTGCATACACAAGGGCCAGAAGGAACTGACTCCATGGGCTGTCCCTGACAGCCCAGGCGCTGGCCCAGGGGGATAAGGAGGGTGAGAGATTTTCTTCAATATTTTGAAGCCAGGAAGATGCTCTCTCCACAGTTGATGTATCCAAATCTGAGCAATACGTCATCACCAAGCTGTTGGAGTATCATGCTAGTGCATTTTGGACTACCTTCCTCCACATGGCCCCCATACACAGGACGTCATTAAGATCTTTGGAGACCTGGTTTTTGTCCAGGTCACTGTAGATGACTTCCAGCACTGCTAATTCTCTCAGGTGCTGGATGCCTTCCTCAGTGGTAGTCCACTTCCCTTGGTAATTCACAAGATCTCCCTTGAACGGATATCTTACCATCACTCTTGACAGGAGCCACCTCCAGACATTGCAGATTGTTGCCTCTTTTCCAATTCTTCTGTCAATTCCCCAGTCCCTAGTGAGGGATCCCAGCTGTTGGGCTTCCTTATCTTCTAAATCTTGACTGTTGGCCCGCTGGAGCCAGGCAGCAATSCGCTCCCCTGGCTGGTGGCTGTAATCTTTCTGCATGTCTCAAAGTTCTCTTGAGGTCCTAGCTTTTATTGCATTCAGCTTTCACTGAGCATGACCTCATATGGTCTGGAACATCCCTTTGGTCAGTTTGGGTCAGCTGCCCCTGCTATGCCCACCCCCAGCCTACTGGCTTTTGGGTGAGAGTTTGGAGAGACAGCCTTGATGCTGTGCGAGCACTTCTCAGCAATAGCCAAAACATTGGTGTGTTATCAACACCGTTCTAACTACAAATACAAAGCACAGCACTATATGGGCTGCTCTGGGGAAAGTTAACTTGAGCCCAGCCAGAACCAAGTGTTTCTTAAGCTAGAGAAGGACAACACATGAAAGCACAGTCATGAACTACCTTCTTGAACCAGGCAGCAGTGCCAACCCTCTCCTACACTCACACAGCCTGGACGGGGAGGCATAGCCTCCTACACATGGTCTGTACACTGCTTCACCAGAGACAATATTCACACGCTCTGTGAGAGACAAGAAAAGAAAAAAGCAGGCAAAAGAAACCTGACCAGGTGTAAGATTTGGTTGCTGCTTAAAAAAATGCCTTTAGGAAAAAGACTTCCAAATCAAATAAACCCAGTAGAGGGAATCAGAAAATCAAATATATAAAAAATAGGAAGATACTAAAAAGGTTAATAAGACTTCTATATAGCAATAGTCAAAGGCTTTAAAACAAGCAGTGAGAAATTATTTATGTGTACCAGAAGCGGTGAATGGAATTCAACCAGATCTCCATTGACTATAACGGGCGCTTAAATAACTTGTGCTTATGTAAATGATGACTTGTAGATACTTTTAGATGTCTTAATATCAAAATTCATCCTACACAGGATATCCGCAGGTATGCTAATAGGTCTGTTTCATTATCAAGACATAATGGAGGCAAGTCAAGAGGGCAAAGAAACACTGAAAAATATCTCATCTTTTGTAGCATTCCTCATTGAAAAGGATCATTAGCATATCCTATCTATCTCATTTTGGGAATTTGGACTGAAAAACACACAAAGACAGAAGTAGGTTCTAGAAAATGCTGACAACTTACAGAAAGAAAGTTGTAGGTGCAGAGGACCAGAATACCAAGAATGAAGGTGTATACTGTTTGTAATTATGTAAATCTTTGTTCAGATTAACTGTACATGAAGACTTGAGAGTCACATTCTCTAAAATAGCTCTAATTAGGTTCAGTTATCCTCTCAAGTATATTTTATAGCCCAAGTTCAGTTGTGCATCACTGTAGTTAGTTTAAAATTATTGTGGGCATATTCTATGAGCTAGCATCATATGTTGATTACAGAGCAGACATCCTCAAAGTTTAATAATGTCCACAGTAATATTCAACAATTTCTGGACCCAAAACAAATAATAACAAAGAAAGCATAAAAAAAGAAGTTTCTTATTTAACAGTGAGATATAGTAAACTACACCTAACAACTGGGATTCTTTAGTACATTCAGTTTTCCGTGAAAAGAGGTGAGAAGTGAGAGACCACATATAAAAATGAAAAATTCTTTCAGGTTAGTCGAGAACTGACAGAAGTGTCATCAAGTTTATGATAGATGCTGCTACTTGGGGTATTCAGGACAATGGAAAAGCAGCTGAATCCAGGGCTATCCAGTGCCAAATGGGCTTTGGAAAGGCCCATCAAAATTCCAGCTCCTAAATTACTTTTCTGAATGGAAAGCTGTTCTTAGCTGATCTGTGGTCAGAAAAGAAAAGAAGAAAAGATGAAAGAAAATAGCGCTGAAATTGATAGATAACATATACAAAACCAACGGTCTGTCTGCAGTCAGCTTTGATCTTTGCCTCCAGGAAAAGAATGAGAAGTGATTCAGTGCATTGCTCTAAACATTATTTTAAGGGCTATTAAGGTCTTACTACATGAAATCTTGAAATCAGCCCCAAAAGCCTTTGAAGCACGACTGTAGATTTGCCATAGTCAAAAAAAGGTAAGCTGGTCAGCATTTAATTCCTGCTAAAACCTGACGGAGATTGAAACCTTTCTCATCCTGCTTTGCTTAGACAGTTCAGATCTCAGGGATGTTTTCCCTGCACTTCTAAGACATGCTGGCAGGAGCAGGTACAGGCTCTGAACATGCCTGGTGGTGATGCTGGCTTTAACAGAGCACTCACGGAGAAGTGAGTCATCCACACCCTGACACAACAAAAAGCCAAACCATCCACTTCCCAAAAGGTGCCTTCAACAAAGGGTTGAAAGCCAGTCTAAATGCTCACTTTGCAGCAGAAGCTGGAGCACTGCATAGGAAAATCTGCAGTGATGTTCTCAGGATCAGAAAGGAGGAAAACCTGACTTTCTGGTGGTGTGGTTAGTCTAGATATGTGGGACAACAGTAATCCTAAGTCATGGTCTCTGCACCGAATACAGTGAGGGTATGTATCATAATGAGAGTCTGTGGCCTCTCTATCTCAAACCACTATGTTGTAATAGACAACAGCGAGCCTACTCAGTTCTTTCAAAGAAGACGTACCTGCCAGAAGTCCTGAAGCACACCCTCTGCTTGGCTTTTCTAAAGAATATTTTCTAGGGGTGAATTAGACAGCATCTTTGACTCTTCCCACGAAAAAAAAAGAAGCTTTGCAGAAACCAAAGTACACTTGGGCATCACTTTTCTTTTTTTTTTTTCTTTTCTTTTTTTTTCCTGAAGGCTTCATTGTCTCTTTCCAGAGAAGAAAAGATGTTTGATACTCTTGGACTCATTTGCATGATTTGGTGGTGTATGACGCTATTTCATCCCTTGCATGCTGACATCCAGTGTATAGGGTGTAAGTATGTTTTTGCAGATATAATTTAAGAAACAGGGCTTATTTCTTCATTTATCAGAGATATTTGCAATTAATCTGGCATTGTCATCTTAAGCCTGACAGAAGCCTGACAGATACTATCCTCTGCGTTCAACAAAAACAACAGCATATCCTTACTGAACTTATTCTGTAACACCTTCAGCAGAAGCACAAGAATCACCTATTACAAACGTGAAAATGAATTGGAGAAAAATGGAACTGTCCTGGGAGAGCAGCAAGAATTTCTCCAAGTACAAATGTACCATCACGGACAGGAACATGGAACGTATACAGAAACAGGTAAACTTGCTATTCGTTGAGATAAATAATTGCACCTTTTTCTTTACCTTTTGTCGATTTCACTTACTTTGAAAAAATGAATAACTTGCAGGCAAAATCTGATCAGTGATTCTTTGCAGTCTACAGCTTGATCTGTCAGGGGCTGTGGAAAGCTGTCACCAATGCCCAGGTACATTTGCTGCAGGAGGAGCATCCCGTGCATACCACAGAACTGAAGTTCTGGCACCGAAGTGGAAAGGAGGCGATAGCCTGAACTGTACCTGCGTTAAATACGGGTGCAGCTGCTGAAAAAAGGGGCCGTGAGACTCCTAGAGAATTTAGCGATACAGAGCAAGAAATCCTTCAAATAATAAAAAGTTAATTCCCCAGACACTGCCATGGATTTTCATTATCTCAAGTTCTTCACTTGTTTTGCAGGAAATTGGATCATGTCTGTAGCACAGGTTATGTTATAAGCCCACATTATCCAAAGAGAAAAGTAGGAAGCTTGACAGAAAGAGAGAGATGGCTTATTTAGCCTAGCAAAGCAGATGCCTTAATTAGAAATACATATTACAAAACCACATCACATCTTCATTGAAGATTATAAGTATAATGCCACAGACACCTTTCTGACCCATGGGGAGGTCAGATGAGGACTTCTATTTTGCTTAATCCTTTGATTAAATTCCATTGCGGTTCCCCCATTTATTAACCATCTTCTGTTACGCCACTGGGCTACTATTAGCCTTCTCTAATAATTGCACACTAATGTAGCATCCAACTCCTGAGCTGCAAAGCTTTTTGTGTAGTTATGCTTTTGATCACTCAGCTCCATTCTACATCACCGTCAAGTGGTAAAGGAGAGAGTTAGCTCTTGAACCTAAAACACATGAATATACATGCAAGATTTTGGCCCTACAAATTGAGTTTCTGAGTTGCACTTCCATAGCCAGCATCATCTAACACCAGCAGAGGAAAAACAGAGAAATAAAACATCATCTTGTTCTTTTTCAGGTGAATAGTCCACTATGCAGGTTTCCAGTGGAAGCATACATGCCTCTGCACAAAGGGGTATTCTTTATCATTGAAGTACCAAACACAAACATCTCAAAAAACTGCACCTTTATCCCTGGAGGTAATGTCTACGGTCTGGGTAAAGTTTTCTCCATTTGCAATCTTTTAAAGGTAAACATTGCCTTCGAAAACAATTCCTTACACAGTAGGTAACTGCTTTATTTTCTATCAAAAATGATTTTTTGCAGATCTGCTAAAATTATTTGCTCTGTAATGAATGTTTCCACAATTCTGCAAGAGATGCATTACTATAAATGTATCAGTAGTTGCATTATTGTCTTTCATACTAGGGCTCCAAAATGCCACTAATTACAGTGGTTTAAGGGTGGATTCAAATAACTGTTCTGGCTGTTACAAATTAAGATGTTAGCGCCCATTTCTTTCTTAATTGCTTTTCTGGTGGGCTGTTGGAGGAGCCAGACCACAGAGCTAGCTAAAGGCACAGTCTGGGGACCAGTGAAACCCATAAAATGGGAGGAGGAGAGGGAAGGAAATGCCGGTGATAAGCAGCTAGGGGCAAACCGAATATAGCAATCTCCTGATCCGGCCCTGGTGTGCACATGCACGCACACACACACGCATGCGGGTTCCCTCAGCTGCTGTGCACCCGCTGAGCTGAGGCAACTGTTTACAAAGATATGCTGAGCCTGCCCCATGTGGGAGTTAATCAAAGTGGGATTTAGGCAGATCCTAGGTTCGTAATTCCAAACCCGAAGTTTTTACGGCCCGTTTTCCCCTTCCTTCTGAACTCAGAGTTCTCCACTAAAATTGCCCAGTCACCAGTGCTCCTGCAGCTGTGTGTAACTGGGGTATTTCAGACTTGACAGAGGTGCTGAGATTAGCAGCTTGCTCACATCTGAGCAGGGAAAGTACTCCCTACTCATCTCTTCCTGGGGACCCGACAGAGGAGACGCTCTCACGGTGACCCTCAAAATACAAGCCAGGACACGCCACCTCCTAAAACCTCTTGCTTTTGGTGTTCCTCCCCAGCTGGCCCTAGCCTCCAAGCGTGCAGGTTCCCCAGCGGATTCCTTCCTGCTTCCACAAGGGTGCCCTCAATACTGGGCGCTGGAGGGGGCTGGAGGCAGCAGCAGAGGAAGCCTCCACCCTTTTGCTGAAGTTGGGGCACACCACAGAAAGAAGCAGAAAGTTGGCTGAAGGAGAAGAGAGAAGGAGGCTGAGCATAGCCCAGCCATGAGGGAACTTCCAAAGAAACGAGGTTCCCACTTCAATGTGCTCCAGAAAAGGAAGGGATCAAGTCTCTGTCACCCACATCAGGGTGGAAAGCTCTAGCTAGGAGGCTATTTGATCAGAAGGCCGTACCTTCCTTTTAAAAGTCCCAGCTTTTTAAACACTGTGTGTAAGCACTTCAGGAGTGGATTCTTGAGCATTAATTTTAAAAGGAGAAGTACTTCTCTCTGTAGCACCAAGGACGGTGTTAAAAGGCAATGTGCCTTCCTTTGTGAATGCTCTACTCACTCCCAGGTTTCACAGTTCAGAGGCAGTCAAAACAAGGTGAGAGTCCAGCTTTCTCTCAGTTGTTATGCCTAACCCAAGCAATAACCAGCTGGAGTTGCAGGTGTCTCACATATCTAAGCGTGTGCCAAGATCCTCCAGCTTGGAGCAGTCACACGATTTTTCCTCATCACGGATATTCCTGTGTTTGCAGGCATGAAWGGGTYGGCYATTGAAAAGTTCTCCTGTGTGATTTATAACGTTTCCCTCATGAACTGCACTTGGCAGGCAGGTAGGGATGCTCCAGGAGATACCCAATATTTTCTCTACTGGCAGAACTCGAGGTAAGTTGGTCTGCTTGAGTCTAGGAAAGTCTGAATTCTCATTTGACACATCACACTGCCCACGCTTAACTAAAATACCTTGCTATATGCAGATATGATGATGTAATGGAATGTGAGCTTTACATTAAAGATGAAAATGGCAGAAACACAGGATGTAGATTCCAAAATGTGAAGATAGAGACTGAAAAATCTTACTTCCTGGTGAACGGGTCTAGCAAAGACTCACGGATCCGGTTCTATGATGAGTACACTCAACTGTATAAAATTGGTAAGTGAACATTTTTATTTTATTATTGTTTTATAAAATAAGGAAGTGGGGAATTTTTCTCTGAAGAGAAAGGAAGAATAAAACAAAGTCTGTAGCCATCACAGGATCCTGCACTGCAGGACAGACTTCATTCCTGATAGCTGACAGAATACAGTTCCAAAAATTAACTAAAACAAGCAAAGGCAGAGGCAGCCTGAAATAATGGCTCAGAGAAGTGGTGTGAACATATCCATGGAGTCCAAGTGATGAAACACAATGGTTGGACTTTCAAGGCCACCTTTCTGATAGGCTTATTTTGCCATCCCTTAATTCCACACCTATCTCAGAGCCACAAGAGCTAGGTGTCCTGAAATCAGAGGGAGGGTTCAACTTGCAAATTAAGACTGCGTTAGTTAAATATGTGGGTACTATGTGTGAGCTAGGTGTTTAAGCTCCGATAGACATCTGGGACAGGACTTAGTTGCCTAAAAACATGCCTCTCRCGCCATTTGAGACACCCTCAGACACCTGAGGCATCCACAAGGCTTGCTGATGTGGCCCAGGACCTGTGAGAGACCAGGGTCCTCCTGGGTGTCATATGTGGTCTGAAATGCACAGCGTGAGACTGACTCCTGCCTGCAGCTGGTGCAGGCTGTAAAGCCCAGAGCTATTCAGCTGAGCACGCCTGCTCTATGGTACGCCAAACAGCTTTGCAGGCATCATGGGCACTACTGCTGAGGTCTCCACTGACTATAGCGGTTAGACACTTAGGTCACACCTAGTCAACTATATTGTAGGCAATCAAATTCCGATGACTTGGTCTTCCAACTGAATACTACAACACACACAAAAACCTCCATCTTTTTTCCTATGGAGACTTGAATTGTCAGTGTGAAATTTAGGCATAGGAGAAAATGGCACTGTGCTGATTGTACTACTGCATTACACAAAATTCTTCATACTTTTTTTACATGAACTTCAGTTGCTTCAGATGTCCAACAACGGAAGTCCCGAGTTTTGCTACTGTAGTTTACTCCTGTTTACCAGATAACATTTGTTAACATTGGTAGCACACAGCTGTACATCAGTTGCCTCAACTTCACATGTATTTTGCTATGAACACATGAGTTGTAGCTGATTACTGACCATGTCTACATTAATTATTTCATGTCTTTCCAGAAATACTCACTCCTCCATTAAATGTCACTGTCAATTGTACTAGAGATCCAGTGGGTTGCATAATTACATGGCAACCACCCCTTACAAGTCATGTGGAAAATGTAAACTGTTTTCAGTATGAAATTAGCATACAAAATAAGGTAAGAACAATTTCTTGGTTTGTATTTGGCACCATACCTACGTACATGCATATCTATAACATGCAAACTTCTGTTTCCTTTATTTATTAACTTCTCTCTCATAAGCTGTGGTGTCCTCCTGTTCCAGCCCTGCTGGTCTCACATCCCACCGCTCGTGACCTTATTTCAAACTAACAAGAGGTGCAAAGCAGAAAAGCAGAGGAGAGCAGGGAAGTGCTATGAGGGGTCTCTGTCCAAAGACTGGGAGAGCTCCTCAGATGTTCTCCTGCATGAGCACGTCTCACAGGAGATGACCGCGTGATGGCAGCCTGTGATCTGCAATGAGGGTGCTGCCTGGGCAACAGCCTCCAGCCCAGGCCAGGGCCCCTCATGCTCGCCCTGCTTCCCAGGGCACCTCGGGTTCAGCCACCCTGATGGCATTTTGCAGATGCTGGAAAGCTCACAGCTGCCCCTCAATTTCAATACATGGGACTGTTTTGCCCCCCTCAGCCTCCACACCTCTCCTCCACCACTTCTCCTGCCATCTGTTGCCCTTTGGCAGCCTTCCCTCAGACGCCATCCTTCCCCTGGAGCCTGGTTGAGCCAACCTGACCCCCGCCTGTCTATACAGCGTCCTCCAAAACCTCCGTTTTGAAACCAGTGGTGAAATACAAACCACTCTTCTGAAAAATTAGATACCAGCAACTTGGAGGAAAGTTCACACTGGCTCAGGGTAGACGTCCGCAATGGATGCGTTTGCTTTTCAGTGAGTTACCCTCTACTCTCTCTGCAGCCAGATGTGGTGTTACCCATCTCCTTCCAAGGTAGATGACAGACAAATCATGTCCTTAAAGTCCTTTCTTTCCATTGGCTATAAGAGAGGAACCTAAGCTGGCTATCTCAGATGTAAACATGTATGTACCAAAAGTGAGCTGGGATTTCTCCTACACTATAGGCAGAGCACTACCAATTTACCATAGTGACCACAGGAAAAGTGCAGGACAACACAGAGCGTGTCACTTTGCCATAGCTGAGGTATGTCTGCTTTCCACCAAGTACGACGGAGCAGAGAGGCTGAGGTATCAAATCCTCCTCCACAAATATCAGTGCCTAAAGGACCTGATTTTAACATCCCTAAGGACAAAGGGCATGAAAATTCTTTGAGCCTGTGAATTTGACAAGGAGGTAAGATACAGCACTCTTCTTCCCCATCCCTGGGATACCTGTTTCACCATTACGTGATTTCCACATGTGGATAACGTCTGCGCCGTGACAAATTAGGGCTCCCTACCTACCCCATTTCCCAGCCACAGCTCAGAAGCTTAGCGTAGTGGCAATTCCTAAGGCATTTGTTAACACAAGACCATTACAGGAAAGATCAGCTAAGGGTTAAACATAAATATACAAATGCAATAAAGCAATACATCATTAGAACTCATTAATTCATTCAAAACAAGGCCTGCAGCTTGCATGCTGTTTGGATTGTCTGGCTTTTGTATCTTGCATGCATTAATGGTATCTACCTTGGTAGCTATTTCAAGGAGCAATTGCAGTACATGTAGCTTTCCAGCTGGCTGGTATAATTTGACAGTAAGATCTTGTGTGAAATACTTAGAATATTTTACATAAAGATATAGGTTACAGCATACGACTAAAGCAATATTATCAAAAGGTTTCTTTTAAAGAAACAAGTTACCTCTTCTTTTCCTAGCTGCAGTCAGAATGGATGGGGTTCAGCAGATTCCTACACGTGGGTGTGAAGTTCATCTCACAGACTGAGACACCTTAACGTAGGTGTCTGCGAAGGAGCACAGATATCCCATAACAGTCAGTGCACATCTAGGGCACTGTGCAGCTGAGCAGTAGGTGCCTTATGCTCCTTAAGGTGCTATAGGTACTGGAGGTACCAGAGGTACCTACATGGAGATGGCAGATATAACTCACACCTTTTGGGAGGGGCCATCAGAGGCAAGGCAGGATACCCCGTAGCAGCTAAAGTGGCACTATACATCTAAGTTTAGGCAACTCAATTGCACCCTCTCTCTTCACAGCAAAGGCTGATGACTTCCATCACATCCTAAAATGAAAGAGCTCAGCTGACAATGAGTAATGGGGAAATACTAGTCTACTTTATAACGCAACATACGTGGCAGGTGTATTTTCTGAAATGAGACATTCCTTCCAATAACATCTTTCTGACTTTTCCATAATGCCAGCTATCTTTCTGACATCACATGTGATAGATGTTTCCAGGACCTCAGCTTTTCAGTGTTTTCTGGGATCCTTGCTAAAATCACTGCTGTTGATTTTGTTCACTCATTTTTTAACCTATCCTTTTTTCAAAATTTTTGATCCAGGTCAATGTTTGATTCTAGTTAATTAAATTTTGACTGTATGAGATATGTAAGTAGCTCTTCACAGTACTTTGGGGAAAGCCCCTGAGTATGGATCACCCAGATGTCTAACAGTGACTTGACTGGAAGGAGGGTAAATTTGCTGTTCACATGAATTTTCTGCCCCATGTTATCAAACTATTGTGAAATCACAGCTTCCAGATCTGCTGTGTTTGGAGGATGATTTGATTGCTTGCGTAATTTGAATATACTTCTGCTGGATGAGAATGCACGCTGTAAATATGCCCTTAGAGGCAAATACAGCTTCTCACAACCACTGGTAAACAGCTCATGTTTCCTTCCTTTTCTAAAATGAAACAGAGGAAGCCAAAACTCTGAATAGAGTGCTATATTCTGGGATGTTACTGGAGCAGAATATCCAATTGATTTTTCAGTTTAAAATTACTTATGATCTTTATAAGCAAGAAAATGAGAACAAAAGAGGGAGAAATATTTGATTATTTGACAAGAAAATAATAAAAATGAAGTTTTGTCTTTGGTTTGCAGGATGAGCCCAAAGAAGAGAAAAAGGATCATCCTGTAAGAGTAAGTATTCTTGTCCTATACAACTTTGTGTTTTTGCCCACTTAAGCATATAAATACCATTGTATAGAATACAGTTACTTCTAGAACTATAGTTTTTGTATCAATATAGCAATAAGAATTCAGGAAGATATGTTCCTGTGGTATCTTTATGTGGAAACTTCTTAATATCTCTCTTTTGGATGGGGTAGCTTACACTAGGCAAAATTTTCCATGAATTTCACAAAACTTCGTACTTTCCATTTATCACACAAACAGATTTTGATTAAGACAGATGTGACATTTTGCTTAATACAAATTGGAAACATTCACTTTCTTGTAGCTGTTGCTGGAAAAATACCACTGTAGTTCAGGACAGTTAGACAGAGGGAATGCCGAGATCTTCAAAACCTGTGGAAGTTAATTGGGATTCCAATACACACTGTCAAGTCTTCCCCTGACAAATGAGTGGTCCTTTCAGCCCTGGAAGCATCTTAGGCTTGGCAGATTCCAGACTTTGTATAAAGTATCATGAGGCCAGATGATACATACCTGTTATTGGATTGTCTCAAAAACATTAAGTCGGTTTAGCAAAGACAAACACCATCCAGGGAATATTTGCACGATTAATGCCCATAAAGGTTGCAAGGTGAATTGACAGGGTGCTTCTCCAGTTCCAGCTTTCTGTCCTTCTGGGTTTTTTAGGATTCATAAACAAGGACAGGGAAAGAAGTGTCCTTAAAGCATAATAAATTAAATTAAATTAAAGACCCAATAAACTTCAAAATCCAACTTTAAACTTCAAAAACCAGAAAGATTCGGTGGCAGGATGAACTAATTTATCACAGTTTTAAATTTGGGGAGAAGAATATTTAATTACTACATACCCACAAAATCATACAAATTAGTTTTTTATAGAGACTGTATCAGGAAATTAAATGCCAAATTTTATTAATATTTGCCTATGGGGTGAAATGCACAGTGTGATTGCTTTGATTTTAGGTAAGGAACAACAGATACGAATTCCAAAATTACAATGAGAAAAAAAAATACATTCTGAAAATCAGAGCACGTGGAAAAAACTGTCTCGTAAGCTCAAACTGGGGGGAATGGAGTGAACCCATCAAGTTTGGTAAGACTGAAATATTATTTTAATATAGATTTTTTTTTTTTTCCCCAGTATTACCATGTTTGCCTCCTTTTCTCCCTCATGCTCACAGATACAGATAAAATCTTAATTCTTACCCAGTGAGATGGAAGGAACCGGATGGAAATTATTAATGTGGAGGAGATGCTTAAGTACTATGGCAATGGAGGCTGATACCAGGCTTTGATTAGTTGGGATTGTGAAGGCAGCAGTTTCTCAGATGCCAGGGCTACAGGAACAGGCTGAGACAGACCCAGTCTTGTCTTCAGTCTGGAGTGCTGAGGCTACCTTTCCATTCTTTAAGTTTTTGCCATGAATATCATCCTCTTCCTTCCGCATCTTCCTTTTCACCCTTTCCTCAACACTCTTTTGCTCTATTTTTTTTTTTTTGCTTCTATTTTGTTCCACCACTTTTGCTCTATTTTTCATTCTGTGATGCTGTTTCTCCTTCTCTGGAGTTTTTTTTTTTTAATTCTCTACATTTTAAATGTTTGAAATGGTTTAAAATGTATCAAGCCTACCTGAACTTTTTGACAAGGTTCTGTAAGAAGTCAAGTTGAAGTCCTTCAGGTTATTCAAAAAATTGGGTGAAATTTGCATTCATTACTGACAGTCACAAAGGTAGCTTTTTGGCATGCTAAGATATTTCTCTCTTGGATGTTTCAGGTCGAGGGAAAGATTACTTTATTTTTGTGATTTTATTTCTGATAGCACTTGGAACAATCTCAGTGACACTGCTCCAATATTGTCTTTTCAAAAGGTAAATCAACCTTATTGATGAAGAAAATATTGATATAGTATTATTTCTATGAAACACATTCCTCCTATCTCCTACCTTCCTACTTACAAACTTAAAAAATTTGATTGTTAGTGTCATAAAGTATTATTACCAGTATTGTTGTGGACGCCACTTCAATGTGCAAAATCACTACAGGTGAAAAAGGGGGAAAGTAAGTTAAAGTTAGTAAGTGATTGATTCCACTAGATCCTGCAAAAACATTTCTGTTCTTACTTTTAAGCATTTAACATCCACGTTGCTTTGAAGCCATTGGCTTCATACAGTACCAGACAAGAGGGAATGAGGGCAAATGAACATGTCATTATTTTGATGAAACTTCTCATTTAGTGGTGGAAGAAAGTTATGTCATGTGATTTATTGAAAGTCATTGTTTAATAGATTATTTACTGTGACTTTTGTCACAAAATAAGTTTTAGTTACCCAAGTGATAAGATAGTTACCCACCAGTCTACACTCAAAATATTTTCATTCTCACTTAGTGATCTGTAGAGCAACAGCTATTCAATCTTGAAAGTAAAAAATGTCTTTAAGGTACAATACAAAATGTCTGTGTAAGTTGTATTACCAGTATTTTTAATTTCTTCACAATCCTGTTTTCTACCCAAAGGTACTGCAGTTTCAAAAGCATATTTCCTCCCATTCCACAACCAAGAGACAAATTTAATGTGCCAACTGACAAAGATATCCAGGTATGCTCTCTTTTCAATGCAGTCAAATTTGTTAACTATAAACCATGATAGGCCAAAGGCTAGAATAATTGGCATATAAAGATGAGAGTTAAATTTGGTCCATTAAAAACTAATTTGCTCCCATGCAGAGTATGCTGTTTTGAAACTAGAAATGCTCTGTGCCAGTGCAGAGACTAGTGATTATCCTGTATGTATTTGCAGCCGTATTTTAAGACCAGAGTTATCACTTTTACTGAGACCAGTAATTTCTGCATGTACCAGTTTTGCTAGGTTGCTGTTCATACTTTGAAAATAACCTAAGAGACAAAGTATTTGCCGTTAGCATTTTCAAATATCGATGATCATAATACAATGTGAATTATATTTTATAAGTCTGACCTATACCCATGTGAAAAAACCTGTTGCATTGAATCATGAAAAGCAAGGCAGGAAAGTCTCACCAGCTTAACTAGCCTTCCTCTTTGCTTCAGCATAGGATTAGTTACGACAATTTTGATGTTTTGTGCAAATTGTGTTCAGTCAATATTCTATAGCATCCCTATGCAGTCTATTCTAATATTTAATTATCTTTACTTTTAGAAAGCTTTTTTAATAGCCTGTTTTACTGCACTTAAAATCCATTACATCTTACCTTTATTCCTTTCCCGTTTACAGCATCTTACACACTCGCACACTGTCAACAGCAACTAACTCTTCCAGTCTTTCTTCACATGTCATAACAACCAGGCGTCAAACCATTCATGCTTCTCTTCTCATTCATCCATGTGAAGAGTGGTTTGCACAGTGTCTTCATAGTGAGGGAATGCTTTTTATCAGGTGGCTAAAGCAAAGATGTACTTGTAAGTCAATAAATCAGGCTAGTTGTTTATTGCCTATAATGTTTCAGTGGGCAACACCACCCTTTTCAATGAGGCTTTCAAAAGTGACACAGAAATTTTCCATCAATCCTTTACAAAGGATCCTCAAAGCTATTACTACTAAAACTTTCCAGTTTTGGTAACTATATAGCAGCACATTGTCCTAACTTATTTGTCTTTGTTCCTACCATCTTTGGCTTTAATAGAAGGCAGGTAGCGATGTAACTTGGATGAGTTTCCTTATGTATCTTAAGTCATAAATACCTGATATCTCACTTCCTATCAGGCTGCCAGAGCTAAGGCTACAGACCAGCAGTCCATAGTCCATCAAATAATTGCTAGTAAAGTAGCAGGCAGTCCTTCAAAAACTGCAGACCGTCCGGATTGCTTGCTTTTATTAAACTTGAAGGGCTTCCAAATTCCTGTACATACACTACCAGAATTGCTCAAATCACTCCACTACAACCCAGAAGCCTTTGTGCATGCGGTTTTGTAAATGGCAGCACGGGCATTTCCATGCAGGCAGCAAGTTAACAGCAGTAATTGTCAGAGTTCAAGTGAAGCCATCAGCTCAGGTTGCCTCATACCTGCCAACAGGCACCGTGAAAGTAATTCGTAAGTTTAAACAGTTTCTAGACTATTCTTTGCCTATTTAAATCTAGTCTTAAAGCCTAGTTTTATTTTACCTCTTCTCTCCACACTCAGGTATCTAACACTGATTGAATGCTGTAATTCCTCAAAGCGGATAATAAAGCACAAATAGGTTCTCAGGAGAGCTCTCCTTTTCCATTGAATACCAGGACTATCTCTTCCTGGCATTTAGTGCTGATGTATTTATGAGTTATTTTGAACCTGTAATGCCCTTTAAATCACACCTCTTTAAAGCTTGCATTTCCTTATTTTGTCCCTACTTACTCGACGACCTTTCACATTTTCTCATTATTTGTCCTGTTTCACAATACAACTTTTCCTTAGATCACTGAAAAACCTCATGATTTACAACCCTAACCTTTCTGCACTGAGTCTGCACTTGTATCCTTAACACTCGTGTTAAAGAACTGCCAGTTTTCCTATTTGCTGTGGGTAAGATCCTACCAACCAATTCACTCAGTTCATCAGACACCTTGCATTCCTCTAATCCACTGTATTTTACTCATCTTCCTTCACTTTTTGGTCATTCTCACCCCAAATGCTTTCCTCGTGCTCACTCAGAACTACACTTCTAATACTTTGTTTTCCTCCTTTCCTGAATTAAATACATTCTAAGAACTTGCGAGAGACACTGTGTGCAGATGCACTTTCCTCAGTGAATGGCTGAGTAGCATAAAACAGCATGACCACAAAGCCCTGCAGTGCTTACCAATCCCATAGATTTCCTAGGCAAAATTCCCCATCAGGACATCCTGGTTTGATGTTCTGTAGAATACCCTCAATATGACAGCAAGCTTGCTTTTTTTTTTCCTTTGCTTTTTTTTTTTCTTTTTCCAGTACTATCCCTCTTACTTTTTTTAAAATCAAATTTATCTCCCAAGCCCTTTATCAGTACTATGACCTTACCCAGCAACTTCCACTCTCATAGAACTCCAGGTTAACCAATGTAAAACCATATGATAGCAACCAAAATGTTTTCTCTGTAAGGCTAGTTAATGCCTACATATGGAAAACTCAGGCATTACTCACTGAATAAATTTATTCTATTGTCTCAGTTAAAGTTGTCCAGCATTTAAATCAACTTTTATTCTTTTTCCTTCAGCTGACAAATAGCTAGTGCTGATCATACATGGTAAAAGTCAAACAATCCTTAACTGTCCTTAAACTGTTTTCTCCTCCTTTGCAAGCATTTACATATTAAAATAGCAAGACGAGGTGCCTTTGGTACTGGTGTATCTAACATTTAGAAACATTCTCTGATCATCAACAGTGACTCTGTAGCTTATTGTATGTTACAGAATTTTCTTTCTCTTTAGACAGAACATGTAAGTCTACCAAAAACAAGTTGTACCGAGGAAATAACTATGGTTGGAGATGACCTAACTTTCCAGAAAGAAAACACACTTGATTCCCCAACGTCAAAGAAAATCATGGATCCTCCTGACAACTAAGTAGTACTTCAAAGCACAGACTAGAAATGAGTATCATCACCTATAAAACTATTTGTCCCACAAAAATCCACCTAAAAGGGAGCAGGGGAAAAGTGGAGAAAAATCAGTAAAAATTGTTCTTTTCCCTTTGTTCAAAAGCACAATGCCTGGCAGCTAAGCTTTTCTGCAAACACCTACTGTGAAGACTTGCTTAAACCTTGCTGAGATTTTGTTCATGATGTGAGACAAGGCCTCTCGCCCACAACACAGAAGAAACTTGTTATTTTTTCCTGTCTTCATTGCTATGATGCTTCTTTCCTCTGAATATAATGATTTCCTATAGGATGATAGGACTGCTCAAGAATGCCACAGTAGTTAGTTTTCCCCACTTATCATTTTTATACACCCAGAGTATTTTCTGAAGGGGAAACCAGCTATTCAAAATGTGTTTAAAATTGCCCTTCAACCTTGCAACCAGCAATACCAAATTGTCTCAGTACATTCCATAAACTTCATGCAAAACAGAAAATGGGAAATAAAATGACACTTGCCAAAAGTAACTATTAGTGCTGGGCTGCCAGTCAGCCATTTCATTAGCTCCGTACTTCCAATGCAAATGTGAACCTCTGCAATATTAGTATGGACTTAACTCACATAGATAGTACTTAAAGTCTTCAAAAAATCCAGTGTTAACAGTTGTGAGAATGGGAATAAAATCTGTAATAAGATTTAATAACTGGATTTTAAATGTAAAAATTTCCTCACACCAATGCATTTTATTTATTCCCTTCAAAGTGTGCAAGCCCTATTTCCAATGCCTTTTTAAAATAATATAGGCTTTAGATGCCAGTATTTTCTTTTACATATTCCAGRTATTTTCCTGCTGCAAATATTTTTCAAAATAAATACATTTCACCAAGTGTTTCAATAAGGCAGAAAACAAATGCTTTTTTTAAAAGTCTCATTTATTGTTTGCCTCTTATGTTCCCACACTGCATAATCACACATTGAAAATTGCTGCTGCACAACTAAGGGAAGCCATATACTAAAAAAAAATGAACACCAAGTAGTACATACTGAACGCACAGCATAGGTAAATTGTAGTTCCACTTAAAAAAACCACCCACACTTGCATTGATTTCTTTTCCTATTTCTTCTGGTTAAAACCTAGTTCTGGAGGGGAGCGGGGATGAAACATCTCCTCCCCCTTTCAGGGGCTGCTCAAGTTATTGTCATGTCTGGTTCTTTCTCACAAAGGTAGGGCCACCATACAGCCACAGTGAGGTTATGGGAGGTATTCTATCATTATCTCTACTTTTCCAGCCACTGATACAGAAAATAAACCCAAGCAATGTATTTATATAGACAAAAAACTCTTCCCCTGCTCCCCAAATCAATATAATTACAACTGAAACAGCAGGTTGATTGGCAAGGTCAACATCAAATGACCTGCCCGCACCATGAGAGAGCTACCATTACTGAACAGGATAAAAACACTTGCAGTAGGTACATAATTAGTCTGTGTACAAAGTAGCTATGTAACATACTTACATTCACATAGAGATGTTGAAAGCAGTGCTTCTGCAACAGTGAAAGGAAAAAAGTAAATTATGTTTGAGAGGAAGGTAATAATCAGTCAAAGCCAAGTAGTTAATTTAAATACTTCGTCTTGAACAGCAACCTCGGAAGGCACACAAAAGAACTCAAGACAGCTCAGTCAGCCTTCAATGACTCATACAATGACACACTGTTTCCTTCTCAAGATATAGGGAGAGTTCTTAAAAACATGATTGGAAGATGAACACCTTGCTTTCCTTTACTGGTCCCCCTACCATGTCTTTGCAGATTAAAGTACAAAAGTAAGATTATATAAATATGAAGAACAGCACATAGGTATTACATTATCTCAAATAGCAGTATGAGAAATTATTCAATCTGATCTTGGTCTTCTGACAACCCCCAGAACTAGACATCAATCAGTTAATATTGAAGGCTGACCCACCTTATCTATATTTTACAGCTACACAGAAGCATACATATTCCCTCCCACACACCCCCACCAACTGCACCTCTTAGAATGAACCTCATTTCTGATTAAATTCACCTTCCACAGAGGTACTGACCGCTGCTACAGATCAGGCCAAACAGTATTTTGAATGGCACAATCAACATTTCCAAATAGCAGCAATACAATACATAGGTTACTCAGAAGTTGAAGGCATTTACTAGGTTCCTGGGTTTTTGCATGAATGCCATGTGGCTTTCTATATTGATTAAAAAAAAATTATTTCATTTTAAGCTGTTTTACCAAGGGCAAGAGTATTACTTTTTGACTGTCCTTGGGACTTTGGGTTCTCCTAGCACTACAACAGAAAACCCCTCATTTTAAATCATATGAAAAGTTGCAAATCAATTTCTAAGAATCATGCAAAAAGCCACTTGCAGCAGCCCATCATACACTATCAGGCACAAAGAATGGGAGTGGTTTCTATTAGTATAACCCATGCTTCCCCCCCCCCCCAAATTCTCACATTCAATTATTTCTTAAAAAATAAAATCAAGCTTATTCTGTTACAGAGTGCAGTGTATCAGAGGAACCATTATCTGAAACAAGTTGTCAAACAAAACAGGCTTTCCCAAAGCTTTTATGTAGTAATTTCAACACAGACAGAGTAAGTATGTTTATTGTTTTACAGCAGAATGCCCCAATTTAAGAACAAAATTGCTTGATGTTCAGCTGTGCAAAATGGTACATAGTGCTTCAGTACAAGTGGAAAAGAACATGATTTGTTAGCAAGTACTTTCAAATACAATTTTATGGTCCTAGAAGATAGGACTTGAAACTGGGGACTGATCCACATGCAAACAATTTTTTCTGCCTAAATTGGACCCAGCCACTTTGGACCCAGAACCAACGCCACTCATTCCTCATTGCTGGAAAAAAAAAATCACCACACTGAATTGCCAGGTTCAGTGTCTTCATGCATGTTAACAAGAAATGGATCAGTCCTCTATGTCAGTTTCTAGCCCCATCTACAAATATCATCTGGCTCCGATAAATAAGACTCACAGGAATTTCTTGAAGGTCAATGGTCCATAATGGTAGTTATTCTACATGATCTGCTCAACTTGATTTCCAATTCTAGTTAGGCTGCTTAAATGACTTTCTTGAATTCATCGTACAGCACAAGCACAAAAGCACCCCCCATGCCTCTGAGAACATTAGACCATGCACCCTTGAAGAACGCCTTTCCTCCCTCATCCCTTGCAATCTTCCGCCAGCAGTCAATTGTTCCAGAGTACATGATATCAGCTGTAGAAAAAGAGCAGAGAGTCATTTTTAACTCCAATAATTGTATCTAAGATGTTTTTAACAACTACCCTATTTCACTTCTCTAGCTACTTGTGATGTCCCAAACCACATTTCAAGACCATAACATGATACTAGTTCAGGCAATAGAAAAGCTTCCTATCTGCTTGCCTAGTTATTAGAAGCTAAGTCACAAAATAAAAATGTTAAGCGTTCTTTTTGGCAATTATACTGTCCCCCCATTCCCTTCATTTAATTTGTCATTGCAAACAGGTAGTCCGTTTGCCCATTTCATATTCTATAAAGAAAAGCCATCAGCATAATTTGTGACAAACACCACAAGTTATGACCCTACTGCATTTCCTCATATCATTTAAATGTAATATAACTTAAATCAGATTTATGGAACAAGGAACTGTAAGTGCTGAGGGATGACTATTAGGAAAAAAAGCACTCCGTCTTGTTAAAGCTGCTTAAAGCACTGCACAAATTAACAGCCTACCTCCTTTGCGTCCTGACTGCATCATCATTCTACGCCGCACTGTATCAAAAGGATAGGAGACCACACCAGCCACAGCAGTCACTGTCTGGGCAATCATCCAACTGATAACAATATGAGTATTTCTGGGATCTGGGAGCATGCCTGCAATAAAGAAGGTGATTAGCTTTTTACCTTGTACATCCTCCTCCAGTTCACTCACTGCATGACAGCTCCTTTACTAGACAAAGCATTATGAAACATCATAAAGCCATACTTGGAAGTTGCACCAAGACACTTGATAAAATTTAAACATGCTGAAGCAATATTAAAACAAAAAATCAAGGAAATTCACAGGATTTTCTTCTCAGTAATCAAAACAGGTAACATTCAAGCACCAGGATTCTTTTCAGACTGGCATAAGAGATTAACTATTCCCTACTCTTTTTTGAAGTAAGTGTCACTAAAATAAATCATCGTCCCTGTGAATTACAATAAACTATAAGCTAGTATCGACGACCTCTATGCCCAAATGTCAAGCTTAACAAACAAGTGCTTTGTAAAAATCGCATTCTGCTAAACAGACTTGTATTGGTTTAATGTAACTACAGTAATGCACTGAACAAAAAAGAACTTGTAATTGTGTATGGTTACCAACATGCTTTGCTGGCATTAGGAAAAACTCTTTTAAGGACAAGTACAAAACCAGGAGCATTTGAAAGCAGCCTGCTGCCATCAACACATGCCTGAGTTTTGCCTTGAACACTGCAGTGTCACTGATGATGGCACCGATACCCCCCATCCACCTCCACACTCACATAAACTACAGTTACTACAGACAGACACGGAGCAACATCCAAGACAGACATAAAGAGACAATACAATTCTGAAAATAGGTTTATCGGATCATCTCTGAAATGTTACCTTTTGCTGTATCATAGATCCCAAAGTAGGCAGCTCTATAGATGATGATGCCTTGGACAGAGACATTGAACCCTTGATACAAGCCACGCAGACCATCAGACTTGGTAATTTTGACTAGACAGTCCCCTAGACCAGAGAATTCTCTGTCTGCACCAGCTTTTCCAACATCAGCAGCCAAACGGGTTCTTGCAAAATCCAAGGGGTAGACAAAGCAGAGGGAAGTGGCTCCAGCTGCACCACCAGAAGCCAGGTTACCAGCAAAATACCTCCAGAATTGAGTGTGCTTGTCTACACCTCCCAAGAACACCTGCTTATACTTATCCTTGAAGGCGAAGTTGAGAGCTTGAGTTGGGAAGTATCTGATGACATTTGCCAAGTTTCCTCGCCAGAAAGACAGCACTCCTTGTTCCTTTGGAATACGCACTACACAATCGATGATACCCTTGTACTGCTTATCAGCGGCAATTTGTTTACTTGCATGTTGTACCTGCAAATAAAAATAAGTATTTTCACTGTATGCCTTGGCAGGCCTGCACTACAGCTGGGCTTAGTCTGCTTAAACTATAAAACAAAGAGCTGTTAAGCCTGAATGCTTGACGGCAGTTGTACACAGAGATTAAGCCTCTGTTCACCATGATAAGCCAGCTGTGATCGCAAACTTCCAAGATGGACAGTTCGAATCTTAAGACTATGAAGAACTGACATTTATTTGTATTCTGGTGAAGACCAAAGAACTCGAGGACTGACTTAATTCTCAAGAATTAGAAGCCTAGGTTTTACACCTACACAAAAAAAGAACGAACCATAGACGCAGGAGGTCTTGTACAATCCTACGAACTGTAAAGAGGCTTAACATTGCTTCCCAGCTTCTTCAGAGCTCAGGACTTGCCACAATAGGAAGGGCCAGCCGCGAAGAACAAGGGCAAGCACACAAGTACGTGAAGGCCGGGACTACCTAGAGCCTCTCGCCCTCACTGACAGCGGCGGGCCTGCGGGCGGAAGGGGCGCCGGAGCCAGCCGCGTTACGCCAAGAGGACTTCCAGCCAGCGGAGGCGGCGAGCGGAGAGGAGGCCGCCAGCCCTGCGGCCGCCCTCCCGTCCACGGCGAGGCCGGGGCCCGCTCCCGCCGGCGACGCGAGTCGCCAAGGTCACGCAAGTCACCTTGGGGCGCCAGGCCGCCCCACGCCCCGCCCCGCCCGCAGGGGTCACACGAGGCCCCGCGCGCCGGTGGCAGGCCCGGCCCCGCCCCGCCGGCGGGCCAATGCGCTGCCCGGCCGCGCCGTCACGTGAAGGTCACCAAGATGGCGGCGCGCTGCCGCCCTCCCCCCCTCGCCCTCTGCGCGCTCGGCGCCAGGAGCGGGACGGGAGGAAGTGACACCGGGAGCCGCCCCCTCGCCCCTCCTTCCCGCCCCCCCGCGGCCCGCCCCCGCCGCAACGCCGCGCCCCGCATAGCGGAACCGGCTTCCCCGCCGCCGCGGGCGCCCACGTAACCTCCCGGCCAGCCGCCGCCGCCACCGCCTCGCGCGCACCCTTTGTCCCGCGGGGGTGGCGCCCGCCCGCCCTCCTCGTCCCCCCTTCCCGCTCCCCCCGACCCGCGCGGCCCTCGGCGGACGCCTGCGGGGGAAGGTGACGGGCTGCCCCCGCTGCCGCCGGGCTCGGCCGCACCGCTGACCTGGAGCAAGAGCTTGACCCGCTCGATGGGCGCCACCGCAGTCTTGCTGATGGCGGCAGCGACGCCGCCCGCCAGGAAGTCCTTGAGGAAGGAGATGGCCTGGTCCGCCATGTTCGCGCCGCGCCGGAGCCGCCGGGGAAGAAACGCTGCTGCCGCTCAGGCCGAAAGGGCGGGACCGCCGCCGCGCATGAGCTAAATGCCGGGCCCCGCCGGCCCCGCCCCCCCGCGTCCCATTGGCCGCACCGCCCCGGGGGCGGGGCCTCGCCGTCCGGGGAGGGAGGGGCCGGGTCGCCTCAGGGCGGYGGTTACGGCGGGCGGTGGGGCGCGCCTTCTTTCCCGCGCGCCGGGCGGAGCAGTGCCGGTCCCTCCCCCCGCGCACCCCCGCCCCTGCGGCGCCAGTGGCGCAGCGCCGCGTCGCCCAGGGCGCCCCGGGCCTGCCGACGCTCTCCGCCCGCGGCCGTCATCTGTGAAGGGCGAGAGGCCTCGCCTCCGCCCGAGCCCGGCCCCCGCCGGGCGGTGCGGCAGGCCCGGCACCCGAGCGGGGCCCGTCTGGTCCTGCCCTGCCCTGCCCGGCCCGGCTTCGCCCGGCCCGCAGAAGAGTGTGAAGATCACCGTTGCTCACGCAATTTTTTCCACGACAGTCGCTTTCTGAACCGTTTTCTGGTGTCGCGTTGTGCCGTTCTCGGTAGGGCACACAGGAACCTGTACAATTTAACAGGCCGCATCTCGCAGAAGCGGTGTGCCCCGCGCAGCCCGACGCGAAGCAGAGTGCGAGGCGGTGGGGCACCGGGTCTGGGGTACGGGTCTGTGAGCCCGGACGGCCAATGAGCGGGACAACCAAGCGAACTGGGAGGCTCGTTCGGTGGTAACTGTTGGAAGCCAGCGCAGGATGGAGGCTGTGCTTTCTGCGCAGGGCCCCGGGCGGCAGCAGCAGCAGCCGCCGTTAGGAGGAGGGGAGTGGATTTGGGGCCAGCGGGTTTTACTCTGTGGTCGCCACCCTCAGGGTAATGCTGATTGAAGGCATCTCCTTGTTTCCAGGTTCTGTTCCCACCTGCTCCTCCTCACTGTTGTGGTGCCAAGCGTGACACCACCGGGCTTTACCGTCAGTCACTGAAGTGATCCGAGACAACGAAATGCCAAAGAACTTAACCGCGGTTTCCTAGAGGGGCGGTGGGGAAGTGTGGTTCCAGCTGCTTGTTTGGGCGCTCAAAGTTAGATGCTGTGAAAAGCCCTTCTGCAGCTTGCCCAAGGAGGCACTCATGGCAGGGCCTCCGCCCCTACAAACACAGGCCTGGCCTCCGTCAGTAATTTCTGCTAATTTTATTATATGCTGAAAGTGAAATTTTACACCTAATGGCCAAACTTCTGTCTGAAATTATACCTATTATTTCTAAAAGTCAGTCTTGAAATTATTCTAGCTGGAGGGCATTAGTTCATGCGCACCTTTTGTAATTGCTTTCACTTTTAATGGATGTTTCCTACAAAAATAAACAAAGCCAAACTTTTTTTTTTAAAGATGACTGGTGAACCACAAAGTTGCAGTAGCTGAGGTGTCTGAAACCACTGCTTACACACGTGTGTACTTTGCAGGATTTCAAAATGAGAGCCTCTCTCTCAGAGGGCGTGTTGTGAGAACAGGATGTGCCAGGCATAGCCTTTCTCTCTGCTGTAGTACAATAGACCACATATTATATGTCACTATACCTTTTTTTGCACATCAAAAGATACGAAGTAAATTGTGTGCTATTTCATATTCTAAATCATAATACAGTGAAGTGACTCCTGTGCCCACACAGGGCTAGGCACATAGTGTTACAAGACTGTATTTTGGATGTAATTAATGAAAGGCTGTGGTGCCTATTCTCAGGCAGGCACACACAGGTTAGTGTGGTATTTTTCTTTTAAAAAAAGCTCGTAACTGAATGTTAATACTCTCATAGCACAACAGAATGCGTGCAAGGCTCGGATTTTTTTCCCCATAAAGTTTTCTATTGATTAAAAAAGAACTTCATACTCAGGGACTCTGAAGTGTTGTCGGTTTGAAAAATGAAGGTAAAACGTACGTAACTTTTGTGATACGAAACTGTTCAGTCAATAGTTGTCCTGCCCCGTTCACCTTGGGAGCTCAGATGCATCTGACTGGGGGAAATCCTTTTCGCTTTAGCACCATGCTTTTCCTTCTGTTTCTGCACTTTTTTTTTCTTTTCTGTTCTTTATCTCATCTCATATTCTGCTATCCACTTTCGTAAGAGCTCACAAATTAAGTAGGGCTAAAAAGGAGGAGGAGGAGGATGTTCTTGAATCAAATGTGGTGCTCCCACATTTCATCTCCAATTATAATCACAGGTGAAACCCGTGCTTTTAAACAACTGCCTTTTCCAGAAACCTCACAGAAGGCAGAGTCGTCTGTCTTGACTCTCTTGAGAAGCTGCTGCTCCAGTTCTTGTTTCCAATCTTGACTATGCCATTGCAGTTAGCAGTTTCCAGACTTCATTAGACAATGTTTCTTTATTTACAGTAGAGGGTGTAACATAAAATGATATTAAAATGGATGGTGATGGAGTATTGAAATGATACCTGCATTAACCTCCTGAAACAGGGACAAAGCAATGTGTGCTGGTCTAAAAACGGGAGTATTCTAATTGCACCGAGTATGAAGAAACTGATTTCTCAGCAACCGTGAATGCTGCCGTAGGGCTGCTGATACCATTTGTGGTTGGAGACTTGCTTCTGAGGGTACTACAAGTGTTCTGCAGCCACAGTACCACTGCCACCAAATGATGCCAGAATCTTCTGGCATCATTTTACTCAAATTCAAAATAAATGCAATCAATCTCTCCCCCTTTTTATAAGTAACTTCAGAAAGCTGACATTTCTTGTTTATGATATTGATGGGAAACAGAGAATGTATTTGCATAATTACAAAACATCAAACATGACTAGACACATCCAGATTTTATTACTAAATCCATTTTTTTCTAGGTCTTAACGCAGAGAACGACATCTAACAAATTTCCTGTCAATCTGATTTTGACATTTGTGAATCCATGTTGTTCCAGTAAGCCTCGATATTCAGAGCCACTTCTCTCCTTTCCCTCTGTCTGCACAAGCATGTTCAAAGACTGCAGCAGAGCTGTGCTCCTGTTCTTCTTCTCATCATCCAATACCATTTCAGCCAGCAAAATCCCACAGCCTAATTTAAAAACAAATGCAGGCAACAGTACTAATCCATTATCAGGCAAGAGAATTTCTGCTACCATATGTAAGGGTGCAAACTACAAGACACAGGTGATTTCATTTATCATTTATGGATTCGCTCTACTATTAAATGACTAATCCACTATTAAACGTATAATCCACTCCTCTCTCAAAACCCAGGAAATTCCCTTCCACACTATGGAGGGATCAAACACTCACAAGTCAAGTCACGTCCCTGTTTTCAGGGGAAGAGGGGATGACTTCTGTAGACTTGGCATGAGGGTTATGGAAAACAGTAAGACAGGAGTAGTAGTTACATCTCTTTGGGATATATTGCTGCTTCGCATTCATATTGAAATGGTGCCAAGCAGACAAAACAGTGGATGGCAAGCATTAGAGAAGCAGAGAAGTCATTGTTGTACATTATTTCTGTAGGAACTGAGGTCTTTGTGGTGGGACTGACCTAGGGATGTGAGCAGAACTTAAATGATCCTGTTTACACACGGCCTCTTCCTCCATCTTCAGACCCATGAGAGGAAAGGGAAGACAAGAGAGGGCTACTGACAAAACGAGCATTGTTTTACTCATTGTCTTTTGGCCTTGCATCTTATGTGGTGGTTTCTCTTGGCACAGTGCAGGTAGGAGGCCACCAACTCAGATCAAAATAGCAGCATTTTACAGTGATTTTAGTACTACTAAGTGCTGCATAACATTCGTATCTTTCTGACCCTTAAGACCATCTCCTCAGAGCCATTCCTACCCATACACCTCAGACATTTAACAATTGATAAAAAGTAAATTAAACATAATACTGCAGTTTCTTAGAGAAGAGAGTGAGATCTGCTGATAAAATTGCTGTCTGAGACCTCGGTGTCAACTATCAGGAGTCATGAAAGTCCTTCTGACAGCTTATTAATAAATTCCCTGTTTCTTCCCCGTATCTCTGTTTCCTCCCTGTATCATCTAGTAACTTACTAAATGCAAGTTCAAGCCACCTACCCTGTGATGAACCAATGACACAGGTTTGCTTCACAAAGAAAAAGGATCAGCCAAGCATGTCTGAGGTGAGCCTGAACCTACATTATGTGTCCAGTGCGACTCTTCTGCCCTAATTCAGTCATCCGTAGATCAGATAGCTGTATTTCAGCTACCCCTCTTAAATATGCTCTATCCACTATGAAATGTATAATCACTTTTCTTAGGAAAACCAGGAAATTTCCTTTCACAGAGGTGAGACGAATCATCCTCTGAAAATGCCTGTTTTCCTACTGATTGGAGAGCTCAAGGTGACTAGATGATTTGAATGCCTATATTTAGGTATCTAAAGTTAGGGTGATGAAGCCCATTTTTTATGATTCAGTGGTTTCTATTCCCTCCCCCGCTTCCCATGTGATTCTCCCTTGCCTTCAACAGAGAGACCTGGGAATCGCCATTCCTGGTTACACAGCAAACGTTGCTAGGTAGAGTAACGCAGGACTATCATTTCTAAGTCACCATTATATTACAGCTTTGGAAGACGGTGTCCAAATTTTGTACAGTCTGAAAGGAGGACATAGAATGGCCATTATAATTTGCCACAGAAAGTTATTCGGGACATCCAGATAACATCAGGGTAATCTGGAAAAATATACCCAGAAAGCACAACCAATGTAGGAAGAACACCTTCAAAAATTAGACACAGTAAATTAAGTTAGTACAGGGAAAAAGAGGAAAAAAATTCTCCCTACAGTTAATGAAGATTTACTAATGTAATTGAAATTTCTTCACGAGAGTGACTGAAACAGAGCTAACTTTCAACCCTTCCAGGAAGCATACTCTGATGAAGAAATTTTGGCCATGGTTTTATAGGAGATAAAAATTAATGGTCATAAGTGTCTTTTCTGAATTAGAAAGGCATTTAATCCAGATTTTCATTGTTTAGCAAGGACATAATTTCCAGCCAAAAGATGGGGGGCAGGGGGGATTAAAGTGCCAGCCCTCCAAAAACTTTTTTTAAAAACAAACCAAAAACCCATATTAAATACTTCCGCTATCCAGGAGTCAGCTAACACATCCAAAACTGAACTGAGAGCTCAGACAAAGGGGCTTAGCCATTAAATAGCTCTTCCTAAGCTTTTGTGCTGGGTGGCTCAGATGACATACTACCCTTCGCCTCTGTCCCATTACTTTTCCAGGCACAAGTACTGTAATAGCTGTAACGAGGTAAAAAATTGATATAAAAATGATTGACCTATAACAGCCAACCAAGTTGTGTCTCTTCTTTCTTACAAACTTCTCCTTCTATCTTCCTCAAGGATTCTTACCTCAGCGTTCAGGGCAAGTGCTGAAGTTGTTGTTTCTATTATTCATCTATCATTCTGTTAACCCCCACGATTCTCCACCTCAAAAAATTGCTTTCTCTGCATCACATTTCCTCTAAAGTGTTGTTAAGGCAGAACGTGGGTAAAAGACAGCATCCTCAAGAAGGCATCACTTCCCAAGGAGCAACACAAAACCTACAGGCTTTATTGGCAGAAGTTTATTTGCATTTTAAAACTTAGCCCCCTCATTCTTCATGTCTCRATTAGTGAACAGGCCCGAATTTTCCTCAGTTATGCCTATTGCTTAGGACGTCTTTTCAGTGTAACACTGTTAAATCCACCCCTTCTACCAGTCAGCAAAAGATACCAGCTTTCTCCAGAGCAACTGAAAAACTCAGTTTGGACATTAATTAGAGAAGACAAGTTTATAATTTCTCAGGTGACTGGGCTACGTCAAATGATTATAGAACAGCTTAGGCTGAAATGGACCACAGGAGATCTCTAGTCCAACCTCCCACTCGAAGCAGGGCAGCTCTACAGTCAGCTCAGCTTGTTCAGGGCTTTGTTCTCAGATCTTGAAAACTCCAAGGACAGAGATTCCACAACCTCTCCAGGCAACCTGCTCCAATACTTAATTTTCCTAAGAGTGCAAAGCTGCGGTGCATTACCACAGACACCATGCCCAAGGGACTAATGCTTAGTGTGTATAGAGTGTTGTGCTTTAATCGCAGAGTACACTGCGGTTGTGTGGTAGCCAAGCACATTCTATTCAAATTTTACAGTCAGAAACATAGTACTTAGAGGCACAGTTTTAAAGTCTGTGACAGTTACAGGTGTGCCAACTTTAGGATCAAAATTTTCTGACTCAAACAGCTTACAGGAGCTTAAAGAATAGCATTATGAACTTTATGAATAACTACGAGATGAGAAACATCTGATTGCTGGAATGAGTCTCTCTCAAAATACAAACCTGTTAAGCATAATGGCAAGCTTCATGTCAATATGGAAAAGAAACATTTTAAATTTATTCAGTTGTTAAATATTTTGCCTTATCTCTTTAAATGTCTGTAGAGATGAGATCAGTCAAATATCCATTCATAAAAATCTTCTGTTAAGAATTAAAAACCGCAGTGTGGTGAAAGTCTGGCATTTCCCTGATTTTGTGCAGCTGAAATGCTCTGTAGTAGACATATTTCTCATAATGAATTGAATCACCGTGGCACTTTTCCTTTACTCAGTACTCAAAGAGCAAAGTAACTTCTGATGAAGTAACATAAGGCAGAGTCTACCAGGCAGATGCAACTCTTGACCTTGCTCATCAACTCTAATTTGCTGAGGTTGGTGATTCAGCATAGGCACAGCCTCTTTCACACTGGCTTATTGGGATTATTGCTGTAGAAGCGTGACAGGCAAGAAACTCACAACTGATAGAGAAGAAAGCTAGTTTGAAAGTGCAACTTTAATCTCCAGGAAGGCTTCCACTACAAAGTACACTTTAAATAGAAAAAATAAGTATCAGTGGAGTATCAGGAAAAAACAAACATTAGGAGAGGTGACATTAGTGACAAATTACTTGAAGAGATGGGATACAGTATGTACTTCTCCAAATAAACACTGGAACATGAAGAAACTTCTATTTTTAATTTTCATAAGAGAATTCATGCATAAATCCTAAAACTCACCTCAAGTAATGAGACAGAAAGCATTATGGCCATTTAACCATATTCAGAAAAACCCGAAACTGACAGGAACTGATAGGAACAGCTCTCAACTACAGCCTGTGTGGGTACATACTGTGGCTGGAGGTCAGAGGCTGCCGAAGTTTCCCTGTGACATTATAGCTGCTGTAGGAACATGTTTGAGCTTTGTCCTATTTTCACTTTTGCCTGCGGAAAAAGTGCTTAAAAAAGGGTATCTTTGAGATGCTTTTGAGTACAGCCCCACAGAAAAGTGAAAAGAGGATTAGCATCCCCAAATTCACAGATGGTACAGTATTCATTTTTATTTTTTCATTTCTGACAAAAATGAGCAGTAACCGCTGAATACACTGCAGAGGGAGAATTCTCTTTAAGGTCCAAGAAAACAAAGGTATTAATGTGGCTCATAAAAGGTTGTAGTTTTAACTTGCCATGCTATACAGCTGTCAAGTCTAAGCTTAATACGGTCTGCAAACTAGCCAAAAGAACTGGACATGAAGGTATTTAATACATAGGAGTTTCAGCCTGCCACAGACACTTTTTAAATGCATAGAACTCACTCCTGCAGAAGCTGCAGTCCAACTTTTATTCAAGGCCTGTAATAACTATGCTTCAGATAAAGGGTCAAAATGATCCTAAACTGACAATATGTGCTGGTTGATGATGGGTATATTGCACAAGTGTAAAAACTCAGCAACCCAGTTTGCTTCTGGACACACTACAGTGACAGATTCTTCTTGAAGCACAAAACAACATCTAATAAGTTTCCTGTGATCTTAATTTGTACATTTGTGAATCCATATTTCTCCAGTAGCTGTATATATTCTGAGCCGCTTCTCTGCTTGCCTTCAGTCATACTGAGGGACTGTAGTACAGCTCTAGGAGGGTGTGTCTTCTGTTCATCGAGCACAATTTCTGCCACTAGCAAGGCACTTCCTGCATTTCCAAAACAACCAAAAGTGGCTCAGTAAAGTATTTCTAGCTTCAAGTTTTTAGTGTTTTGTTCAGAGACAGTTACAGAGGTCCCTCAGACTAGTGTTTTAATGTCCTTCAGTGGCAATCAGTGACAGAACTTTACTTTCAGTAATCTCTTCCTGGAAGCAACCATTTAATGGTTAAAAGGAAGGGGGAGTTTAGAGCACTGTCTCCACTTTAATGAAGTTCAGGTCACTTCCTGACTATGCTCTTAAACTCAGTCTTGTTTCCATTTGAACCAAGCAACTCCTGTAACCATCTGTCATACCCCAATCTTTGCATAAGAAGATTAAGACAGTCACCCACAATTTTCTTTCATAATTTATAAATAGGATTATGCTTTATGGCCTACATCTAATTTTGAATGCTCTCCTATGAAACAAACGTCATAGCTGCAGTCAATCCTGCTGGATTAAAGAATCAGTTGATCTTAGCAGTCAGGCTTTTCTGCTTTTTGTCTTCTCCTTTGATCTTTAATCCTGTCCAAATATGAGACAGTGTGCCCTGGCAGCCAAAAGGGCCAACCATCTCCTGGGGTGCATCAAGCACAGCATAGCTAGCCAGTCGAGAGAGGCGATTGTCCTACTCTACACTCCACTGGTGCGGCCCCACCTCAAGCACTGTGTGCAGTTTTGGGCACCTCAATATAAGAAGGACATCAAACTATTAGAGTGTGTCCAGAGGAAGGCGACCAAGATGGTGAAAGGCCTCGAGGGCAAGACTTTGAGGAGCAGCTGAGGTCACTTGGTTTGTTCAGCCTTGAGAAGAGAAGGCTGAGGGGTGCGCTCATTGCCGTCTACAACTTCCTCAAGGGGGGCAGCAGAAGGGGAGGTGCTGATCTCCTCTCTCTGGTGACCAGCGATAGGACACGAGGAAATGGAATGAAGCTGTGTCAGGGGAAGTTCAGGTTGGACATTAGGAAAAGGTTCTTCACTGAGAGGGTGGTCAGTCACTGGAATAGGCTTCCCAGGGAAGCGGTCATGGCACCAAGCCTGTCAGAGTTCAAGAGGCATCTGGACGATGCTCTTAGTCATATGGTTTAGTTTTAGGTAGTCCTGTGAGGAGCAGGGAGTTGGGACTCAATGATCCTTATGGGTCCCTTCTAACTTGAGATATTCTATGATTCAAATGTAGGAGAAAGCAGAAGAGGCTACATATTTCTCATTAAATCTGTGCATGAAGTAGTGCTGAACTCCAGTTTACCATATTTTGGGCACTACTGAGATAGCAAAATGATAGCAAAACAAACTGCTGCTTCTTGAATAGCGAAACGAACTGCTTCTTTTTGATTAACCTAAAGGAACTTTAGTTAGACTACTTGTATGTATAGAAATAAGCACATGCTTAGTTATTTGATGATACAGGGCTTAGTAAGAAAGACTGGGCATGGCAGAAATAGGGGAGATGACGTAGTTGTATGTAAAGCCTGCAACTATAGTAAGGGCTTATTTTATATAGTTTTATCAGCAGCTTTGTTTCCTTTTTTTCTTAGTAGGTTTTACCATAATGCAAGCATAGACATTCAAGCAAAGGCTACTATGACTGGACAAAAAAATACGGTTTTTTTGATATGAACTTCTTATGATTACTCATTATGTTTATGCATTAACATGCACCTTTAAAGCTACAAGATGAAAAAACTTACCTGGTTTGCAAACAGCTGATATCTTGCTTAACAGCACATGTATCTTTTCATCAGGCCAGTCATGAAGAACACGTGAAAGGATGTAAAGATCTGCTTCTGGAAGATTATCCTTGAAGAAGTCACCTGTTGGAACGCAGAGTTAGTACATTCCTACAGAAACCACAGAGTACATTCCTATAAAATGAAATGAAAATATTGCGGAGGAACTAGGATCTTCAGCAGAGGTAAAGAAAGAAACAAGAACGAACAGGTATAGGGATGCACTGATTTGCAGATAAGGAAAGCCTAGTTAAAGAGAAGAGCAGATCACACGTAAGACTTCTCCCCATTTTTATATGTTACAGAAAGCCTAAAGTAAGGAAGGAGACATCGAAGTCCTCTGTAGCCACCCTGTTGATCTTGCCTAGAAAAGAAAAGCCTGAGACAAGGACATGCAGCCTTTACTCCCAGTGGTACTCACAAATGACTAATTCATACTTCCTCATTTATCCACGTTCTCCAACCATAGCCAGTTTGTTTTTATCCCCACAGGCTTGAGAAAATACAATGTCCCTATTTAGCATGGGTGAGCATACATTGCCTTGTACTAAGACACGTTTGGTGTTGGAGCAGGGTAGCACACCATTTTCTGCAGCAAAAGAGCCTGCTCTGTGCTCCAGGATAACAGAAATAAGACAAAAGATCATGTGTTACRTTTACCTGATACAAATGTCACTGGAGCTGTGTGTTGTCCTGAAGGCTGAAAGTAAGAGGTGTTGGCAATGACTTCTGGAAGGTCAAATACTGTGACCTTGAGATTTGGGTATATTTGTACTAATTCATGAGCCAGAGCTCCAGTGCAACCTGTTGAAAGTTTAAAAGAGTCATATCAAGTCTTTTCTCCCAGCATTTGCAGACATTTTTAAAGACAACGCTGTACATAACATTAAAATAGAGACATCAAATCAGAATTAGAGGTAGACAGTCAGCTCCACAATTAACATGGGCAACAGCACTTCCTGGTGGATAGAGCAATGCTTTAAAACTTGGGGAATGCAGGCATAACTCCTTACTGTCGTAGAATTGCTAATATGACCTTTGATACCAGTACCTCAGGGTTTTTTTGGGGGTAGAAGAACATTAATGAAAGGGCAAGGACTTGTAACTTGTGGATGAATAGCACTAAAACTATTTACCATTTACAAGGCACTGATACATGAAGTTTGACAAATACTGTCCAGCATCGTGAAGGTCAGGGATGGTACAGTCTTGGAGTCTCTGCCCAAGTGGCTAAGGTTGCACCATTATTGTGTTAATTCCTCTGACATGCTGTCTACCGCCCCAGGCACTAAGTGTTCTTCCTTCAGTGAATCCTTCCCTACGTAGTAACACTCCCTCTGTGCAACCCCAAGCACAGGGCAAAAAGACACTAACAAGAAGAGTTTGTTCAGGTGTATCATTGGTCTTCAACATGTTGGTTAAATATTAATAATTAAAACAACACACAAAACAAATCCATTCTAAAAGAATCAAAACTTTTTGTTCTAGCAGTGCAGTGCTTCAAGTTTGACACCGCGATATAGAAGGATTCAGAAAAAAATCCTTCATTACTTTTGAAAATCTTGGACATGCCAAAGGACAGCAACAGCGCAGTTGAAAATGGAGCTCCCAGCCCAATATTCTATCAGCTGAGCCACAAACCATCTTGTTTTCTGTGTTGAGCTGTGTCAGTATGTAACCGATTGTGACAAACACTAACTTATTTCAAACTACTCAAATACCATTTAAGTAACTCTACTTCTGGTTAACTGCACTCAGTCCTTTTATTCTGACATTACAATACCAGAAAAATAACAGTAGGTAATATTACTGCAGTTCTAGTAAAAAATATACATATGTTTTAAGTAATAAAATATAGAACTGAAATCAAGTTTTTCCCTTTAATTTGTATACAAGTTCAATTACAGGCAATACCTCCTAAATCACAAGCAGATTTAAACTGTGAAAGATCAAATGCTATAGCCACATCTCTTGCTGTCAGGTGGGCAATACTGTGCATGGCAGCCATAAAACGTTGCTTCACCTCCTGGCTGTGATAATAGTCCTAAAAAGGGAAAAAAAGCACAGTAATTGAAGTTTATTTTCATTACTTAACTAAAACTATGTACAACCAAGGCAGTAGGTGCACACCATTAACATCAGAATTCTAAGAATCAGTTAGAAGTGCCATTGACTAGTTGCTCTTCCAAGTCCTTTGCTGTTTCACTGCAGTGATAAGCAGATTTTTGCATCCTCTCCAAAATTCTGATCACACAGATATCTTTTGCAGTGCGTCTCAAAGGACATACACTTGGCTGGTTTGAACCCGGTCTTGGTGATGTTCCAAGGGCTGTTAAATTCAACACTTCTGMCCACTGAAGCTGGGGCAGCATAGCAGGAAGAAGGGGTAATCTGAAAAGTGCTTTTTAAAGAAATACTGTGCCTTTGATATGCATTTACTAACACATTTGCTCTACAGCAAGATGTCTCCAGACTTTAAACTGTTTGAAAGGACAGACTGAGTTTTTTTCTTTCAGTCTCCTAAAGGGCTCCTCCTTCTTCTTGATATACCCACAAATTGCTTTCATTTAATTCTGACATTTATTCTCCTGTGATGGGAAAATAACTAGATGATTGGACCATAACTTAAACCAGAAACATTAAAGCTCATACTGGGTTTTTTGATTAGGTGAGATGCAAGTATTCAGTACTAGAACCTCATGCCTTTACCTTTGAAATGATACATAAGCATGAATCCCTTTATGTCTCACTTTCATACAGACTTCATCAGTTATGTCTGGCTTTATAGCTACCGTGAAGTGGAAGTATCTCCAGGCTGTGGTATGCATAGTACCATAGGCAGCCCATATATTCTGCTTGGACATACTATCCTGTACACATATGGACCCCAGGCTTGAACTGGTAGTGACTCCTGCCAGAAGCATCACCCAAGCAAACTCAAGTTGGTAATCCAGATGTTTAACAAAGGATGAGATCCAGTTCACCTACATTAAAACGCTTAACTTGCACATAAATTTAAGCATCTACGGCTGTATCTATCCTAAAACACAGTATCTAAACTCCCTTTAAAAGAGCCTTTGAAGGATTCCTAAAGGAGGATCCATCCACCAGTAATCCAGGTACTAACATTAGGCTAACAGGACCTTCTTAAGTCTCCAAAAGCCCTTATTTCCTTCCATCAACTGTATATGAGGGATGYAGACATCTTCTTTAGGAGACTGGCTTCATTAGCATCTAGAAGTTAAGTATAAATTAAGAACCTCAGGATGTAGTCTGAAGTTACACTTTAAGCCAGCACTGCTGTCAGAGATGAAGTCCTGACATATTCTCCTGCTCACTCTACTAGCCCTCTCCTTAAACAGGCACAAAGATTTAGGCCCCCCAACCTGCTTCACCAGGTGGATAATTGACAAGTTGGGCTAGTTATAACTCCAAGTGATTCTCCAGTCTGAACACATCCACCTGGGCTAGCATTGGAAAAGGAATGCTACAGAGATGGAAACAGATGGAAGAAAGGATTACAATTCTTATCAGCAATATATAGGCCATCTTGAAGCATATACAAACCATAAACGTTCATAAAAGAGATTGGATCCCTTCTCCACTGCATCAACACAAAGCAACTTTGAAAACAGCTTTGATTACACCGTCAGCACAGATTGAACTGGATGCACATCAGTACCAAGTGATTGACATCCAATATGGAAGGAGTGCATGTGCGATAAGGTACTACCTGGTGTTATAAAAAGGCCACATAAGTGTAAATTAAACAGGCCCAGAGGTTGTTCCGAAAGTGTGTTAGCTGGACGGGCAACACTTTAGCCAGAGAATTTTCATCAGCACTTGAATTCCCAGTATATTCTGTGATTGCTCCAGCACTTTAGAGCTTGAAGTTGAAGGGAACAGAAGTCTGGGACTAGTGAGTTGCATTGTGTTTCTACCATTTTGAGATTGACCAACTTTCTTAGATAACTCAGTCTCCATTTGCCCCTAGATCAGTTCTGGGCTCCTCATAGCTAGTTTTGATACTAACAAGAGTTTACATTACCTTAAATAAATCATCTGCTTCCTTTCCAAAGGTTCGATGGTTCTGCCTGCTGCCTTCTTTGACAGCAGACTCCAAGTTTGTGAAGAGAGGCCAAAGGTGGTCATTAGAGTGGATAATATAGCCATGAAGTGAGTATTCACCATCTGAGGTCAGGTAGGTATTTGCTGAATCTATATTACTGTAACCTTATGGGAAGAAAACAATTGTAACCAGCTTTGTTTCAGTACTTTACAACTGTCATTTAAAATCTGAAGGCATGTTTTCCTGTGTAGCTGTTAAAAAGCTAGCAAATCCTGATCTTAGGATATTATTTTTTGTGCAAAGATTTCTGTGAAATAATTCTAAAAGTCTTCTCATTCTTAAAGGAGCAGGTACTTTGTTTATGAAAAGAATTTAGATGCCAGAGGATATAGATAGGCACTTTTTTTTTTTTTTAAACCAGAGTACCTCAGTTACTACACCTGATATTCAAGGGAGAGAGGGAGAGTATCACAAGTTCCTCATTCTTGACTGCATTTTTCTTTAGATTATGGCTTCTCCTTCCCTTAAATTCAGACTTTCTCCAGTATGTTTTGCCTTTAGGGCTTTCTCCTTGGTCTTGTCCTCTAACAGAGTTGAAAGCCTCCTTTATTTCCTTTTCTTGGCACTTGACCATTTCAAGACTTACTATGTAAGTGATGCATATGGAAACTTATAACTACATAATGCAGACTGAAGTAGTTAATCCTAATACTGACTTCCTCACCTACAAACACCTTCAAGCACTGTTCCAGTTAGGGTCACTAGAATTTAAGCTGTTGTCCATGAAGTGGGACACATTCCAGAGCTCTCCTCATTAAAACCCTGATTCTCTGCTGAATATCGTGACTCTGCATTGCTGCAGTGGGGAACAGAATTTGATCCTTATTTTAGATAGAATCGTAGAATCATTTAGGTTGGAAAAGACATTTAAGATCATCGAGTCCAACTGTTAACCTAACACTGCCAAGTCCACCACTAAACCATGTCCCTAGGCACCACATCTACACCTCTTTTAAATACCTCCAGGGATGGTGACCCAACCACTTCCCTGGGCAGCCTGTTCCAATGCTTAACCACTCTTTCAGTAAAGAAATTTTTCCTAATATCCAATCTAAACCTCCCCTGGCGCAACTTGAGGACATTTCCTCTTGTCCTATCAGTTGTTACTTGGGAGAAGAGACTGACACCCACCTTACTACAACCTCCTTTCAGGTAGCTGTAGAGAGCAATAAGGTCTCCCCTCAGCCTCCTTTTCTCCAGCCTAAACARYSCCAGTTCCCTCAGCCGCTCCTCACAGGACTTGTTCTCCAGACCCTTCACCAGCTTTGTTGCCCTTCTTTGGACATGCTCCAGCACCTCAATGTCTTTCTTGTAGTGACGGGCCCAAAACTGAACACAGTGTTCAAGGTGCGGCCTCACCAGTGCGGGGGACGATCACTTCCCTTGTCCTGCTGGCCACACTATTTCTGATACCAGCCAGGATGCTATTGGCCTTCTTGGCCAYCTGGGCACACTGCTGACTCATGTTCAGCCAGCTGTCGACAAACACCCCCAGGTCCTTTTCTGCCAGGCAGCTTTCCAGCCACTCTTCCCAAGCCTGCAGCATTGCATGGGGTTGTTGTGACCCAAGTGCAGATGACACATCTGAGTTATTATGCTGCTCCCTGGGATACGCAACTCTTAGAAATTTGGTCAGTACTATGTCCAGAGAGCAAAGGCAATCTAAGGATTCCTCAAAGGAGACCTGAATATGTTCATTAGATAAAGCCTGCCCCCAAATGACACAATTCCAGCTACTAATAATGAAAGCAAAGAAGCAACAATCCATTCCCCTTTCCCCCAAATCCAAGTTACCCACAATATCAAGTCAGACCCTGTGACCTTCAAAGCATCTCTTCCAGTCCTGCATGTCTTTCAGTACTATATGCAGTTGTGGGGAGGAGAAATTAAGTCACCTTGTGGTGTTTTCTCCAGTAATCCAAGAGCAGCACATGCATCAAGGAGTCTTTCTGTTCCACACACAGAGGTTCCAATCTCATTTGCAATATCCACAGCCTTCAGTGGACCTTTATCTTTCAGATGATCAAACATCTTCAGCTTAGAGGCTACAAACAGAGCCTACATGCAGGAAAAGAAATGTTAGCATGCTGTGTTTAAAAGACTGCAATCAAGAAGCAAAAGAACTATATCTTCTGCCTAGAATTATTCTACACAACTACTATGCTTTAAGAAGTGCAACAGTTTAACAAAACTCCTAAAAATTGCTATGATACCTTTCCTTCCCTCTCAGAGGGTTTCACTATCTTAGCCAAGTAACAGAATTTTTAACAAAAGGTGTTTGGGAGAGAAGGGAACTCAAAATATTCTGGAACGCAGCCTACAGATTTCATATGAAGACCACCTCTTTATTCAGCTATTTAGCATATCCCCATCTGTAAGCTTGTTCCATAAGGTCAAACATCCTTAAGCATCTGAACCAATGCCAAAAGATCAAATTTGATTTACCCAAAATATAAGGAACTGGAAAGCTCCACTAAGGCAGTGTAACAGCTTCAGTTGCTAAAATATTGGTCTTTGTTTAATAGAAATTAAGGAAAAAAAACTTCAGAGCACAACTGTACTACATGCACACCTTAATAGGACATATACATATGGAGTAAGGAAGAGAGAACAGCTAGTGCCTGATGGTAAAGAAAAACCCATGGGCAATGCAGCTCTCTAAGTTGAAAAACTCAGCTGAACTCATAGAGATATGCTAACCAAACCAGAGAGGAAAGTTAATAATATGTGATAATATATACCTCTCCATTTGAAATTAATTTGAAATTCTGCAGTTTCAGTATTCCGAAACAGTTCAAACACCTAAACCCAAGGAACTTCTGTAGAGCACAAGAGTGGAAGCACACACAGCAATCACAGAATCCATTTCTTTGCAACTGCAGGCAACTATAATGTACTTTAAAAATCAAAGGCAGTCAAGGAAAAAAAAATGGATTGACATTCTGTTTAGTAAAAATCAAATGGAGAAAAAAAGAGATTAACTTTGAGAGGAAGGTCTGGTACTGTGTGTCTATATATTTTATCATCTTTATTCTCTTTTTACGGTTTCCTCCATTATTCTAATAAGAACATATAGCTGGGATTTATTGTAATCCAGGTTTTCACGATACTGAGCCAATTGCATCTAGTCTACAACCATTTGGCTTCCAAGACCTGCCCAATCTTTGGACTGATACCACCTGGAAACTGTAAGAACAGGAAAGAGAAGGTGAGAAGATAGGGTCAAAAACTTGGCTGACCCAAATCACTCCTTCTACCATTCTGTAATTCTCAGTTCAAGGCAGGGTGGGAGGGGGGCGGAATCAAAGAAGAAAAAAAACCCAAAGGTTTGAGTACAGATCAGACTATGCAAATTCAGAACATACTCAGTTTTGAGAAAGTATGATTTAACCTTGATCCCCTCCTATTCTGCAACAGCAGCTGTTCAGAGTAAAATAGGCAGCAACATCTTCGCCTGCAGGACTCTGCTTTATGAAGTCCTTGAAATAACACTCAATGCTTTATGGAGTCCTTGAAATAACACTCAAGGATCAAAATGAAATAGAACTTGAGAGCTTTTGTGAAACTAAATGCTTTTGTGCTCTTATCCCTATTCTACAAGTGGAGAGATGATGAGTTTTGTCAGAACACAGGAAGCGTTCATGGCAACCAGTGATTTATTTTACAAAGATCCAAGCCCTGAGGAAAAAAAATTCCCACTAGTTCAGCATGAAACTCAGCACTTCATACTATGACTTTACACTGGGTTAGAGGGAAAGGAAAGCTTCTGCTTCTTTTTACAGCCTCTACCATCTTTCACTGCACAAAACCAAATTTGGCATCACATCACTGTAGTGTACATAATGTGCAACAAAATGCTGACGATTTTTTTTTTTTTTTTTTAACTTAAATTGAAGAAATGCTAAGCATCATCTCACCTATTCAAATACATCAATACTCGCTCCCTATGGGTACACAAGGAAGTTCACAAATGCAGCTATCTCAAGGCTGCTTTGTTCCAAATCTCTCAATACTGCTTTGCATGCCTGTAAGCAGCACGCCCACAGATCTACAGTGACCACACTATGGTTTTCCTACAGATCCAAGTACAACTTTCCGCTGTTTCAGCAAAACCATTGTCCACTATCTTGCGTGTTTCCCTCCATACCCCCCTCAAATTTTTTATATCTTTAGTTCCAGGTTTGCCATTTCACTCCCACTTCAGCAGTTTTTTCACCTCTTCCTGAAACATGAATGACTTGGAGACCAGTGATCTATTAGAATGATTGGTGTTCGTTTCTCCTTCACCTTCTTCACTACTGTCTTCACTACACTGCAGCTGTGAGTAGAAAACTTGGCAGCACTTAAAATGTCCGGCTACTCATTTCCCATCACACTTGGCTGCTACAAACAGGTCACATGCTGTGTGTAAGCTGTTACGTGTATGTCTCTATCAGATACTACATGGAGATTATCAGCTAAACATACCTGGAACATTAAACAGGGTATACAAAAAAAATCTCCTTAATAGGGAATAAAAAAATTAAGATCTTCCACAGAATTCTAATGCTAAGCATTAAAATTTAGAAAGGAAATATAATATATACAATTCTTGTCACAGTTTTAAGTCAGATAAGTTAACCATATTAAATGCTTTCTTTGCAGAGTATATAAAGTTAACTTCCTGCTTGATTGTGCTCTTGTGATCAGTTAAAAAAAAAAAAAAAAAATCAAACTTTTTTCCTCTCAAGAGACAAAAATTTTTATCAAATGGGAACTGAAATTTCATAGAACAGATAAAAGCAAATATCAAAAAAACTAATGTTTGCACTGCACCAGAAGTTTCAGCTATCTTAGATTCTCTGGTACTTCAGTGGTCCTTTTATACTAATTATTAATACATTCTTACCCCAGCTCAAGTATTTCACGTTACCTGGTACATATTTAAGTCCAATGAAACAATCATATCGGTCAGCAATGTAATGAGTAGTTTTACTTTTTCCCTTACCTTTGAAGCTCTAAAACCATCCATCAGCTCTAGAATTTTAGATGGAAGTTTTGCTGCACTTTCCGACACTCCATTTTGATTTTCCAAAGGTACCATAAAACCAGTTCTGATGCTAGAACCATTTTTGGAATTGTAAATAGCTCCTGAGGAACACATCCCACTGTTGTCCAACTTACTAGCACCTTTGTGCTCTATGAAATTTGAAGATTCACTTTCTTCATCACTTAGGTTCTCAAAAGTGTCCACAGAAGGGATAGAGTCATACTTTTTATGTTGTACATTATGTTTAGGGAGCGGATAGTACAATTCTGCTAGCTTTTTGCAGAAGTGGTTGAGAGGAAATCCCACCACATTCAGGAAGTCTCCGTGGACATACTCAACTAACATTCCACCRAGGGCCTGGATTCCATATCCACCAGCCTTGTCCCTGGGGGAGAGAAAGCAAAAACGACATATATCTAATTAAGGTTAAGAGTAAAGGTAGCACAGAACACAAATAATCCACCAGTACTGCAGAGTCTGGAATAAAGACTAGTGTACTCAAGTTAGAGGTGGATTAAATTTACTAGTTAGGCTCAACACTTCAATTTATAAATCACAAAATAAATATAAGGATCAGTATTTCTACTAAGGGTGAGTAGCCTAAGGTCTTTATGCTTCAGACCGTCCAAGCACCATAGTCACCTAAGCAGGAGGGACATCAGCTGGCTACAGTCAGATTGTGTTGCCATAGGTTACCCAGCATTCTTCAAGTCCTGGCTACCAAAAAGGTAACAGCAAGCGTCACCAAGACCAACATTGCCACTGGGTCACCCAGCTGCATACTGACCCTAGCTCTATTTCACAAGAGGCTGAAGGGCCTTTAGGAATACGTTAGCTCCAAAAGGAGCTCACACTGAAGAAGACATCTTAGAACTCAAATGATTTTAGTATGCGTCTTGCGGATCTCAGTCATAGGAATATCTAAAATGAGGATCAGGAAGATAGGACTTTCTTGGGGAGGAGCAACCTATTCAAATACAAAATCCACTACTATCCCATTCAGCCCTATCCAATTCTTGTGTAACCCTCTGAGATATAAGTAGAGTTGTGGTTCACAACACTGTGCTCTTAGATGTCATGGTAATACCAGTAATTTGGCACAGGAATGTATTTTCACAGAAAGTAACTTTGGAAATATCGTGGTTTAACCCTGGCCAGCAACTAAACACCACACAGCCGCTCGCTCACCCCCCTCCTCTGGTAGCATGGGGGAGAGAATCGGGAGGGCAAGAGTAGGAAAACTTGTGGGTTGAGATAAAAACAGTTTAATAATTGAGATAAAACAAAGTAGAACAGTAATAACAACAATGATAACAACAGCAACAGAATATACAAAGCAGGTGATGCACAATGCAACTGCTCACCACCCGCCAAACTGACGTGTAGCCCGATATGCGACAGCACGTCCTGTGATGCCAGACACCCC
>JAYKAV010002673.1:104583-209721 GCA_035582835.1 Phoebastria nigripes
TCCCATGCACCTGGCAGGGCATGGGAGGCCGAAAAGTGCCCGGTGCAAGCACCACCCAGCACCACCCAAAACATCAATGGGCCATCAACACTCCTATTATACCAAACCCAAAGCACAGCACACMCYCCCCAGCTACTGGGAAGAAAGTTAACTCTGTCCCAGCCAGAACCAGGACAGGCCATCTAATTTGTCTTTAGGTGTTATTATGCAAATTCCACTGTGCGGAATGGAAATGCATACAGGCAGATAAGCTGCGACAGACCTATTTTACTGTTCACATTTAAGGAACAAGGCAGTTAGAAGTGCGCTTACTACATAACACCAGAATCTGAAAGCTTAAGTCAGCAAGCTTTGAAACCAAAGGTCAGTCTCAGATCTATCAACTTCAGATAGTATGAAATTACACAAACTACTTGTGAAAGAAGGTTAATACACAAAGATTGTAGATTTTTCATGTTACGATTTGATCAGAACCAGCTCTTTACATTTTTAGAACTTATTTCTGGATTCCCTTTCAGATAGTCTCCTAAGAGAAACAGATGAATCTGTATCCCAGTAAATGAGATTTTTGAATTGCTATAAACTAGGGAATGGGACTTCTCCTTTAATCTTGCATTTTAAGCACCACTGTATAGCTTTGTCATTGTTTAAATTATTCCTTCTTTTATAACATACTTAAGACTTACACAATTTAAATTAGGAATATTCTAATGACTAAAAAGTCTTTTCATTTTTAAATGAAGTAGCAGTCCAGTAGGATGAAGTCATTCTGGTATATGCTGACAGGGACGCAAAAAAACATTGTGATCATCAAAGGTAGTGGTATCACACTGCCAGCCAGGATATTAACACAATTTGCCCCATCTTGTTTATTTTTATATAGAACTTTACATTCTGGCATTGGATCCCGAGTAGGATTCTCTACTACAGCTACAGCTTCTAGTCCAAAAGCATGAGGCTATGTAGTTACTAACAGTTCCATTGATTTTTCAACAAGTGTCTTCCATGCTAAAATCCAAAATATATGAGTATTTACACAGGTCTCAACTAGCTCTGGCTAATCTGACTGGCTTTTGTAACTGGGTATTTTTATTAGCAGAGCACTAACTTTAAGGCTTCATTTATAACACTATGCACAGCATCAGTTAATTTGCATTATAATAAAAAAAAAAAATACAACTCACTTTAAAGACCTTTTGACAAACAGTAAGATCACTGCTGCAACCAAAACATTTTTCAGTAACTGACTGTTGTAGGGGATACATGATTTCAGCAGGAATGTGTGCAACATCCACTGATTAAAAAACAAACAAGCAAACCAACCCACAACCAACCAACCAACCCACACACAATACAGCAGGAATGTGTGCAACATCCACTGATTTTTTTTTTTTTTTTAAAAAACACAAAAAACAATCAAACCCACACACAATACAGTGGGAGAAAAAAATGTTAAGAAATTAAGGTAAAATAGAGGTAACTCTTGAAAAGCACATTTCCTTTATTAGCTGTAGAACTTTAACTTTAGTCATATATACATATGTGTATATGTATATATACACATATACAATAGTATATCCATGTATACAATATCCGAATTGTCCAACACAGAGCCAACGATCAAATAAATCACTGTTGCACTAACAAGCACTACTGCTCCTACAGATGAAAGAAGATGCTTGGTTGGGTTTTTAAGCGGATTTCCAAAGGCAAGAACACATGTATGACAGTTATACATGTATCTTGGCCCATACAGTCACATTAGTAGAAATACAGACAAATTTTAGCCACGTTAGACAGAGTCCATGTGAGCTAGTGACTGGGCTTCACTAATAGTCAGAAAGATATAGATACATCACTGACAAAACTCATCTTCACTGAAGGAAACATTTCAAATACATTAGAAGCTGTACACTAATTTCTTGCATCTCTATCAACTATTAGTTGATTGGATACCCAAGATTCATTATCTTCACTTCACGTATCTACAAATTAGACAAGTCCCACCTGTAGTTCCTTTAAATATGAAGTTAGTGGTTTTGTAGAGCAGAGAAACAAAAACTACTGGCATGGCAGAGGTAAGGAGAAGCAGAATTTGGTTGCCTATCTCCTGGGAGAGGCAACAGCTAGATGCCCGATCAGCATACACACATCATGGAACCAGTCAGAGATGTGTTTCCATTTGCAAAGGAACTTGTAACAGAGCAGAGGTAGAAAGGTAGAAGAAAAAGATTTGCTAGTAAGTTCTGGTGAATGTAGAACAACTATTACATGTAGAGGAGTCAACTGTAGCAACATGATAGATTAAAAACAATATTCAAAGTTAATTCTACTATAAGAACAGTACAACTCCCCTTACTTCTGTAATTCTACACCGGGAAGATTTTTGCTCTTACACTCTAAGAGCTGATAACCTCAAGCTATCCAAGAGATAATTTGTGCTGTGAGACTGCAATTATTCATGAAATCTAGAAGATACATTTGCTATAGCTTTGAAGGAAATAACTCTTAAAAGAAATCATACAAGGGAAGAAAGTTAGACATTCACATTCTACATTTTATTACTTCATAGTTAAGTCTGAAACTGTACAGCTCCAGCCTATGTAATCGTCTCTTTCCCAGAGTGCAGTAGGGTCCTTTGGTTTCATTGCCACCATTCAGAGCAGAGCTACCAAAAACCACATAGGATCTTCAGACTGGAAGTTGTTCATAAGGGAAAGATTACAAAATAAAAAGCTGGGTCAAAGAGGCTGGCAGAAACTAAGTCTAGTCATTACACAAGCCCAAAACAGTTAGGATTACTGTGGTCCAGCCCTCTTTCTACAGAGAGCCAGAAAAGAAGAAAGAGACCCTACCAGCAGGAAGAAAATCCTTGACTGGAAAGAGGAACAGGAATAAAACAGAAAGGGAAAGGCCACCTTTCTGCAGCCAAAGTTTTTGAGGGTTTTTATAGCCTTATCACAGTCGACCTTGAGAGAGTGGCTTTTACCTCCTCCCTTGTTCATACTTTAAGTCAGCTATATACTTTTAGAATTAGTTCCTGTGTCACCAGTGACTGACTTAAAACACTATATGCCAATTTTGTCCTTGCTATAAAAAGAATTCAATCCAATCCTCAACAGCACAAGAGAGTCAATTTTCTTTTAATTTTTCATGTGATCATTAAGTCTTGTATGATTTCACAAAATTAAGTTGCCATTAAAAAAAAGAAACAAATGGTCACTTGAACTGCAATAGTGTTTAGAAAAACCTGTATGCACATAAATGTGTAACCAGTATGGGTGGCCATAGAGGAGGAGACAAAAAAAGACAACCAAACAAAAAACCCCGTGAGAGACTTCTCCTTACTGTTTTGCAAAATGTATAGGACACTATATTTAGTAGTTCCTCCCCAAGGCCAGAGCAAATGCTCCTTATCCTCTTGATTATATGAATGAAGATTGATTGGCTTCTGCTCCAGAGTAACGAAATACCTCTCTTTGGTCCCTGACAAACCCTTGCTGTCACACACCCTGTTTAGCAGAATGAACAGAATTACCCGGTGCTGCTCATGAGCCATTTTGCTGCAGTACAGCACTGCTAAAGCATATTTTCTTCCAGAGGAAATAATCAGAATATTCAAAAATATTTTTCAACCTGACATTCTTCTTAAAAATCCATGGTCATTTCTCCTTCAAACTGCAACTTTCTGATCAGCTGCATACTAAAGACCACCTTCCAAAAACCTAACTACGAATTTCTGTTACAAATTGTATTCTTGCCGAAAGATTCTTCTCTGCATAATCCAATTTTGCTTCAGTCTCTTTAATAAGCTGGGAACCTTACACGTTCAGAAAGTATGCCTCATTCACACATAAGCATTTAAATAAATCCAAAGTCTACACTGGTTCCTCTTTCCCCAGTAAAACATGACTGTATTGTTTTATAGCACAAATGAGTGTAAAAAACCACCATGACTGATATTCTTACAGTCAGAATTGAAGTTAGAGCCAAAAGTTCACCTCAGATCACCAGATATGCAGTCCATAGTGCTAACTATGGCCTGATTTGCCTTCACTAAGCTTCAGCTAACAGAAAGGAAAGGCAAATTCTGTAAAGTCACAAACATTCCCTTGTTGTCTCCAAATAAGTACTTTTTTTTTTTTTAAATAACCTAGTCAACTTCATCTTAGGAGTAGTTAGGCATTCTGTTCTCATCCTATTTCTTCTGCAGAATCAATGTTGTCTGTAAGAAACTAGCATATTGCAAAGGTAGAGGAAACACATAAGCTGAGAGACAATCATGGCATAAGAACATGTATAAGCTGGCCACAAGAATAAGTGAAAATTAAGTTGGCATTTCTTGCATCAGAGCAGCGTGATTTTGATAAATTAAATAAACCAAGTTCTAGCTTCTTTCAGTAAAGTTCTCCAATACCCTGATTATCCAATACTCACTCTATTCACCTGTTTTATAATGAGAACTATCCATTGTCTCAGGTATCCAAGCTCCCTGAATGCCTCTGTTAACAGAGAGATAACTGTATATTGCATGAGTGCTTGCTCTAATCCGGAGTATTTCAAGAATCTTCACTTTTCAAATTTGTTAGGGTACTAAAAAGGTAGCTCACTTGCCCTGGACAAATGATAGTTCTAGACAAGAACAACAGAATACCCACCTTGCATCACCCATATTATTTTATCACTTATACACAGCAGAATTTCACAGAACACAGGACAAAATGTTTTATGCTGGTGGCGAATAATGTACCCTAAGGCCTATTCTCAAGTACTATGTGATAGCTTCAGGGTCTTACTTACATTGGCTCCCCGCTATGAATGTACTCCCATAAGAGCTCTTCAGACAGGTCAGAAAATTTTACTTTAGTCTCTTCATAGAAATCAGTGACTTCTGTCTCTAGCTGATTATCTACAGAAAGGAAGAGGTGTTACTAGAAACAGAAATTGTAGTTTAGAGAGCATAACATCTCAGTTTTATTTCAGTTCGTACTCATTTGACGTTTTTGCTTGGGAAAAATTAAAGACACTACACAGATGTATGAAATGACTAATAATGCTGTTTAGGGACAGCGGACTCATAACTTCCCCAAAAAGTAAAAGCTTGCATTTTCAACCTCTGCAGTCCTGTCTTGGGGCTAACAGGTTGCTCTCCCTGTGTGGGATGCACTCTTAAATTAAGAATGCTTACACACATCCAGCACACACATCCAGCACACACATCCAGCACACACATCCAGCACACACATCCAGCACACACTACAAAGAAGACTGCAAACACCCTTCTAACTTTACGACTGTTGTCAAAGAACTCTTAACTACACATCATAGTTAAACATGTAGCTGTTACAAATGCTTGAATGCACATGTGCAGCTGTATCTGTACTGCAGGCTCAGGCATCCAGCAGTCTCACCAGTAACCATCAGTGTCATTTTTGTATCATCTCTCAAGAAATAACAAGATTATTTCAGACTTCTGTATCTAGAAGTTGCTGAGAGAAGGCCAGAGGTGCAATAAATTACTGCACACCTGGGTGTGGACCCTGTTGCATATGGTACACTGTGAATCTGGTATCACTGCAGATGGAGGCTTTTCCAAAACATGTTTAAAAGGAAACAGCCTTGCACAAATGAGTGTGCATGTTACAGATTATTAGTTCTCTCTACTCTTCCCTATAAAAATCAAGGTCAGCATCTCCTGTTACCGCTGTTCTGATAGCAGTGGAAATTCTTCAGGAGTAAGAAAGATCCACAGTACAGACCAAGGGAAGAATACTAACCAACTGCTAATGGTGTTAGTGTTGAAAAAACATTTAATGATCGAGATGAAATAAAAAAGTTGTTGCATATGAAGACAGATTTCTACATCTTTCAATATTGATACAAAAACCAATCAGCTCAAGATAAAAATTCCATCTGTAACATATATGTGGCACTTAACAGCAGCATTGTAATCATAAATGAAAACTAAAAGTGGATTCTAGAAAACTCTTCCATTGATTGCATCACTTGGAGAATATGCAGACTTATGGTATTTTTATTCATCTAAATATGATGTGGCTTAAATTTGTAAACTTCAAGTGAGACGTGCTGTCATAGCATCAGTACTGCAGTTCTGTGCACTTCTACTGTCTTCCTAGAGTAAACAATGAAAGGCATTATTATTCTTGCTGGATTGCTCGCAGGAACCCCTTGATAACATGTTTTATTTCTTTTGCAGCAGCTCTTTCTACTGTAGTAGCATATTAGTAAGGGTACTAGATCACTGACTATTTCTGTTACAAGAGTTAAGAGCAATCATTCCAGTAAAGATTAAAAGCTGTAAATAGTTTGAAAAAATTTCAGAGAAATGATTCTTGCAAAGGTTCCACTAAAAGAATATTGGCATAATTATCAGAGGAAGTCCCTCAAACCAAACACTCCTCAAACTACATTAATTGTACAGTTCTCAAAAAACACTTGCTTACTATATAAATTACCTGATAAAGCACATTGTTGTATTGCTCCCTACAGTTCATTAACAGTCTGAGGCATTAAGCCATTGCTTTACTTATCCCCTGAAAATGGGCTCTAAAGCTTCCCTTATTTACTGAAAAACAAAGTAACTACAGATACAGCAACCACTTGTATTCATTAGCTGGTGTAAATAGAACACAGAAATAAAGTTAATATGGATCAGATTCTGCTCAGTCCTGCAGTTTGTAGAGCCTTACTTGAATTTCGTTTAGAATATTCCCACAATTTACACTGGTCTTTTAATTAGTCCCATAACTTTCAGAGACAGTATTTCTAAAGTCTGTTGTATTTTGTCATCCTCCTTCCTGTGTGAAAACTGAATACAGTAAGAAGGTTGGCTTTTGTGGGGAGTTTTTAATTTAAATATTGATAAGGTAATTCTCATATTGAGTAGGAAGCCAATTCAGACTGTATATGAAAAATTTCCATCCTGTTTCTTCACTTGTACAAGTCCTTATGAGAATAATTTTTAATGAAAATACTGGGTTTTAATAAAATGACATGTGTACCTTTACTGCTGCAATGTACAATAGCCACTCCTGTGAACACACTGTGCTCTTTCCCACTTAACCTGTCAGGGAAAAAATGTGCATTAAGCAACACTTTTATGAAGTCTGTCATGGGCAAAAGTGTTCTACATGATTATGCTACTACAGCCTGAGAAACAGACCATTAAATTAATATATCACTTGATGGCTCTGATGTGTATCCTAAAAAAATACATTTTATTTCAATTATAGGTGAAAAGACATTGGCAAAACAAAAAAAATACTATCAAGAGATTCAGTCATTTCAAGTCTCTAAAATCTCATTTGTACCGATGTCCACAATTTGGAACAGTAGTCCATGGTATCAGCTTATTTAGTGTACATGGAGAGAAGTGACTATTTCAAATGCATAAGAAAAAGCCAATCAGCCTAAACACTACCAGGCATCTTCACTGAAAGCTGGCAATAAATAGCTAGGTGATGCAACTTAGACTAAACAAGTGATAGGCAACTAGAGCTTACGTACTCATTTAATCCAGACTGGCCCCCAGGGATCCCATGGCAAGCCAGAGTAAGAGATGCAGAATGTATAGGAAGAGAGCCTATATTCACTTACCCCAGACCCATGCGCTCTTTGTTGTAGTGGCTCCAGAGCGCCACACTGTGGCCGATTAATTTTGAGGGCTTTAAGTTTATTAATCTAATGTGTAAGCAATGGAAGTGTAATAAATAGCATAAGAACTTGAATCTTTGAAGAGACTAATTAAGGAATACTCTCCTAGAGATTAGCCAGGCTATTATTTGATGTGATCAGAAGCATCTCACAATCTTACTATCCCCCACAAAATTCCACATAATTAATTGTGAAATGAAACAGTGAGTGAAAATTTTAATCTGACACCTTGGATATATGCAAATATATCTCTTTTCTGCATTTCTTCCTGTTCATATAGAACAAAATTAAGAGGAGTTCTAAAAAACTAAATTTTAAGTGCATTTCATATCCATGATTAAGAGACTGACCTACTGAACTTAAAAAAAAAAGCCAACACATTTGCGTAAGAAAAAAAAAAGTACTATTTTTGGACTAACCAAACTTGGCATGATTTCAAACAAAAACAGTTGCGAGAAATCTCTTGCCAGACAGACTCCCTTGGGATTCTCTTACTAATAACATATGCTGCCTTTTTTTTTTTTTTTTAGACTACTACTTTTAAGTTAGTAACATGCCACAAAGGATCAAAAATTCAGCCTAAGTCATCAATCTAAAAAAAAAAAAAAAAGAAATCTGAAGTAGACTTACAGAGCAAAACTCCAAAAACTACCAAGCCACTTGTATTCTCTCTTTAGGAGATGCCCGAGTTAGAATGTAAACTGGTGAAACAAGCAGTGCACCTTTTCTGTATTCCCCCATAAAACAGAAGCATGACTAGTGGATTCATCACATCTCATCCTTCAGAAGGGAGGTGACTAGAGTTATTTAGTTGGTGTTTCTTAAAAAAAAAAAAAAGAGTATGCTACAAGATAACATTAAGCTTGTAGGAAAAAGTATCCTTTAGGAAAAGAGCAGAAGCTTCAAAAAACATGCCCATCATCCACAGAGAACACTGATGGAAGTAGATTTTTCTTCCTCAGTTAAACTCCAGAATTTAAAGCAATTGCCCATGGACACATATCACCATGTACTTTTGTGTACATGCAACATTATTCCATTAAATGTCAAGCGTCAAACCACTTCTATGATGGTTCTGTCCTCTTTCCCATCATGATTTCTCTCCATATCTCCCCTTCCTGTACCAGCTGAAGCATACACACAGTCTTGTGGTAAGTGACTGAAAACTAATCCAAGTGAAATCAAAATGGTTCATTATGTCCCTGATCAGCTTCCTAAGGTGAAGGGGCAAGAGCAAGCAGCTGTGGGTAACATAAAAGCAGGTCTAACTTTTTCAGTGGCAGAACTGGCTTACACTATTAAAAATGATTGAAAAATGTGTGTCCACGAGTTCTTCATATACATCAAGGAATCCATACAGCTCCTTTTAAAACAGCTTAATATACACATTTGGAATCTTACTTAAAACTACAGACCTTGACAGCATCCTATACGCATCTTGCTTATCAACTGGTTTCTCCAGGATCTGCTCATCCACAGTCTAAAACAGAAAGATAGACTGAGCGTGCTGCTTTTTCTTACTTTGCAGAAACTGAGGTCAGAAATTATGTTTAAACCATGATTTCAGCCAGGGCTTCAAACGTGAGTCTACTGAGTAAAGCAAGAAGCACAGATACTTTGGTAGAACAGGTAATTTAGTGTCAAGCACATAATGAGTGCAACACTCTACTCTCCAGTGGCTGCAGCTCTCAAACAAAATGGTAATTCCACTTCTGTCCTTAACCGTTCACTGTCTCTGTGGAGATGACAGGTATAAAGCAATGCCCGCTACAAAGCGCAACATTGAACAGTTCACATAATCTGGACTCCCTGACAGTTAACAGTTGCCTGAGAACAGAATTTCCACTATGTACTAGAGGATCCAAGGCAATACTTATGCAATACTAGTGTCCCTGCAAAAACAGCAGCAAGGCTTCTAGCACTCAAGATACCAAAAATTGCCTTGTTTGGAAAAAACCTTAAAACCCACACCCACAAAACCCAAGAGACGCATCATATTGCACGTATAACTTCTCAGTGAAGATAGTTTTCAAACTTTAACTTCAAACCTAAAGATACAAGTATTTTCTACACTTGTCATAAATTAAAACCACACTGAACCACATAAGACTTCTTACCACAATAGTGTCTGCTCCTATGACAACATCAGGTGTTCTCAAGTGTTTCTGCAAAGGCATAAAGAAACAAGATATTTCTCAGAGGTAGAAAGAACAAAACCTTTTAAAACTTAAGGTAAGAAAACATGTTAGCTGGTTTACAGGTAGGGCTCTACACTGACCTGAAAACAAGACACTGTTTCTCCTTTTGCACTGTTTACAAAATAGTAATCATTTATATCACCATAAAAGTGAGAAAAACAGGAGGCTTGAGCAGACCATTCTCAGGTCACGATTTTGCCCAAATATGTTACAGATGAACAAATGCATTCAATAAAGAACTAACTGCATTCTCAAAGGTCAACCTGATCTTCAAGGTGGCATACAGAATTCTACTTTAAAGGAAGTGCCCAGTGTATGGAAGTCAGGGAATACAGCGTTGAAGCCCTCTAGGATCATTTTTCCCAGCCATGAAAAAAGCCTTTCTTCAGCTATACTTTGCTTATCTCTCTCAAAAGGGAACACATACAGTCTATTCTGGGGAACTGAGAGGTAGGAGTATATAAAGATTCCTTGTAGCCTTTTCTTGGCTTTAAACTGTAATCTGTTCTTATAGCTGAGTTTTGATTTACTTGCATGTTATGCGGTACATAGTTATTTAACACAGCAAGACAGGAAACTTCTGTAACTGTGATCATTATATTAAAAACTTCGTAGGGAGGTGATTCTTCTATAGAAAGGCTGTTGATGTGCTTTGAATAGTAGACCTACTTAAAGCTATCATTAAAAAAAAATCCTGTATGAAGAAGCATTTTGAAATCCACTGAACTAGCATTCTCACCAGCATAGTGTTTTGCAATGAAAGCCCAATGTAAGTCAGTTAGCGAGGCTGGGTTTAAAATCCACTCTCCTAATGTCGCACGATTCTCTGAAAAGAAGTTGACAGAAACCTGGATAATGATTTACATTGGAGATCATGCAATATTTGCTTTGAAGCAAATTCAAAGCACCATTGTGACATCTGGCAACGTTGTTGGTTTAAAGTGTTCAACATTCCTTTTCTGCCATCAGTATAGGTTCGACAAACATACTCCTCTCTTTCAGAGCTATATTATTAAGAAATTATTACGGTATATTTTGTGGGATCTAATCAGCTAGACATCTAAATAGGTTCTGGTAGAGAACAGCCTTATGTGCTCAAACACAGTGATCACAGCCAAGGGCAGAAGTCAAATATGCCACTGATGGTGTAAGTTGTACCACTGGTTTTGACAATGTTTAGGATACAAAATGGATGCCCTGACTACAGAACCTGAAAACACATCAGCTTCTCCCTTCTTAAATGAAATCGCCCATTTCTTTGTCCACAATGCTTTAAAACAGAACGTGTCTTCTTTTTCTGCTTTCCTCCAACACCTCTATACTCACAAATTCTGAGCTATTCTCTTGTCACAACTGTTCAGCTGAACTACTGTTCAATGAAAGCTACAGCAAAACACTGGATTCACACCAGTGTGTTTTTCTATAGAATCTGCCTCCACAGTCAACAAATACCTGGAATGAAGAGGTACAATCCTGTGTCAGGATAAGATCCAGCCACACACCTGACTGTGGGAAGGAACTACCAAATATATATCCCAAGTGAGAGTAGGTGTGCGGCTGACAAGAGATGCAGACCAATTCTGTTTGTGGAAAGCCTGAACTGTAGGCACAAGACCTTCTTTTGATTAGGTGAGTTAATTTCGGGAAGCTGTCTTTCACAAGTAACAGAAAACTTCCATTTCCCTTTAGCGGGGAAAATGCACTCAGAGACCACTTAAGAAGTACATGCAAATTAAGTCACAGTAACACACACCACGTAAAGACAAAAATCTCATTGCCGAAATAGCTAGTAACTTACTATGTGCATTCTGTTTGCTACTTCAAGAGCTTTCTGTTTTGCTGTTTCCACAGCATACTCGTAAGGGGCTGCAAAAGATGACTTTTCAAGTGTCTCCTTAAACCAGGATGGAACTACCTCAAACCGCAGGCCCTGTAACAAAGGAAAGCAATGCAGTCAACCTAATATTGTTATTAAAGGTTGTTCCCAAGACATATTAAGCAAGCAACAAATTTGATTTTTGCTCTTTCCAATTTAACACCCATTCCCACCCCCGAAACACACAGGGGAAAAAACAGTGCTTCTATGACAGTGTTTGGTGTACACATATAATTTGCCAGCAGTCCAAAACAAAAAACCCAATCAGAAAGAACTTTTAACCTGGTGTGCTTACTTGATTTTACCCTTATTATTTATTAGAACCTAATTGCATTAGTAATTTCACCATTCTTCTCCTATAAAAATCTAACAGTATAAAACTTACGCACTTCACAGACTATTCTCCTACTGGATTTTTTTTTTTTTTTAATTGAATCCATCCATAGCACTACTTGTGCACCAGTAGTACACATTCTTACAGGAGCTTTACCACCCACACTTTATGTGTTATTATACATGTGATAAACAGAAATCAAGAAGAGCCAGTTTCTGTATGGTTTTGTCAAAAAAACTATTCTTCCTACTTCTTGCCTCCAGGTTATACCTGTAAATTTACTACACCCAGCAGGCACATTAGGTTTCTAATAACTTAATGCACGCTTGAACCTTGGTGCTTCTCCACATCTCTGTATTCTGAAAAGAATATACTTTTTCCCATTTAAGTTCAACTTCTCCCATGAAAAACAACACTAAGCAATCTAAATCAGATGCATTATAATACTCAAGTGCCATTCAATAGCCTCCTGCAACCTGCCCAGGGAGGTCGACATGTTCCTCCACAGGGGCTGAACAGTGGAATGAAGGGTCACGGCTTCCTTTGTGCTCCACAAGTGTTTTACAGAAAGAAGAGACAGCTACCTTATTCCTACTGCCCCCCACCCCCAGCTCATAATACTAATCCCATGAAGTTTTCACACGTTTCAGGAGCCTAAGTCAAATCTTCAGAAGTTTAGGTATTAAGTATCCAAAGTAAGGGCAATGGAAGAACATTTTTAATTACTTCAGCCTACTGTAAGACCTTCAGAACTTTTCTATTATATGCCAGAAGTAATTACACCAGCATTTTTCAGTCCGAGCAAGTTTTTTATCTGTTTGATTACTCCATCTCCCTGTCAGCAGAATACTTCAATGCACTCTCATATTAATCTGATCATACAAAAACAATTCACACGTGTACTTGCTTACAGAGAAAACCTGACCGAAAAGAATTGGGACTGAAAAATAATTTAAAAAAAAAAAAAAATCATACGCAAGCCGGCGTGCAGCTCAGGGGACAGCAAGGCGACGGCAGCCGGCCGGCCTCGCGGTTCTRAAGCTGCACCCGCCCCCGGCTCCGCACGCCGCCGCCCCGCGGGCGCGGGGAAGCCCGGCGGTTGCACCGCCGCCATCGCCCCCAAACATAACGAACCCAGCTGCGGCAGGAGGCACGGCTCGGGTTTGTGCCCGCCCTATACCGCCAGCCCCCGGGAGCTGAGGGGCGGGAGGGCCGTGAGTCGGCGGGCCCCGCAGGCCCGGCCCGGGCCGGCGCCAGGCGGCCGCTGCCCGCGGCCGGCGCCTGCGCACCCCGCAGCGCCTCGGGCTGGGGGGCCGGAGGGGTAGCACTGCCGGCCTCCTCCCCTGCCTAGGCGAGGCGAGCGGCCCGCCCGCACTCACCACGTTGGTGAGGATCTCCTGCCGGCGCGGCGAGGCGCTGGCCAGCACCACCCTCTTGCTGACCAGCTTCCCCAGCACCGGGTTCAACACCATGGCCGCCGCCGCCGCCCTTCGGCCTCCCGCTCCGCGCAGATCGGGGTGGGGGAGGGTGGTGGCGGCGGCCTTATACGGCGCCGGGGCCGCGGGGTGGAGCCGGGCCGGGCCCGTCCCAGCGAGCCGTGGAGGCCCCGCGGGGCGAAGGCGGGCGGGTAGTCCTCGGGGCCGGGGAGGGGAGGGGAGGGGGTTCGGCCGGCCGGCTGGCTGGCTGGCTGGCCGGCCGGCCGGCCTGCCCGCCCGCCCCCTGGGCCTCGCCTCGGCCTCTGGGCCCTGGCGGCCTCGGGGCAGTGAGTGTCGGCCGCTAGCGGGCTCGGCGCGTGAGACAGGCGCTGGGCCAGCCGCAGGCTGCGAGGGGTAGGGTAACTTCATGGGAGGTTCCAGCTTTACCAGCAATTTGCWGCGCACCACCTAACGGCAGGCGTAAATGAAGAGGACTAGGCATCACAGGAAGGTTTCCCGTCGTAGGAGCCACGTTTAACACTCCGCCTACCCCGCCCCACTAATTCTTGAATGAAGTGTTCGGCAAAGAGGTGATACCATTCATTTTTTCGGTCAGAAGGAACTATTATTACCTGATTTGATGCAAATCTTAGCTATCTCCTATTTGGCCTTTTAAGCGAGTAGAAAAAGTTCAACATAAAAACTCAGTTTTATTCCCAATAAGTTGCAAATAGTGTGATGCTATGTGTTTTCTCAATTGGCTAGTAAGAAAGTGAAATATGTACTCTCTCATTAAAAAATATATCCAGTCATTTAAAGAGCAGTTTGCATTGAATAATAGGTCTCAACATCTATCTCATGGACCATATGTCTGATGGCTTGTATTAGGGGTCGTGAAATCTGGTAGCCCAGTGGAGGCGAGGCTGCCGCAGCTCCATGCCCCAGGTGCCACCCACAGTGAGACTGAGCGTGTATTGCCAGCAGGCACACGCGCACACTCTATGCAACACATATACACGGATGCACAGCAAACCGCACGGGCAGGCACGCTCAGCGCTCACACAGACACAAACAGCACCAAAGGTCTCTTCCTTATCCCCTCGCTGGCTGCTCAGGATGAAAGTCTGTTAGTGGGAAATACATATATACATATATACACACACATACCCATACATACATGCTTATATACAGTGTGGACCCCTCCGGTAGCAGACCTTAGATGGGGCTCCTGTGGCACCAGGAGGGGCTGGGGCAGGGGGCTCTGTTGCCCCTGTGGGGCTGCTGGGGCTCCCCCCACCCTTGGGCCTCCTGCTCCTGTCACGGTGCACGGGGATCAGCCTTTTGTTGCCATAACCTAACAGGGTGTACATTATCCTAAGTATCAGAATTTAAAAGAGCATCTTCGGTCATGGGCTTGCCAAGCTGGTGAAGAGGGCTTTAAACTAAAGTTGCCAGGGGAGGGTAACTTCAATTCATCCCACTCCTACCAGTTTGATGCCAGGGCCAGCAATAGATGCCCAGAGCCTGGAGAAGGATCACAGGTCAGCAGGAGAGCACGTGAAGAGCAGCACAAAGGAACTCCAGCCAGTAAGACAGCTTCATCGGGGGCCCAACTTAAATGCCTCTATGCAAACACATGTAGTGTGGGGAATAAACAAGAGAAGTCAGAGACATGCACACGCCTGCAGGGCTACAATCTGATTGGCATCACAGAGACGTGGTGGGATGGATCCTATGACTGGAGTGTTGGGATGGAAGGATACAGGCTCTTTAGGAAGGAGAGGCAGGGGAGATGAGGAGRGGGTGTYGCCCTCTMTSTCAATGACCAGCTGGAGTGCATGGAGCTCTGCCTGGGGATGGATGAGGAGCCGACCRAGAGCTTAYGGGTCAGGATTAAAGGGAGGGCAGGGACAGGTGACATTATGGTGGGGGTCTGCTACAGGCCACCCGACCAGGAAGACCAAGCGGATAAGGTCCTCTACAGACAGATARGAGCAGCCTCACCTTCACAAGCCCTGGTCCTCATGGGGGACTTCAACCACCCCAGTATCTGTTGGAGGGACAAGACAGCAGGGCATAAGCAATCTGAGACATTCCTGGAATGCATCGATGATAACTTCCTTCTCCAAGTGRTAGRGRAGCCAACRAGGAGAGGTGTTATGCTGGACCTTGTTCTCACCAGCAAGGAGGGGCTGGTGGGGAATGTGAAGCTCGAGGGCAGCTGTGGCTGCAGTGACCATGAAATGGTGGAGTTCAAGATCCTTAGGGCATCGAGGAGGGYGCRCAGCAAGCTCRCTACYCTGGACTTCAGGAGAGCAGACTTTGGCCTCTTCAGGGATCTGCTTGGTAGAGTGCCATGGGACAAAGCCCTGGAAGGAAGAGGGGCCCAAGAAACCTGGGTAATATTCAAGGATTGCCTTCTCCAAGCTCAGGAGCSATGCATCCCARCAAAGAGGAAATCGGGCAAAAAYGYCARGAGGCCTGCATGGATGAACAAGGAGCTCCTGGACACACTCAAACACAAAAAGGAAGCCTACAGAAGGTGGAAGCAAGGACAGGTAGCGTGGGAGGAATACAGAGAAATTGTCCAAGCAGCCAGGGGCAATCCCAACCACAAATACAGGCTGGGCGGAGAATGGATTGAGAGCAGCCCTGAGGAGGAGGACTTGGGGGTGTTGGTTGATGAGAAGCTCAGCATGACCCGGCAATGTGCGCTTGCAGCCCAGAAAGCCAACCGTATCCTAGGCTGCATCAAAAGAAGCATGGTCAGCAGGTCGAGGGAGGTGATTCTCCCCCTCTACTCCGCTCTCGTGAGACCCCACCTGGAGTACTGCATTCAGCTCTGGGGCCCCCAACATCAGAGGGACATGGACCTGTTGGAGCGAGTCCAGAGGAGGGCTACGAAGATGATCAGAGGGCTGGAGCACCTTTCCTATGATGACAGGCTGAGAGAGTTGGGGTCGTTCAGCCTGGAGAAGAGAAGGCTCTGGGGAGACCTTCCAGTACCTGAAGGGGGCCTACAAGAAAGCTRGAGAGGGACTTTTTACAAGGGCATGTAGTGATGGGACAAGGGGTAATGGCTTTAAACTGAAAGAGGGAAGATTTAGATTAGATATAAGGAAGAAATTCTTCACTVTGAGGGTGGTGAGGCACTGGAACAGGTTGCCCAGAGAAGTTGTGGATGGAACACATCTGTGGAAGTGTTCAAGGCCAGGTTGGATGGGGCTTTGAGCAACCTGGTCTAGTGGAAGGTGTCCCTGCCCATGGCAGGGRGGTTGGAACTAGATGACCTTTAAGGTCCCTTCCAACCCAAACCATTCTATGATTCTATGATTCTATGAAAATTGGATTTTTTTATGGGTAGCAGTGACTTGAGAGCAGAATTGAAAATTTATCTTTAAAGACATTTTTGCTCAAATAATTAAAAAATACTAAGAACCTAAGGAAATTATACTAAATTGAAAATGGAAATAAAATGCTTGAATACAACTATGAATGTAGACAGCTGTCCTCAGAAAATCCATAATACTGAAAATCATAGAATCMTAGAATCATTAAGGTTGGAAAAGACCTCTAAGATCATTGAGTCCAACCGTCAACCCAACACCACCATGCCCACTAAACCATGTCTCTAAACACCTCATCTACACATCTTTTAAATACTTCCAGGGATGGTGACTCAACCACTTCCCTGGGCAGCCTGTTCCAATGTTTAACCACTCTTTCAGTAAATAAATTTTTCCTAATGTCCAATCTAAACCTCCCTTGGCGCAACTTGAGGCCATTTCCTCTCGTCCTATCGCTAGATGCTTGGGAGAAGAGACCGACACCCACCTTGCTACAACCTCCTTTCAGGTAGTTGTAGAGCGCGATAAGGTCTCCCCTGAGCCTCCTCTTCTCCAGGCTAAACAGTCCCAGTTCCCTCAGCCGCTCCTCGTACGACTTGCTCTCCAGACCCTTCACCAGCTTCGTTGCCCTTCTCTGGACATGCTCCAGCACCTCAATGTCCTTCTTGTAGTGATGGGGATATAGTTCTGGGATAGCTGGAGGTACAACTAGAAAGAAAGGGCCTGTGTGAAACAGAGAGAGGAACAGTCTGTGTTTGTCGTAGAGCTTGTCAGAACAAATTGACTGCTCTTTTTTCAGGGCTGTGAACTGTGACACTGCTCCTTGCAAACAAGGAGGCTTGAAAGATACTACAGAAATGGAAACCAGAGTATCTTTCATATGATACTAATACAATTTTTGACTGAATAAAAGGACAAGGATCTCATCAAGTAACAGAAACCTATGTTTCCTGGCACACATAGGACAAAGATGTGGAGTTATTCCTCTTGGAAAAATATTACATCCCTACACCTAATGCCTGCAAGTTTAACATAATTGTAAATCCTAATATGTGTACATCTTCAACATGACTGCAATACTAACCAAAGAAAAGGAAATTGTAATTGTATGGATGCTCCTAGAATTTGGGACACACTTCTTATCGAGAGTCATCTTTCTATACTATGCCTTGCTTTGTGTGGGATATAAGCAAGCTTGATAAACTAAATTCAGACACTCCAAAGGAGTAAGACGATAATGCAAAGTTTTCCATCTCAAACCAACGGGCCTGATTGTCTTCTTTTTCTCATTTTATTCAGTCTTCCAGTGTAGTTTCACTGGCATAGAAATGAAGCAATGAATTTGTGACTCCAACCCAACGCGTGTATACGTATAAAGAACAGACTTGACAAGAAAGAACGCCTTCTGTTCCTGCCATCTTGTTTTGATAGACAATAACAGAACACAGACCTGTCTCTAGTCATCTGTAGGGCCTGTAGAGATGCATGCAACATAATTCATCTTTCTTACATGTGGCGTCCCATTAACTCCAGAGTAAGACAAGCACGACTTGCCTCCCTTAGCTGAATTCTGCTTGTATACTGCTCCTCTGATTTGCACAACAGACTTTTTGAAGGGAAAATAAATAAATAAATAAAAGAAACATGTGGAATTTCTATAGATTCTTTTCCATGAAAGTTCAGACAATGTCCAAAAATGGAGATCGCCAGAAGAATTTTTTATGTGAAGGAAATGAGATGTGGCTTTTTGATTATTATTTTTAAGGAGTGGTAATCACTAAATTTTTTATTCTGATAAACTTACATGACAAAGAGTGATTTAGTTTATTTACAAGACAAAACCATGAAGCTGTTGAGATACATGTTTTCATTTACCTTTACCTTATTTATGCTGGTCTAAATGTCAATCCAAAGAACCCTATGAGAAAAGTTAAACCACATCACATAGGCTACCACAGTTGAGAGAGTTTTGACAAGTAATCATAACTAACTGCTCTATTGCAGCCTTGCATGAGTCAGGCAGAACAAGTGTGAGGCTGCAGCAAGCTGACAGAGGTGAAGATCAATGACACCAGCAGTTATCAGAAAAGTTTTCTGTCTTGGCTGGCTATGCTAGTCAAAGATTAGCTTGTCCAAGGTTGGTTATGAAACTGTCGACTTTTTCAAATACCCGGGGTATTTTGAACAAAAGCAAAATAACAGTTAGAGCTCTGAACTGCAGAGACCTTTCCTCAATATTTTTGTTCTGGACTTCTCTGCTTTTCTGCCTATGTATTTATGCTATGGCCATCACAGTAATACCTTGCCATAGTCCAATGTGTCTGCACAGTTCATGAAGTAATTAGTATCTCTTGTTTCTGTTACTACAGGGAAAACAACATTAGTGGTTTAAAGATGGATTCTATTTATTTCATCAACTAATCATCAGGGACTCTCCTCTGTTTAAAAACATCATTGTATCATTCAACATTACCTGTGCTATGTTTTATTTTTATCTTTTTATGTACAACTGGTATTTAGCTAGCAGTCTTCTAAGCAAAGAGTTACCCGCTTCATAACACTCTGTCTCCTTGATCTGTTAAGATTGCTTTACATGTTCAACTAGATTTGTGGGTTATGAAGAGGTATTCTAGATTTTTTGAATAAATTCAGATCCTTGCAAGGTTATAAAGCGGAAGTACATGTTGGCTCTCAAATTATTTTGTCACTGTTTCTTGCAGAGTACTGCTGAAGTTTTACTGAAAAATCGTAAGACTTTCAAGTGCCATTTTTCCAGAGTTGGGGAGTGCTTTCAGAGCAAGTACCCTAGATTTCTTTCACCAGTCTTACTGTTTAGCTCTGTGTTCTCATAGTCCATTTTTAAGAACCCCTATCAATTCAGTTTTCTTCAGCTCATGTCTAAATGCTCCTTCCTCCTCTTCTATCCAGCTTGGAGGGCCTGCAATAGCTCAGTGTGTCTACGTGATCACTTCCCATAATTTCCTTTCTATTTGAAGTAGAGTGGTGTTACAAGCATATAAAGGTATTTTGGGGAAACCACAGGAAGTTAGATTAAATAAGATTTTAAGTTAAATATGTGGGCTGTATAGTATGTAATGTCCCTGTAAATGTTTTTACATATACTTAATTTGAAGATATTTACCCCACATAGCTATCAAATGACATTATACCTTGCCGTGAGGAAACTTCACAACTGCTGAGGGAGTGCAGTATATCTAGTACCAGAGGAATATCAGCCTGTCTCTCAGGCAGCTCCATGTCCATCTTATGGGACAAGCAGAAGCAGCTACATCAGACATGGATGTAGCAATGCCCAGGAGGAGAACGTGGCCATTCACAAAGCATCTTTTAGCAACACAGAAATCATTATCCAAGCCCTGGTGAAGCATCCTTGGCCAGCATATTAAAATAGTGTAAAGAGTTTCCTTCCAAGGATCATTACAGAAGGGATGTCAGTGATTCAGACTAGCTGCTTTGCTTTTGGCCTCTGCCACAGAGAAGGTATTGCAAGGTGGAGAAGCCTAGAGCCTTGAAAAAAATCTCACTGTGAACACAACTAAATCCTAGTGAGAGGAGCACAGAATGGCAGGTTTTGTCCCCGTGTTGTCCAAGAGGATGAGCTGCCAGGTCCACAACAGCAACACAGGGCAGAAGAAAGAAAAGAACACGTCCTTCCTGCTAGTTTCCCTCTGATATCAAATGTGTGCTATAGCCCCTTCTGGGATGAAACGGTGTGTTGCAAGCACATCCCAATTTACATGATCTAGAAGCAGCATCAYAGTTACATATGCTTCCAGCGCTGTCTTTCCCACAGCCACAGCCTAGCGTCTGCCRCTGAAAGCAACTTCTGATCTGCAGCTTGCTTTCTCTGAGCTGTTAGCTTGAGGCCAACAATCAGCCTCAGAGGAGAAGACAGTGTAGTGCCTAATAACCCTGTAATCACTGGGACAGGAGGGTAAGTGTTTGCTGACAACGTCCCTAGTTATCTGTGTGTTCGTGTGTTTGAGAGGCAGCAGATTATATTGAATCCCCGAGCCTCTCTTAAAGCCATGTGGCTGGCTTTTGCTGCAGGGATAGTTCCACCTCTAATCTCAGCATTGCCCCAGTCTCACTCCTGTTAACACTTACATAATTGCTAGAGGAAAACAGTATATCAAACTATAAAGACCATTGTTTCTGAATTGTTTATATTTGAAAAACACATAAACAAGTTCATAAAATATTTTCAGAAAATGTGTGTATGTGTACGTAATGTATATATTATATACAGAACATGCATATGCTATGTATGTTTGTGTATTTATATAAAACACATGTACACATATATAATGTAAGATACAAATACATATTTGCCTAAGCATGGAAAACAAGTCTTCCTTCTACTTGTACAGTATAATGATTACTGGAAAGGCAACGGTATAAAATTAGGGAAAATGAAGATAAGATGCAGAGAAGAGAAGGTTTATTGGCTCAGCTGGAACCCCAGCTCTTCCAGAAAATGACTTCCGAGGCTCCAAGGTCAAGAACATTTGTGGAGCTCTTAAGAATATGTTCGTTATTTAAATCTCCAGAAGAGGGCAGTGCATCCCATAATTTTTCTACGTATTTGCTCGCATACTTTAACTTTCAAGTAGCTGTAGAGAGCTGTAACCTTTAAGGACTAAAGACCATGCACCACAAACACTCGACATCCCAGTTTTAAGTATAAGGATTACTTAATATAACTGGGTATGCATGCATATGTGTACATATAATGTTAATGTCAATAGGTCTAGCAATATCTTGAAAGAGATGCATCGACATTGGAGCTATAAAGGGACATCATAAACATATTAATAGGTGCTAAGATATGTTTGTAACAGAGCTTAAGGCCCCTCCAGCAAATTTGCATGGTTGTAAGAACAGGAATAATTCCACCCTGTGACCTGAATAACTTTATTGAATATGAAACTAAAAACTTAAAGTAAATATTGTCAGATTAAAGGCTTTATTTTTGTCTTCTCAATCTGATCAGATTTATCAATTGAAGAAAAGTTATTTGCTGTATTTTATCTTACTTTTGTACTGCTTTAAAGGTTAGTTTTAGTAGCAATATGTGGGAACACTTGCCTTGTTAAAAAAGCTCAAATATATTGACATTTTAGGTAAAAGTATACAGAGTGGTTTGCATTATTCATTAGAATGGGGTGAGATACCGATGCGTTCTTCATATACTATGGAAAGCAAGGTGAAATAGGGAAAGGAAAAATGCCAGCCTGTGGACAATAATGAGGAACTGAGGAAACAGAACCATCAGTGTTGCAGCGCTGAAACTTTTTGAAGGAGAAAAAGCCATTGCACCTCCATAGAGGGTTTCTAATTGAGAAGGTGGTACAGTCTCTTTGTAGAGGTAAATGATGGGAAGAGGCTTCCAGTCATTTAACTTATATATTTGCCTTTATTTTCTGAAGCCATATGGGTTTGGGGAGGTGAGAAAGACCTGCAGCCTATTTAAGTGTTTGCTGATGTCCCCAGGAGTATTATTTCCCAGGTCATGTGCCAACATGGCTTTCCATCAGAGGAACAAGCTGCTGTTACAAGCATGAAGATGGCAAAATCCGAAGACAGCTGTTAAGAAGGTGGTAAGAGTCCTGGGATACCAACATTGCTTTTGTGGTGTGGGTCCGTGGTAACACAGAAGTCTACCAACATCTGGATGTCTGAATGCAACCAACAGCCAAAGCAGCTATCATGTAGGTTTCAGAAATGGAGGAGGCAGTCAACATGAAYGCTGCCCAGCAATAAGATGCTTAGCGCAACGCTTAATATCTGCTTTTGATCAGATAAGTTGCACCTTTTGTGCCTGGCAAGCCCACATTTCCAGAGATCTGAGCCACTCTGTGAGATGTTTGCTCGGTACCTAGGTAGTGGTTTATTTGTCTGTTAATCACATTCCTTTCCTTACAGCAGAGATCTGGAGATTTGCTGCTGCTTCCAGCTTTCACACTGAAAGGGCTCTATGTTTCTAAAATGAAACTGTCTGTTTATGAAAAAAACTATTTACAGACATTCTCTAACTGCCGTTGGCCTCTTGCAGAGACTAACTTTCTGGATCTTTTTCCAAATTCTCACTTACTGTATTTCTCCACCCCGCCGCCACAGAGGTTACTTCTTCAGTCTCCCTCCCATCTCTGTTTTGAATCTGTTTATACCTCAAGTCTGTTGTCCTTTCTCCTTTGACAAGGCTGCTCAGGTATACAGCAAGGGAGCCAAAACTTTGAGTTTCCTCGGATTTAAGGCACTAAACAAAACACTTCCCCATTTTTCTGGTACCTCACTGTATCCAACAACAGCAGGTAAGGGTGTGGAAGATATCAGGGAAAGCTTCAAAGGACTATTAGCCTTGGCAGCTCCCAGCAGGACAACAGGCACACTTTACTTTCTGCATCTGAGTAATTCTGGCATGCCAGAGCCAGGTCATGTGGGCAGTGGTGCAGAAACTGGGGAAAGAGGACCATCAGTGTCCCAGTGCTGGAAATTTCTGCAGAAGGAAAAGAAAAAGACTGACTGCAGGCCATCATCATGAACCAAGATAGTCAAGCAGGGGGTTGACGTATTTATTTATGCTAAAAGCTAGAAAGGTATTCTGTCTGGCAGCTCTCAACTGCTTGTTTTATAATTAAAGAGGCCTGACAGTCTCCTCATTTGATAACATATTCCAGCTGTTCAGACTTTAAGGAAAAATACTAGAAGTCGTAAGACTTGCAACCAGGAGTCAGTGAAAGACTCCTGGTCATGAAAGACCAGTTCAGTAGGAGTCCAGACTTCAGAGAAGCAGGGGTTTTTTGTCAAATGAAAAAGCAAGCTTTAAAAAAGGTATTTCAGCTAAGCATTATGCTCTGCTCTATTACACGCTCCATAATTACACTTTATAGGTTTGACAAGAGAACGTTTACTTGCAAAAGATTAATCCAGAATGAATATAATCCAAATATATCAAGATAAATAGTATGATTGAAATTTCGCTCTCAATAACTCCTTTTAAGACTATGAACTGCAGCATAAATGAGGAAAGACAGTACAAGATTTATTCCAATAAAGAGTTCCTCTTTTTTTCAGGATGGAATTAATTACTAAGTACAATAACCAAGACTTATATCCTAATTGTTCTTGTGAGAGTAATTTTATATTAGAATTTTCATTTTGGACACTTAAAAGAACTGTGGTTTTATCTAAATCTAAAAAAAATTGCCAATAAAGCTGATTTTCCTAATGGACTTTGCCAGGACAAGATACTTAAATCAGCTTCTCTGGAGGAACTTGTCAGGTCATTGAAAAAGAGATTAGTGTTACATGCTCCTTCAGCAAGGGGACACTAGAGGTCTTGCCAGTGTATTTGTGACAATTCAGGCCAGGGAATCATACTCTTTGACAAATGCAGCTGTGACAGCTTTTAAGAGTAGACTAGGCTGCTACCTGAGAAGTTGAAAGAGAGCCGGCAACTGCAAATGGTCCTGCCCCAAGAGGACAATGAGGTCTGCTGCTAGTCAGCTTCAAGAGAGTTGGGTGATGGAAAAATGAGAACAGAGGTGAGAAAAGATGTTACAAATGGAATTAATAATGATACGCTTTGAAGCAAAATGGGTTAACTGTTACCAGCAGCCAGAGGGAGTTTGTTGAAGGGCAGTACACGAGTTTATCTTTACCTGAACGTGAGGGACTGCTTGATCAGGGGGGTTGGGCAAGGTGACCTCCAGAGGTCTCTTCCAACCTCAACCATCCTGTGATTCTGTGACTTGCCAACAGGGCTAAGTGAAAGAAGGCCAAGCTTGTGCCCCAGGCCCCCCGTGGGGCACTCTCAGCTCCCTCACTGACTCTGGGATAGCCTCTTCCAAGACAGTAGCAGGCAAAGCTCCCCACTGAATCCCCACTGGCAGCATCCCAGCAGGCAGGGTGGAAGAGGCCAGGCTCCAAGGCAGTTCTGGCAGGCCTTACATTGGAGCATGAGACTGACTAGAGTGGGGCCAAAGGGCTATCTAGCTTATGGTGTCCTGCCTCAAGCACTGGCATTTCAAGAAAAGGAAGAACAGGGCAATCGCATAATGTCACTTCCCCTTAATATGCCTCCAACCTCTGACCATTTTAATCTTGGGGGTTTTCCTGAGTCTGTTGTTGTTTGCCTATTTAGTAACCTACAATGGATTTCTTTTTCAGGTGCCTTTCCAGTATCTCTGTGGACCCATGTACTATGTACATCTACAACATCCTTGGCAAGGTGTTCCCCAATTATACTATGAGTTATGAGAAGAGATACTAACTTTTCCTGGTTTTGAGCCTGGATCTCAGTAGCTTATGTATTGGGTTTGCGTGGCAAGGTTTTGGTAGCGGGGGGGCTACAGGAGTGGCTTCTGTGAGAAGCTGCTAGAAGCTTCCCCCATGTCCGATGGAGCCAATGCCAGCCAGCTCCAAGACGGACCCACCACTGGCCAAGGCCAAGCCCATCAGCGACGGTGGTAGTGCCTCTGTGATAACATATTTAAGAAGGGGGAAAAAACCTGCACAACAGCAATTGCAGCCAGAGAGAGGAGTGAGAATATGTGAGAGAAACAACTCTGCAGACACCAAGGTCAGACAGGAAGGAGGGGGAGGAGGTGCTCCAGGCGCTGGAGCAGAGATTCCCCTGCAGCCTGTGGTGAAGACCATGGTGAGGCAGGCTGTCACCCTGCGGCCCATGGAGGTCCACGGTGGAGCAGATATCCGCCTGCAGCCCGTGGAGGACCCCACGCCGGAGCAGGTGGATGCCCGAAGGAGGCTGTGACCCTGTGGGAAGCCCGTGCTGGAGCAAGCTCCTGGGAGAACTGTCTCCCGTGGGAGGGACCCCACGCTGGAGCAGGGGAAGAGTGTGAGGAGTCCTCCCCCCGAGGAGGAAGGAGCGGCAGAGACAATGTGTGATGAACTGACCGCAACCCCCATTCCCCGTCCACCTGTGCCGCTCAGGGGGAGGAGGTAGAGAAATCAGGAGTGAAGTTAAGCCCAGGAAGAAGGGAGGGATGGGGGGAAGGTGGTTTAAGATTTAGTTTTTATTTCTCATTACCTTACTCTGATTTGATTGGTAATAAATAAAACTAATTTCCCCAAGTCGAGTCTGTTTTGCCCATGACGGTAATTRGTGAGTGATCTCTCCCTGTCCTTATCTCGATCCACGAGCCTTTTGTTATATTTTTCTCTCCCCTATTCAGCTGAGGAGGGGAGTGATAGAGCGGCTTTGGTGGGCACCTGGCGTCCAGCCAGGGTCAACCCACCACAGCTTAATGTGTTATTCCCCAGTTCTTGCTTGGGCAAAGGCAGTGAAACACATCCCTATCAGCTTCTGCACACCATTGAGGATTTTGTAGATCTCTTTCCTACCTATCTTACATTGTCTCTTCTCTGAGCTGAAGAGTCCTAAACTATTTAACTCATAAGGTTTTAAATTCATACCTTAGATCATCCCACATGGCCTTCTATTGACCTTTTCCAGTTCTTGTATATCCTATCTGTGATGAAGAGACCAGAAGTGCACAAAGTAAACAAGATGTGGGTGAACCATGGATTTCTACAATGCTGAGCTGATGCATGGAATTATGTATTATGATTCATAGTGGTCACTGCTGAGCAACATCATTTTGTACACAAAGCTATGACTGGATTTCCCCATGTGCATTACTTCACACTTACCAATGCTGAATTTCACCCTCACCCCTGGGTATGTAGCATATACCCTATGCATCTCCTTAGAGAAACACCACTCTGGTGGGTATCAGTGTAGACCTCATGTTATTTTAAACACTTTGAACTGGAAAAAATGACAAAAAATGGTCAAGTGACTTCATTATGATCTCTGGCCCTCTCATGTATCAGCATAGATGTAGCCAGACACTGAACCCAAAATGGAGCATAGTCAGTTTAGGGAACATTTATCAAGGCAYCACCAGCCCTGACTGTCCCTGCCCAGTCCCCTGGGGCTCCCCCGACCCTGCCGAGGGCCCAGGACCCCATGTCAGCCCCCTGGGGCCGTCAGCCCCTGCCCCAGCGATGCTGCAGCAGGGCCGATCTCCAGCTCCCCACAGCCCTGCCCTGCCTGGCCATGGGCCCCACCGAGCCGGGCCCACGCATGGGCCCGCATCTCAGCCTGGCCTTGGCCCATCCCTGTACCCAGGGAGGTGCCCGATGCCCGGGGCTGGGGCTGTCCCGGTGCCCCCCGGCTGCCCTGCGCCTGGCTGGGGGTGGGATGGGCCCTGGCAGCCAGCCCTCTTCAGAAATGTATTGAAATTTAAAAATACATGTATTTGGTGCACCTTTTGGGCAAGGAGAAGGATTCCAAGTTAGCCAATATCTCATTCAAATATTGCTGCTTTTAAAATTTGTGTGAAGGGGGTATGCCAATGCCAGCTTCTAAGATATATATAAAAAAAGAAAAAAATGAACAGATATGCAAGGAAAAAAAAATCAATCTTCAAAGTTCTTGGGAAAATAAGAGACTTAAAACGATACAGAAATCTTAAAAAAGCACAATAGCAATGGGAAACGGATTCATTTTATTGCATAACTTGGTTTCCCTGCCCTCTTCTAAGCTTGGAAGTTTCTCACACATGGCAGGTGCAAACAAAGGAAAGAATCTTAAATCATGTCCTTTTTATGTTGGTTTTTTTTTTTATTATTATATATACAGAAAGATCCAAGCACATTCATAGATTAAATTGCTAAACAATAATTAAAAAAAAAAACACCACAAAAAACCAAAACCCCAAACCAAACAGAAGCCTATACATTCATGTCTTCTCAGTAAAATTACATTAACCACAGAGGCAATCAAGTAAGCATGTTGCCCAGGACCCATATTCCCCAAACCAAAGGCAATATAGATATGAACTTCTCAATAACCTCTCAAATGGCAATCTATATTTATGTGGGTATATATATATTTTTTTTTTTWTATATATATATATATACACACACACGTATGTCAACTCACACCCACTGACCAAGGAGGGTAGAAGTCTTGCTACCTTATGGTGCCCCAGAAGGACATGGTTCCAGTGTCAATGAACAGTATGTTGGGCTACTTTAATGATTTCTTGTCCTCCTCTCTAAACGCCCCCTCAAAACTTGACAGTATACACCGTCGGACTCAAAAGATTGCAGTCGTCGGGTTCATTTCTGTATTCCTTTCTCAAGGAACAATCCCGCTGACCCAAATGGGAATTTTGCCTAATCTGAGCTAACTAGAGGCTAGTTAGTAAAACGGCATGAAGAGGTACCTGAAGGAGGCATCCTTCCTGTTCCTTTTTAGATAATGTCAGAAGAGGGATGAAGGGCTATGAAGAGTTGCATGAGGCTTGAGAGAAGAACATTTTCAGTCAGTTGTGAGCATCTTTTCTCTCTTCCAAAAGGAGCAATTCAGTATTTTTCAAAATACAGCAGTTGATGTCCAAAGTGCAAAGTTTCTGCCCTTTTGGCTCTATTTGGTGTCAGTTACAGTTCAGGCACATTGCAGCACATTTTAGGAGGCACTAAGCGCTTGAGGGTCAGATTCAAGATAAAACAGAGTGAAAATCTGCATTATTGCTAGGAGAAGTAAAGGTTTTCATTGTAAAAATACTTGCATGTTAAGAAAAAAAAAAAAAAGGGAGATTTCAGTATAACCTCCAAAAAAGTTTCTCCCACAGCAAAATGCTGAAAACAGTTTTGGTAGTGAGAAAACTGGAATTCTGTGAAAGTGGATGGTGAAAGGACTTGAACAGCAAGGTGAAACTGTGCACTGCTAAATTAATACGCACGTTTGCAAAACTTTAGTAAACTACCTGAATTTCTGCTTGACGGATGTGGGACAGCTTAAGAAGAGCCATCGTTCTTTCTTTGGAGGCCCTGGCACAAGCAGGCATTTTGGAGCATGTGCTAGAGCTGACACAGGAGCTCAGAGCGCCGGACTCACACAGGAACATACTCAGTGGGCTCCTCACTTTCAGCACACACGAGCTGATTTAAAGTAGCAAGCCCATCTCACTGCATATACACACCCAGCACGCAGGCTGGTAGTGCAGGGTAGCTTCCAGGCAAATTGATGGGAAGGTTTGGATGGATTACATATCACTAAGGTTGGTCTTGCGGGCAGAAAATGTGCAGATCAATTAAAACTAACACTGTGAAATGCCCCAAAACACTTCAGATGGCTTTTGAAAGGTAGTACTAGTTCCACTCACATTTATCCTGCTCCAATAACTGACGATACTTTAGCAGAAGATAGGACATACAAATATCTCACAGCTGATTTTGTGGTTATCCAGCCTCTATCGTGAAGAAATTTGTGGTGATTAGTGGTGGAAAATTGTATTTTAATCATGTCATACACAAAGAAAAAAGGCAGATTTTATGGGCCTTGGGTGTTGTCTTTTATTTAGGCACAGGAGCTCAGAAATCAGTATAGGTCTGCTCAAGGCAGACCTAGCATGTGGTGTCTGAACCAACTATCCACAATGTCGAAGACAGCCTCCTACTCAGCGTTGGATGGAGTCACAGCGCAGCAAAAGGATACCATATAGCTTTAACKCGCTCGTGAGGGGAAACTTGTCTGGCTCTGTCAGGTGTTTTTTGGCTCTTCACTGTCAATGAGGGCCAAAGGTAGGTAAAAAGCTGTAAATACTACAGGAAAAACTTTGCCTTTGTCTGTCCGCAATACATATTCTGTAGCAGTTGTCTTTCCAAGCACACAGGCAGTTGTTGAGATGTGAGAATAATTAAAACATGACACAGTATATGCAAACAAGCTGGAGAAGGATGTTTCAGAGAGGAGTCCCAAACACAGGACTGCACAATCAACCTGCCGTAACCTATTTCCAGGCTATTTGGTATATCTCCCATTCTCCAGCTTTGCTTTCATTTTTTCTTCTTCTTTCTGTTTGCCCGCTTGAAAGAAGTACATTTCTGACATCTGGCCATAGGGACAGGTTTTCAGCTGGTTTCTGCTGGCACAGAATCACTCCAGTCTGTGGTTGAATTCTCATATATCCAGCTGAAAATCTGGTTAATAAGCCACACCATCGCTGTAARGAAGATAAACCCACTGTCCATGCACTATATAAGGCTAAATTCTCTGCTGAGGGGGATGGTGCTTCTGTGTATAGCCTATAGTGAATTGGTGAAAATGACTTGATACCAATCACATACAAGCAGCAGCATTATTACTGTCGTAGGTCAATGTGAGAAAATCTGTTTTCTTAAATCAACTGCTTCCCACTGTCCTGAGAAATTAATAACTTCAAGAAATGAAAATATAATCCACTCAGCAGCTGAAGTAGTCTCAAACATTGCTAGTTCTAGCTTTCATTGTATGAGATATTTTGCTGTATAAAATTGAACTAAACAATATGAGTCAACCTAACCTTTTCAAAGGTTAGTGTGGTTTGGTTCTGATAAACCGTTGGGTGAGTGTTGTGGTAAATTCACAGTGGCTATGCATTATGCATTAATGGCAAAATGACAAGCTATTTTTACTCATTCTTTTATAGAAATACAACAGGAGTGAAAGCAATACGTTAAAAAAAAAAAACCCCAAAACAGCACATTGCTTAGAAAAATAACTTCCCTACCCCAAATCCAACTTCAGTTTATGCTCTAATTCATATACAGTAATATTTCACATTCACTGACAATCTCAAGCCTTTGCTTAAATACTGAGATCATACAACCTGAAAGTAATTTTTGTTCTAAACTTATCCCTTGGTTTCATGCAGTAGGACTAATTCCAGGCCAACCCCAATTATCAATGTTGCGTTTGCTTCAGTGCCTTCTTGAATAAACTCAGTTCCTTTAATGCTTCCATTTCTTACCAGAAAATACTGAAGTAGGATGCGCAATATAAGTATGGCTTGAGTTCTGTCACTGGAGCAAGGTATTTTGAGGGTAGCCATTCAAAAAGAAATGTTTTCTGTGTCTACTCATGGGTCTCATAGGTGCCTTTCTTCTGCAGATGTCTAAGGCTAAAAAACACTTTCCTGTCTTTGCAAATAGACCTTTACTCCCTCTAACCCATCCATAGGTCCACTTGACATCGACCTGGCTGACATGGTCCTGCCAGAGAATAAGCTTTCCCTTCTGTTTTCCAAACTGTCGCTGAGCAGTACCTTAGGGCGAAACACTTGCATGAATTTCTGGTAAAATTCTTTGGATGCAAAATAATAAATGAAGGGATCTATGCAGTTGTTGAGGCAACTGAGGCACAAGGTGAGCTTGTAGGCAGGGTACAAACTCCTGCCATAAAATAGGCGGATGATCATATGCACAAGTAGGATAAAGTTATTGGGGGCGAAGCAAGTGATGAATACCAAAAGGACTATCATCGCCAGGTATATGGATCTAGTCTTCTGCCTGTTACCGTACCTGTTCGATGTCTGAATAAGCTTCCGAATGGTGCCAATATAGCATCCAACTGTTACAACAAAAGGAATCAGGAAGAGCACGACAAATAGCGTGAGGAGAAAGGCTACCCAGGCTGCGAAGTTGGGCAGCATATCCCATTTGAGGACGTCAAAACAGGTTATAATCCCCAATTCTTTCACTTCGTAGGTCAGATCTGTGCTTTCTAGTGGGTAGAAGGCTAGTAGCAAGAAAATCCACATACCTAGGCAGGCAGCCAGGGCATATCTTTTTCTTCTCCACTTGATCAACTTCATGGGATATACCACACCCATGTACCGCTCGATGCTGATACAGGTCATGGTCAGTATGGAAGAATACATATTGGAGTAGAACATCACGGTCACAAGGCTGCAAAGAGTCTTGCCAAAGCTCCAGTGATTGCTTTGGATGTGATAAGAAATCTGGAAGGGAAAGCAGCTGGCCAGCATGAGATCCGTGATGCTTAGGTTGATCATGAAGATAACAGAAGGTGTTTTGGGTTTGATGTGCCAGCAGAGCACCCAAAGGGAGAACAAGTTGCCAGGGATACTGATCATAGCCACCAGTGTATACACAACTGGGAGGGTGATGGAGATAGCTTTATTCTGGAGCATTGCCAGCGTTTCAATGTCCAGGTGGGATCCGTTTTTAACCATTATTCACAAGGGGGTTGTTGATCCCTATAAGCCAGCCGGATCATATCATGAACACTTGGCTTAAAAACCTAGAGGACAAATGTCAAGAGAGAAAAGCAGTATGTCAAAACCGAAATTAAGAACATACTTCTTCTATTAATCAAACTAAGAAAAAGTCCTATGTAGTTTGACAGATTATCTCTGAATGAACTGAATCCATTAAAATTATCTCCTGATAACTCTCTCCTCCCTCCAAATCACGGTAATGTTTTACCAGTCTCACTTCTTCCTAGCTTTGAGCAGCTACTTTTTCCCTGCTAAATGGCTTTCTGATACTTTTTGCAATCTATACGTTATCACACCTCTTACGTTATTGTAACATAAAGAAAATCACATCGCAAATTGAAATTAAATTGATGTCTGCATAAGAACACTATGCCATAGGATCTCCATAAGCTAAATCCATCCTATCCACTCTGGATGTCACAACCTTGCTTCTTGTAATACACAATATTTTCTGACTTTTTTTTTTTTTTTGTCCGACTAAACAGTGATCCATTCCAAGTAAGTGCTGGATTTTTTTTTTTTTTTTTTCAGTTGGGGAAAGGAGAACATGCAATCAATTATTCTTTGTATATTCATGATATAAACAGAATATAGGAAAACACCATGTATAATCAGGAACCAGGGACAGATTGCAGTTGCTTGGACTGGTTTACAGGCTGAAGGGACTAGGCCTGTAACAAGCCCTCTTCTAACAAAAAAAAAAGCTATTGAATTTCAATTTCTGCAAGATGTAAGTTATTAAAAAAATGTTCTGTTTGCAGCTGTCTTAATGGCATCACCTGTAATTCTGCAAAATTAGTTTCAGTTCTGCAGTCTGCAAAGCAAAACCATGCTTTCACTGTGTGGCCTATATACATCTTTCTTGGAAGACACAATAGCTTATGGTTTAGCTTATTTATTTTATACAGTGTAGCAGCATTTAGCAGCTGCAAACAAGAACTCATGCCTCAATGTGCTACATGCACGCGTGCTTATTTTCATTAAGCTGCAAGTACAGGGATGCAGTTTYACAAAAGTACAGGGTCGAAAAAGTGAAGAAATGGCAATGAATGACCAGAAAGGCAGAGGGTAGAGCAACAGTAAGTTCTGTGAAGAGTGGCAATAGGGGCCTGAAAAGGGTGCCAGGCCAAGCCAGCTGATAACTCTGGGCACATCTATGCTATTTAATAAAAGAAGGGCAGAGAGTGGGTTCAGGCACACACTCCTATTTGTGGACTCTGATCACCTGCACTGTTTAATCCAAGCATCTCTTTGGAAGACACCTGCTGTAGGAGGTTAGATTAAAAAAAGTAGGTGCCAGTCAGTTGGTGGCACTTAACCTCAGATCTAGTTAAATAAGACCTTTAATTGTGTGGTCGTAGCCCATGAGGAGCGTAACAGGTCAGTTCCTCAGAGAGGTCAGCCCTCAGTTCTGGCTAACTCTAGCTGGAAATAATAATTCTGACAAAAACTGTGATTTCTGACAGAGGTTCTTACTGAATAACTTGGTAGACCTTTCACAAAATAACTGTTGATGGTTCCTGAGACCTGGCAAAGGTGAAGTCTCTACTGAAGGCTGTAGTGCAGTAGAGAGATACTCAACTCTAAAAATAAACTGAGTGCAGATGCAGAAAAAGCACAGCTACAGCAGCAAGAAGCTCAGTGGGGGCTTATTTCTCCTGTTTCTTCATCTGATCAATTTGACATAGTGCTTCAAATGTCACCTAAAAATATTCAGAAGTAGTGAGAGTCAGTATCAAACAAGTGATGTTAACTAATGTTGCCAGTCTTTCAGGAGCTTCTAGCTGAGCTGCTGGAAGCCCAGAAAAAGGCACAAGAAAATAGGAATTGCAAAGAAGTCAGAGATGTGTTCCTAATATATCAGGCACATGACACAGAGCAAACATGTTCCAAGTAATGAGCACATCACATGATCACAACTGCAAAAACCCCTTTGAGCCAAATCCATTGCAGATGAAATTCTGTTCTTGTCAGTAGAGCTATATCAAGAATGAAACTAACTCTTCAGTTTTCAGGGGAACTTGAAAAAGCACTCACTTGCTTGACACAAAGCTCTTGGAAAAAAACCTTAATGCTATCTATTTCGACTCTTCTATCTATGACTTACCATAGTAAATACCTATTCATGAACTCTATTGCCTCAAAAATCCTTCTCAAGTGGCACCCCTTTGCGCCTAACAACCCTAAACTTCCCAAAACAAACAGAAAATTTTTATCTACATCGAAGTATCTACAGACCACTAATAATAAGTCTTTGCAAGTGAAAGATATTTGCTCTCACAGGTATCTAAGGGATCTCACCTCTAGATACTATTCCTATAGAAATTGTATGTGCTTGGGAGGTAGGAGTATAGGTGAAAATTTCCATTAAATCTGTCACACTGGTCATAAAGCTATTGAATACCTCTTACATTTGGTTTTGTGTTAGGGCTAATCACAAACGTATTTTCTTCTAAACTTGCTTTTTCTGAGAGCATATCCTGATAAGAAGGAGATAAAAAAATGCATGCATAGATGCTGCAGTACGCAAAACAGTCTCAGGATTCATGTCCTGGCTCAAGGCAAATTTTATGCACTTGTGGAACACTACCGTCAGTAAAACATAAGTGCCTCCCAAATTTAGGCATCTCTTGAGTAGGGGTTGAAAGGCAGCAGAGTTTGTGGTTAGGTGCCTACAAGAGCTCTCCAAAAAGGGTAGGTCCCCTTGGCATGGTTTTCAGTAAGGAAGATGTCCATCACAAGGAGCAAAAGAAAATAATGCGATGGTTCCCTAGTGTCTTCTGCAGAGGTGGAGGGGGCATGCAAAGCACACCAGACTGTTGTTGCAAGTCATTCTCAAGGGCGAATAGCCTCTTGGGGAAATGTGGAGTACAGAAAAGCCTCCTTCCAACTTTGCCTTTTCTTTTGCCAGCCCCCTTCTGGGGCTCTAATCCTGAATTCCTTGTTCAGGAAAGCCTGGGCTAGCAGAAATTCCTGCTCTGAGTCACCCTTACTTGTGATGCTTTGCTTTTTAAATGCCCAGGTTAAGCTGCTGGAACCACAATGCAGCATTTCAACGTACTTTACCTCACCCATTATTGCGTCTATTTGGGTTTAGTTAATGCTGTATTTATATTTTCATCTTGTTCAGGGTAACTTTATGTCCTTCCCCCACTGCAACCACAGTCTCTGTCTGTCTCTTGTGGTTTAACTTGAAAATGTCATAAATCAAGAGAGAAAGTAATCTTTATGAGGATTAGAATTAAATTCCCCTTACATTTTATGAGTTGCTTCCTTTCAATTTCAGGTTTCCAACACAATTCAAATCAGTGGAGCTTGCATGGATTCTCTGCAAGAGAAACTTTGCTGCAGGATAATTTTAAAACATCATCCTCAGCTAAGGTTTCATATGCATAATCTGTAGAAATATAGTTCTGTTACATAAATATCCCAATTAGAAAGACATGGTTTTGCTTTTATTTTGGGGAGAGCGATATTTAAACTACAACAGACAAATGGACATACAGGTAGACKGAAACAAAAACTCAGTAAGGATTYTTCAAGTGGGAAGATCCAGTCTTATTGCCATTTACATCAGTCCTCAAGCTTCTGACATAGAAAGAGAAATGTTAAGCTTTTCTGCTTGCCTCATTTCTGAAACATTTAGTAGACGGATGTATTTTTGTTTTGTATTAGGTACTAAGAGCACCTACAGCCTCTGCAGTAACCCTCGCTAAATCCAGGTAGGATTTTTTTGCTCCTCTTCGTACTCACTGGTTCATGGCACTCTGGACAGAAAGCTCACTTGGAAATTCAGTAACGCCAGGTTTTCATCTGAGCTGTAACCATAAGCAAAGGTGACAGCTGCTTAGTGCCTTTTTGACAGGAATGGTGATTTCTTTCCCTTCAATTGACAAAAGATGGCAAATAAAATGTTAAAGAGTATACTGAAAATAAAACAACAAAAAATCAGAAGAGGACTGTGTTATTTCTTTGCCATGGAAGAGTAAGAATAGAAATGTGTCTACTTTCTTTTTAGGGGACTACTAAATAAAATTGATGTGTTTCCTCTCTTACATCTATTCTCTTCCTGTTGTCGATGTCAAGTGCACCTGTGAAAAAGACTGAAAAGCCTGTGAGTCAAATGAAAACCRGAATCACCATTTTATAAAAAGTTTTTTGATTTGTTTTGAGATGGAAAAATAAATCTCAAAACATATCATGCAGCAGAAAGCCTTCCAAAACCTATTCTGTTTCATCATTTTTGGTTCACTGCCTGTCAAAGCGCTATTGTGTAGAATAAAAAGGTCTTATTTCATAAATTCTTTGAAATTGTTACACTTTTGGAAAGACACGCTTCCAGTTGAAGAATGTAGGATGGCATGTTTCGGATTACAGGAAAACCAAACTGAAATGCAATTTCAACTCAATTGCAAACATTCAGAATGAAGCAAAATGAAAGCACAGATTTTATCGTAAGCACTTAGAGAAATCCTATTAACAGTTTTTAATCAATGCAAATGTGGCTGAAGAATGTATTTTGTTTTTTCTCAAAAGTCTGCATTTTTTGAAAAAAGAAATTTATTTTATTTTTTTACTTGCTCAGTTTAATGCTATTACAAAGTAGTAACAAGAGCTAAAGGGTTAGGACAGTTTATGTCTACCTAAGTGTAGCTAAAACTGGTGAAAACTTAGGGATCCTCAGTGTGCAGTGTTCCTGCTGGGGATTCAACCCCTCCTGGACTGTCTGAATTGCTAGTGAGATGAAAGAATATTAGACAAGCACAGAAAACAGGCACTTGATTTCTATTGTAGACTGAGTATGAGGAGAAGAAGGAGCCAGAAAGGCAAGGAGTGAGGAGCCAGTCATCTTGAGTTGTGGGAAAAGTGACAAACACTTTGATATTTAGATAGAGTAGGGGGTTTTAATATGAGGAACAAGAACAAAAAGTGCCCTTTTGTAACACATCTCAGTTATTGTTCCTACAGCATCATTGATGCAATTCAGAGAAACACTCCTGCAAATGTTCAGGTTCACCAAACTGAGGAATGTAAATGAGTGCATCTCTGATTGTGTGTTCTTTAAACTCAACATAGGCTTTACCGAAAGAGGCTGCAGGTTTTGTCTGCATGGTTCTTTCTCACCCTTGTAATAAACTTTCATGCAAATTTTAGCTTGTAGGGTTATATTTCTACATCTCTAAAAGGCAAGGGTTTGGTTCCCTCAGTCAAGATCTGAACTTAAGTCTTCTAAGAAAATTCTTTGTATTGGGCCTTCCCTGTTCTTTTTGCTGATTTCTTTTTTTTGTTTCTGTTATTTTGTTCTGAGTATCATTATTGCAAAGATCAAAACCTTATCTTTGCTGAGCCTGTAGCTATGTTATCACAAAGGCATTATTTCACACTAGGCTTTAGCTTATCTTCTTTTAAGAATAAATACATTTGGGAAATGAGACTTCTACCCTCTGTGCACTTGTCTGTACCAGTATTTCTGAGCAAACAAAACAAATCTGAAAACATCTAACTAGCTGCAATATTTCTGACATTCTGTGTCATTTAGGTTTAGAAAAATAAAACTGTTCTTTATTTCTTATTTTTCACCAAAGATTATTCAGATAAAGGACACAAGAAAACCATACGTATGCCTTCACTGCAAAAGGCGGCATATTTTTTACAAAGAAAGAGTTACTTTATAATCACTATGTTAATCAAAAACGCCTGCGGAGACAAACTTCAGTCTTTATCTTAGTACACCTAGTCAAAGTAAACCCTATGGTGGTTATAGCTCTGACCTCAAATAGTTAGGGCAAGGCAAAACAAGAGTGTCTTCTCTCCACGAGGATTTCATATTGAGAGGTAAAAAACTCCTCTGTTTTTTCAGTAAGAAAATGTAGAAGCATTACCAGCTTTAATGTAGTGGAGGGTATATGCCTGTTGAGCTTGTTAGCTATATCAATCTAGACAAAAGCAGCCTTATTCAAAAGTGAAGAAGAATAATCTTATCATTTCTGCCTATTAGAGAGTGCTTCTCTTCTCCGGCCTGAGGGAGTGCAAGTGGGCAGTTTCCAAGATTCAGCCAAAGAAGTCTTACTAAGTGTGGAATCTAAATATACAGGTGAGAGGCAAAGAAACATCACAAGGAAATACTGCACCGATTCTTCAGAACTAGCTAAGTAGTAAAATTAACTGTACATAGCTACCTTTACATTTCCTGTGTCTATCCTGGACTATGCAGTTTTGCTGATAGTTGAATTTTAGTTCACTTGAACCTTCACCTTTGCTAACCATAAATTAGCAAAGTCAGGATTCTGTGCTGGTGTCAGCAACGTTCATCCTAATTTAGATAAGGTTTGCATAAACACAGCCACTATCATCTGTGTCACTAATCCTGTTCAGAGTGAAACTAGTCAATGTGGTCTTTAAAAAGTTCATTTCTGCAGTAGTCAGGTTTAGGGAAATAGTAAGGCTGTGGGCCAGTATTGACAAAAACCTCTCAGCATCTGAAGCGTGATTCTATGACTTTAAGTGCTAGTTACCCTACAAAATGAAGCAGTTCGCAGTTTTCTTTATTGGTGTGCAAGATAGTCAGCTTTTAAAAATTCTGTGAGCAAAACCTCAGGTCAATTGAAACCCAATTTGTGTAACTCCACTGATAGATTTTCTAGGCTGGTTTAAATTGCAGTCAGAGTGAGCATCCTAAACTGGATTTAAAGAGGTTCCAGTTTATGGGCTAATAGCTAGAATATTATATATATGTTGGTCTTTCCTACATACCCAGACTTTGTAAGCTTAATTTTTTCAAGCCTGATAGTTTTAAAAGGATTAGCAAAGCTAAGGCAACCCCTTTTAAGAATTCAACATAACAGCCCAGTAATTAATTCTACAGGACTTACGCTCCTTTGTGGTCACTGCCCATGTGCATGCTCTTATTTCCCATCAGCACAAGGTAACTTGCCTCTTGGTGAAATAATGCCATCTTGCATGTATCATTCAGGAAGAGCGTGCGTGCAAGCAGTTACTGAAATATTGCTGATGCCTGGTGGGGAACCTTGACTTCATTTGACCACAGTTTTTGTCAGATGGTGCATGGCCATGGACAACCAGCTCGCAAAGCTCCTTTTAACCACGCTGGTGGACATCCTGGCTAGTGTGAAGTTATCCTGTGCCAGAGGGCCCTCCCGCAGGTAGCTTGCCCCTAAACTATTATTACACAATATAGAGTTATATCAAGATGACGAAGATTTATGTTTTTATAGAACTTTGACCACAGAAAGTGCGCGATCAAGTCTAAATTTAAATAACACATGAACTGTTTTCCTTTATAACTTTAAATCTTTCAAATATTGTCTATGTCCAGCATCGACAGACAATAGCTTCCGGTCTGCAATTACTTCCTACTACAAGTAATTGCCTCACATAGCTGTTGTGAAAGTCAGAGGAAAAAGCATAGTCGGTCATTTCCCTTCTGACCTCAAATGCCAGGAAAAGAAGTAACAGTTTGTTGGCACAAGGTGTTTGTGGTAGACAATATGACAGCTCCCCAACAGAGAATCCCTCAATCTTCAAAAAACTATATGGTCTTACATTGAATCTGTATGGTCTGATTGGCATTTTACAGCAAACATATATATATATCCACACACATATAAACATATGTGTGTGTGTATATATATTCTGTTTGAAATCTGTACTTTCTATCTTTTCATCTCTCTCTTCTGTGAAACTCTTTTTGAATGTTTCCTCTCCTGTTCAGTCCACAAAGGAATTGAGGTAGGGCTGCGTGCGTGTTTTTGAAGATTATCTTTAGAGATTAAAAAAAAAAAAAAAAAAAAAAAAAAAAAAAAAAAGCTTGCACATTGCTTTTTCTTGCATTTGCGCTAAGGATATGACAGTCTGTAGCTGTTGATCGATTTAACATATGATGGAGTCCATAAACAGGACACTCGACCAAGTTTTGCAGGTGTAGCTGAAAGGATAATTTGGCATGGTATTTGGGAAATGTTTTGAGAAAAGAATGTAGGGTAATTCTAACATTCATGTAACGTACTGGGGCCAGAAATTGGAAAAAGTATTATTAGGGGTGAATCAAAGAACTTGGCTGAGCATGTAGGCCATCTTCAGATAGGGTGTCTTCCACTACTTCCACTAGTTGGTCTCAGTATGTACAAAACCTCTTACAGCCTCCTAGATAAATAGACATGTCCCAAAAAGCTCATGCTGGATCCATAACAACAGGCTGAATTATTGTTCCTCTTGTTAAGTAAGATCTATATGAATATGCAACTCTTTTTCCAGAGCAGTAGCATTAAGTAGCAGGATTTGGGTATAGCTGGCACCTTTCTTGCCCGGTCTTTGCTACAGCTGTGGATTTAGCATCCGTAGAAATCTAAGTGTCTGTTTTAGGGTGAGTTGGAAAGTGTGGATGCCACTGACTGTACTGGGTGGATCTCCAGTGACTGTAACAGGCTTATATGTAGTCACTTCCATTGTAAATGCAGGTGTTTGGAGCTGAATCCAGCCCATTTTAAACATCCTGTTGATTCAGATCCTGGTTTCCTGGAGGCCCATAATTGCCTGGATTCTGTCAAAATCTGAACTAGTCCACTAAAACATAATTGCCCCCCTTTCACACTGCCCAGCTGCCACTTTAAAATGACCAGGCCAACTTCCATGTGAAAATGAATTGGCACAGAATAGGACCAAATGCATGATTTTACCTGCACCTGTCTTCTTCCACCTGTGTGTCAAAACCTACAGTCAGATTTACATGATCGTAAAACTGTTTGTATAGCAAAGATGCCACAGCTGGGACTCAGAATAAAAATTATTTTGTCTTCTGTTGGTCCTGCTGCTGTACTTGCTCAGCACATCTCATTTAGCCTTTACTGACAGCCCACCTACAGGACCGACTGCTCTGTTCTCTCCCCAGATGCCTTCTGCAATGTACTGGCGGTGAACTCCTGGCAGACTGGGCGTTCTCCTGGCTCACACATCAGTTAGAAGTGATTCTCACATCAGCACTAGTGAAAACAGTCTTGGCTGAAAAATGCATGAGATCAGGGGCTCTGTAGGAGCTAAACTGACATGCACTTGGCAGCTTTCTTGCATATCTGATTCTTTGCTCCTGAAAGGGCAAGAAGAGCTAGATGTACAGAAATAATGAGCCTTGCTTCCTGTCAAACTGTGCCTCTTACTGGAAGGCTTTGATACAAAAAATGAGCTGCTGGAAGATCTTTTGTGTGGCTGGAACTGATATTGTGTCCACTCATTCCCCTGGACCCCCCTCTCAATACCCGCTGAAAATAGGTGACCACGTACTTCAGCAGGAGAGGTGTGCCTGGGCTGACGGAGGGCCAGTAGGCAGCTATGTATGCAATCCAAGGCAGTGGGAAACGTGAGCTCTGTGGTTGTCTCCTCATTCCCTAGCACTTTGGACAATGCTTCCCAGCCTTGCCTGAAGGGAGCAATGGTTGGGGCTCACCTCAGGTGATCTCCATGAGAAATCTTGCACTGTCATGACTCTTTCCTTTGCACAGTTTCTCTTACTGCTTATTGTCACAGCTCAGAGTGTGAACCCTGAATCGTATCTGTACTACTGAGCTCTATATCACGGTATTTTTCCTGTGCGATGTTCAGTTGCCCATGTATATGGTCTTACAAATGGTTGTGATTCTCTGCTAGAGAAAGTGTCTTCATTTTTTCAACGTTACCATCAGCAGTCAATAGTATTCAAGCTACAATCATGGGGTATCCTGGCTGATTCTGCCTTTTAATTATGGTCATATCATGATCAGGGCATGTGTCACTAGGACAGCCATGTATCACTTGCATCTGTCTTGAGAGGAGCAACTTAGGGCACATGCAGTACCACTATGGAGCCCAGATGGCATGACCAGGATTCATTTATCTCGGGACCAGTCCTGCAGGTCTGGTATTCATGCAACTCCCAATGAAGCCTGAGGCAGCTCTGTGTGCTGTGTGCACAGCACCTCAGGGCTCTTTCCTCGGTAGGTAGAAGCCAGCTCACCCTGTCTGAGCTCATGCAAACTCACATCGTTCACATGCTGAAAGAACTGAAAGTTGGCTTCTCTGCAAAAGCTCACGGCTTATGCTGAGCACCGATAACTGCAGCTGCGCTGCTCGTGGCTGGCAAAGGGCACAGTATAAATGCACATTGAACAGTGCTGAGCAGATGTACCCAAAGGCACAGTGCACAGGTAACAGGAACCTCAGAAACAGCTAACTACAGGAGCAGATATACTGTATGACCTAGTTTTAAAAGCAGTGTTATATATGCACACAAAGGCAAAAGAAAGAGCCAACGTAATTATTATTTTTTCCCTGACTTACCACTTAACACTTTTTTCCTGACTTCTCTTCAGTTTGGCAATTTGATACCAGTTAGAGGTATGACTGGTAACATACAAGAAGTGGAGATTATAACATGGGAAAAAAAGAGAGAGATGTCTAACAAAAGCTTCACCTCTTGTTCCGTTTCTTTGTGACTACTTGAGCTATCACACTAATACAAAGAGGTACAACAGGAATAGCACCCTGAATCCACATCTGCTATTGTTTCATTCTTCTGAAAGTCCTGGAGTGCAGGTGAGGCAGCAGGTCGAAGCTCAGCTCTTCAGCTGAACCAAACTGCAAGTGCCCTCGTAGTCAGGCTTTGGTCTTCCTCTCAAGTCCTCACTGAACTTAGGTAACTTAAATGCATARATAAGACAAAAATTGGATTCTATCCTTGTCTAGCATACTCTTTCTGCATTGAGAAGTATATAAGTGCCCTAATTATAGTCAAGATACATGCTGATATATTATTGTATGAGTGTTACCTATGAAATAACCACAGGCAGAAGTCAAACGTGTTCTGCAGCTGGTTTTGTTGGGGGAGCTAGTCTCTGCTCTTATCAACAGACAATACATTGCAGCAACTTGTTATTGTCTTTACTTGAGTTCCTCTTTATTGCTAGCAAAATGCCCTGAGACATCTGGATCATCGCTGCTCTGCAAATCATTACTGGAATCTTGCCATCTTGGAAAAAAATAATGAAAGTGAAGATGCTGTGCTTTGAAGGGTGTTATTTATTGAGCTGTGCACTAAAAATTAGTGTCTTAACTATAATTTTTATGACCTTGGCATTTAGCTCCGACTTAATAGAGCTAACTGGGTATTCCATTTGTGAACAGTCTGTATCTCACGATCTCTTCTACTACATATATCTGTGGTCTGCTATTTTTAAGTGTATGGGAAACAAACACATTCTTGCAACGTAAGCAAAGGTGTGAATCCATATCTCATCAGCCTCTCTATGTATTTGATCTCACTCATACAGACAAAGGAGGTTGTTATCCCTTTGGGATAAAGTTTTGCAAAACAGCTCCAGGTTCCCATGTGAGAAAGTGTATTCATTACTGTAGCATAGGACATACCATACTACAGCAAATATACTACCACCTTAGGCCCAACTTTGTCTCTGCCATGTGTTGTCTGCTTGCTCACATGCTTAAGGTAAATAAACACAAAATGGTGACCACATGCAAGCAGCACAGGCCAGTATGAGGTGAGAGCAGCCTTAGTGTGATTCTRATGCAGGCAGCGCCTCAGGACAGGGTACACCAGCAAAGTAAAGGAGAGGTGGGAAGCCATCATGACGACAGGTAAGCATTCTTATTTATCCAACTTATAAAATGAATATTATGTATGAGATATTATTATGATAATATACTGATATAATATTAAATACTAAATAGTAAATATTAAACATAATTTATATGATATATTTATGCTATAAATATTTTTTTCACTGGTACCACAAACTGAAATACCTACAAACCCCATAATCAACACCCCAAGTGCTAGAATTTCTCTTTTTTATCGGATGATGTTTTAGCCTGTGTTACTGATTAATCATATATATATGTGTGTGTGTACATATATATGTGCACGATATTATATATAGAATCATAGAATCATAGAATCATTTAGGTTGGAAAAGACCTTTAAGATCATTGAGTCCAACTGTTAACCTAACACTGCCAAGTCCACCACTAAACCATGTCCCTAAGCACCGCATCTACATGTCTTTTAAATACCTCCAGGGATGGTGACTCAACTACTTCCCTGGGCAGCCTGTTCCAATGCTTGACAACCCTTTCGGTGAAGAAATTTTTCCTAATATCCAATCTAAACCTCCCCTGGCACAACTTGAGAACATTTCCTCTTATCTTATCACTTGTTGCTTGGGAGAAGAGACCGACACCCACCTCGCTACAACCTCCTTTCAGGCAGTTGTAGAGAGCGATAAGGTCTCCCCTCAGCCTCCTCTTCTCCAGACCAAATAACCCCAGTTCCCTCAGCTGGTCCTCACAGGACTTGTTCTCTAGACCCTTCACCAGCTTCGTTGCCCTTCTTTGGACACGCTTCAGCACCTCAATGTCCTTCTTGTAGTGACGGGCCCAAAACTGAACACAGTATACGAGGTGCGGCCTCACCAGTGCCGAGTACAGGGGGACGATCACTTCCCYACTCCTGCTGGTCACACTATTTCTGATACAGGCCAGGATGCTATTGACCTTCTTGGCCACCTGGGCACACTGCCGGATCATGTTCAGCCGGCTGTTGACCAACACCCCCAGGTCCTTTTCTGCTGGGCAGCTTTCCAGCCTCTCTTCCCCAAGCCTGTAGCGTCGCATGGGGTTGTTGTGGCCGAAGTGTAAGACCCAGCACTTGGCCTTGTTGAATCTTATACAGTTGACCTCAGCCCATCGATCCAGCCTGTCCAGATCCCTCTGTAAAGCCTTCGTACCCTTGAGCAGATGAACACTCCCACCCAACTTGGTGTCGTCTGCAAACTTACTGAGGGTGCACTCAATCCCCTCGTCTAGATCATTGATAAAGATATTAAACAGAACTGGCCCCAATATTGAGCCCTGGGGAACACCACTTGTGACCGGCTGCCAACTGGAGTTAACTCCATTCACCGCAACTCTTTGGGCCCGGCCATCCAGCCAGTATTTTACCCAGCGTACAGTACGCCCGTCCAAGCCATGAGCAGCCAGTTTCTCCAGGAGAATACTGTGGGAAAAGGTGTCAAAGGCTTTACTAAAGTCTAGGTAGACAACATCCACAGCCTTTCCTTCATCCACTAAGTGGGTCACCTTGTCATAGAAGGAGATCAGGTTAGTCAAGGAGGACCTGCCTTTCATGAACCCATGCTGGCTGGGCCTGATCACCTGGTTGTCCTGTAYGTGCCGCGTGATGGCACTCAGGATGATCTGCTCCATAACCTTCCCTGGCACCGAGGTCAGGCTGACAGGCCTGTAGCTCCCCAGATCCTCCTTCCAGCCCTTCTTGTAGATGGGCGTCACATTTGCTAACTTCCAGTCAACTGGGACCTCCCCAGTTAGCCAGGACTGCTGATAAAGGATTGAAAGTGGCTTGGTGAGCACTTCCGCCACCTCCCTCAGTACTCTTGGGTGGATCCCATCCAGCCCCATAGACTTGTGTGTGTCTAAGTGGTGGAGCAGGTCGCTAACCATTTCTCCTTGGATTATGGGGGCTTCATTCCGCTCCCTGTCTTCCAACTCAGGGGGCTTGGTACCCAGAGAACAACTGGTCTTACTCTTAAAGACTGAGGCAAAGAAGTCATTAAATACCTCAGCCTTTCCTCATCCTTTGTCACTGTTTCCCCCAGCATCCAATAAAGGATGGAGATTCTCCTTAGCCCTTCTTTTGTTGCTAATGTATTTATAGAAACATTTTTTATTGTCTTTTATGGCAGTAGCCAGATTAAGTTCTAGTTGGGCTTTGGCCCTTCTAATTTTCTCCCTGCATGACCTCGTGACATCCTTGTAGTCCTCCTGAGTTGCCTGCCCCTTCTTCCAAAGGCCATAAGCTCTCCTTTTTTTCCTGAGTTCCAGACAAAGCTCTCTGTTCAGCCAGGCTGGTCTTCTTCCCTGCCGGCTCGTCTTTCAGCACATGGGGACGGCCTGCTCCTGCACCTTTAAGATTTCCTTCTTGAAGAATGTCCAGCCTTCCTGGACTCCTTTGCCCTTCAGGACTGCCTCCCAAGGGACTCTTGTCAACCAGTCTCCTAAACAGGCCGAAGTCTGCCCTCCAGAAGTCCAAGGTAACAGTTCTGCTGACCCCCCTCCTTACTTCTCCAAGAATCGAAAACTCTATCATTCCATGATCTCTATGCCCAAGATGGCCTCCAACCATCACATCACCCACAAGTCCTTCTCTGTTCACAAACAACAGGTCCAGCGGGGCRCCTTCCCTGGTTGGCTTACTCACCAGCTGTGCCAGGAAGTTATCTTCCACACACTCCAGGAACCTCCTAGACTGTTTCCTCTCTGCTGTATTGTATTTCCAGCAGACATCTGGYAAGTTGAAGTTCCCCACGAGAACAAGGGCTAGCGATTGTGAGAATTCTCCCAGCTGCTTATAGAATATTTTGTCTGCCTTGTCTTCCTGGTTGGGTGGTCTATAACAGACTCCCACCATGATATCTGCCTTGTTGGCCTTCCCCCTGATTCTTACCCATAAACACTCAACCCTATTGTCACCATCATTAAGCTCAAGACAATCAAAACACTCCCTAACATACAGGGCTACCCTACCACCTCTCCTTCCTTGCCTATCCCTTCTGAAGATTATAGAGCCATCCGTTGCAGCACTCCAGTTGTGCGAGTCATCCCACCGTGTTTCTGTGATGGCAACTATATCATAGTTTTCCTGCTGCACAATGGCTTCCAGCTCCTCCTGTTTGTTGCCCATGCTGTGTGCATTGGTGTAAATGCACTTCGGTTGGGCTATTGATCCTGCTACCTTTTTGGGGGAAGAAGCCCTAATTCCTACATGACCATTCTCAGGTGCTTCTGTGGTTTCTAACACATCTGTAACCCTTGCGTCTTTGCTGCTGCATGGATCTCCATCCCGTACCTCCACTGAGACGGCATACCGAAGGACCTGGCTAGCACACCATCCCTCAAACATTGGTGTGCCCCCCCAGGCTTATCTCTAGCGAGCCTGGTTTTATCCCTTTCTCCCTTCAAATCTAATTTAAAGCTCTTTCAATGAGCCCTTCTAACTCCTGTGCAAAGATCCTTTTCCTCCTTTGAGACAGGTGTACCCTGTCTGTCGCCAGCAGGCCTGGTGTCATGTAGACCAATCCATGATCAAAAAACCCAAAATTCTACCAGTGACACCATGCTCGGAGCCAGGTATTGATCTGCTGGCTCTTCCTGTTTCTTCCCTCATCATTCCCTACAACTGGAAGGATAGAGGAGAACACTGCTTGTGCTCCTGATCCCTTAACCAGGTGCCCCAAGGCCCTGAAGCCTCTCTTGATTGCCCTCGGACTTCTTGTTGCAACTTCATTGCTGCCGACATGGAAAATCAGTATCTTATGATATTATATTGTATGATCATGTATAATAATATATGATATTATATTCTTGTTTCGTAGTATAGCTACAATTGATAACATTCTTCTGTTTTTAAACTTTTTTCATGACTACAAGTGAAATTTCAGCTATTTGGATTTTAAGTGTTAGTAGGATAAACCTTTAAATGAAAGGAAGGCAATCCTACAGTAGAGGAGCTCCAAGTCGTAATGTAAAAAGTTCTCAGAGTAAATTTAAAGTTTGAGTTTCACTAGGTCCAAAACACTATAGAGAAAAATGTGGGCTCCAGAGCTCAGCCAGTCTTACAGAGAATTTCCTTTTAAGGTGACACCTAAAATTCAACCACCTGGAAAAGTATACTAAGTCTGTGAAATGCAGTGACAAGGACAAATACACAAAACTGCATTAGGTTTTTAAAATTTGCTTAGCTTAACYCCTAGACTGGAGAACTTAGAACTTTTAAAGTTTTATCATAAAACAAATCCACATATTTTAAATGTAAGCTTTAGGTGATTCCAAACGTAGCTATATACATAAGGTCCGGTGTGACTCAGTCTTCAGTGAGGTGCCACACACTGTGGCAGCTAATTAATTGCCCTTAATTAATCATCTCCTGGCTGTGGATCAAAATATTAAGGTTAAGCTGAGGTGTAGCTGAGGCTGGGGTCTAACCTCAAGTGAAATGTATGGCTTTGTCAGAGCAAGAAGGGGGCCCCTGGGTGGCATGAGCTCTCAAAATGAGTCTACAGGACAGAGAGGAACGTGACTGTGGTGAGAATTCAGATGTGGGAAAAGAAAACACAATATTCTTACCCTCTGGCACTTGAAAATGACAAAATAAACACTCTTCCCTTCACCTGAATAGTTTAAAAGGAAAAGGAAATTAAACTCCTCCTGTTCCACTAAAACCTACCAACACAATAAAACAAATGCAATAATCCGGCAGAAAAGAAATACGCTGAAGAAACTTGCAAGCACACCGTAAAGGAGCAGTCCCACCATGGACAAGCAGTCCCTGCCTTTCTGAGGAGAACGGACATTTCCTGACAGAGGAATGGCAAGCTGGAGAAAAAGGTCCTACAGGTGGGAGGTCCGTCAGTGGCAGAGATTAAAATATCACCTGATAAAAAAGAGAGAAATTCTGGCCCTTGGGGAGCTGATTATGAGCTTTATAGATATTTCAGTTTGTGTGAAAACTGCCCGTTGGAGATGAAGACTGTGAAACTCATGAGATATGTAAAGACAAACTCTAAGGTAGTTTTGAAGACTGGTACAATTATGTTCCGATAAGATACTAATAACAATAGAGCAGTAGGAGATGGTTCTTTGGAGGCAAAATTTGGGTTGTTAGGAGCCCTAGAGACCTCTAAGTGACGTGCTCTGAAATATTACTGCATTCCTGCAGCTTCAGTGTGTAACTTGAAAATAGATGCATAGGCAAATGATATAAATGTACTAAGAATAAAGGAAATTTTTGGTGCAGATGGCACCTATTCAGGAAAATATGGTTTGACCTAAACCAAAACAGGGCAAGGCTTCTGTTACTAAAAGTTAAGGTTATAGTTTTTAAACTAAAGACTAGAGAAAGCCAACTGGCACAGAAAAGCATATAGTGCAGGATGGCACATACTTAGGGGTGGGAATGTTATTAAATCCTCTGTATTCTTAGAAAAAAGGACAGGAAAAGGTATTAATAAAGTCCAGGAAGGAACTGGACAAACAGTTTCTACGTGTGAAGTGTATGAAGCAGATCACGTAAAACAGCCAGAAAAAAACCCAGATATCTGTGTCTCTACAGATATGTAAAAAGTGTAAAAATGCTGAGGCTGATTGCCCTGGTTCTCAGCTGGGAATCTGACCTAATTTAGGCATCTGAGAAGCCTGATGAAAGAAAGTAACTGTTGGAAATGGTATGGCCAGGGCACACACTGATGTCGCCAAAATAGGCCATGTCACTGAAGGATCGGTGCTGTTGTATTGCAGGAAGCTTTGTGTCACATCCAGTAAACAATTCAGCTGCATCAACAAATGAGACAGAATTTCCATGGGCTGAAGGCTGTAACTGCAGGACTGTATCATCAATCACATAACGAGGATGGTAAATGTGGCAGCGATGTGCTTGGGATAGAAAAACAGCTGTGAGAGCAAACAACACGGAAACAGCAAAACCCTTCAAGTACCCCTAAACAAACTGGGCAAATGTACCGAGGTGTGATGTGTTTGTTCAGGCACCACAAGTGTGACTCCTCGTGGAAACCACCTGTTCAAGACCCAGAGGGGAGTTCCTCGCAAGACAAGGAGAAGCAGCTCTTGACTAAGGCCTCTGTCATCCTGAGCCTCTGCAGTGGCAGGAGCACCGACCTGGGGTCTCCTGCTCCCCCAGCAGGACACCCAAGAGCTTTGGCCTGTAGCCTATCACAAATAAATTTCTACAACTTCAGCTGCTTAATTAAAAAAATAATATTCTATGTCTGTGTGTGAGGTTTGACCCTACCTGTGTTTAGTGGATGTGACTAAGGAGACAGAGCTTCTCCTTTGGTTTTTTTTCTGGATCCTGAAAGTGCTCAGCTGGAAGATACACACCAGGTTGTCCCAGAAGTTGCTTTGGGCCATTGACACAAGCAGTGCTGGATAACAGCAAAGCCCAGCAGAGAGGGGAGCCTACTGGTGAGCCTGGCCCTTTGCTACACAGGTACAGAATTAGGTCTTGGAGAAATACCAAAGGAAATTCTGGTATCACTGAAGAATCCCTTTTCTTCTTAAAAACACCTTCTCCTGTCCCCAGAAAAGCAGCTGCTCTGACTGAAGGTAGAGAGGGCCCTTAGCTGGTACTCCGAGTGTTGCTTGGTACTAATAAACCACATGCACTTGGGGCCGTTCTCTGCTGTGGAGGCCGGTTGGCCAGGGACAGCCTCTGCCCATGCTATCTGGCTTCTTCAGCAGGGCGATGGCATGCAGCCTGCCTACTCACAACGGTCCTGGCTGCTGAACTGTGCTTGGGAGCCGGTGGGGAGAAGTCAGCTAGCACAAACCAAATTTGCACAGGGAGCCTTCTTGTGAGCTAACGATGCAGAGAAGCACGTTCCAGTGACCAAAAACTTTTCCTGGAGCTGATTAATCTATTAGCATCGATATAACATAAAAATACAACTTGATGGCCCCAAAGAAATGCATAATACATGGAAATATCTGATGAGAAATGAGACTTGGTAGAAAACGGCAAGCTTGAAACCTGGGCTCTCGTGAGGGCTTCCCTATTGAAAGGTTTTGGTTCCCTTTTTCACTCTCTTGTAATGCCATAGATCTCGAAGGAGAATTGCTGCTGGGAGCTCCTTCACTGGCGGGCACCTGATGCTTTGGCAGTGGCTGAAATGTGATCGCAGCCCCCACAGCAGCCACCTTCTCTTCCGAAACCCCAAGGATGCCCTCAGCTTCCTGGGAGTAGAGACAGAACAGTGCTTTTGAAAACACAGCCTGCCCCCCTGCCCGCTGTGAAGGAAGATCAGCATCAACTACTTTCTCGCTTCTCTTTCTGAGAATAGTGGAGGTCATTTAATTTTTGCTGCTACTTAGTTCCCAGCTCTGTTTTGGGACCCATGGCTCGTGCTTGCTCACGGGAAGTTCAGGGGCTCAGGGCCATCTCAGGGCTTTCCCACAGACCTGCCAAGCCTACGCTCTCCCCAGCCCTGCCGAAATCCCCTAGGGCYGGGGCATGGTTTCTGCACGTGTGCGTGGTGGCCAGCCTGCCTCTCTGTGTGGCATCAGCCAGGCAGTGGAGAGGCCCGGCGGGGCATGTGAGATAGAGTCACCGATGCCTGTGATAGTCACTTAGCATTACAGCCCATGGGGGGTTTAATGTGGTTTGGCAAGCGAATGGTGGAAAAAACTAGTGTTTTGAAACTCTTTCAGGTTTCTGAAGGAAACAGGTCCAAGTCATTTTTATTTTAACATCTCAGCAAGTCTTTTATAAAAACACAAAGGCAATGTAAATTCCAGGAAAGCAGCTTTAGTATCCCTTCTTTTTCTGTGTGTGTTTCTCTGACTCTTGCTCTGCTGCAGTCATACACATATACAGAGAGGGAGAGAGGAAGAAAAGGAAAGCAGAGTTTCAAGCTTTAAAATAAATCTGTTTTCTTGAGGATTGGGGTTTAGTAAAGGTTGTGCATTACATTTTCATAAAAGAGCCTGGAAAGGCAAGATAAATTCTCCCAACCCCTTCTAGCACTATCCATCGAGCCATGCAGGTGAGCAAAGCCATAGTGCCCTAACATCTCAGATACCAAAGATAAGAGTGCAGTGATAAAAGACGTTTCATCACATGATGTGGGGAAAGTTTTGTACAAGCTAGGACTAGCTGCTCAGTGCAGGTTCCTCTTTCAATTCTCTGAAACACATACACACAAAACCAAATTTCAAAAGCGGTTTCCTCAGTTCAAACCTCCCACTACTCCCACACCATCTCTATAGATGTTACCTCTAAGACGTACTATAAACTATACATAAAAGTTACTTGTGTTTGCACTGCATAGACTGATAGTTTTTAGAGCATTCTGTTACATCATGTTATAAACTACCCTACACATAAAAACAAGGCTTGTTATTTAGTTTTGTTTACCTGTTTCTTTAATGTAAAAGGAATCTATCTTTTTTTTACCAAGACTAGTAGAAAGGGGACACCTAGCAATTCATCAGCTAAAACCTATACTTTCTTTTTAAAGGTTATACAATCACAACAGGAAATATTTTGAAATGGTCACACTAATCACAAGACAGACTACTTTTTAGGCTGAACATGTGTTTATACTAGTCTCCTATTTTTAGGTCACATCACATGCCAACTCCTTGCCATTGCCATTTGTATTTTAATTATAGATGAAATAATAACTTTTGCAGTCTTCAAGAATAATAGGCTCATACTTCATTCTTGCTTTGTTCTTACTTGCTATACTCAAATTCATAATCTGAAGAAGCAAAGAGTGAGAACTAGCTAGTTTACATTTAATTAAATGCCTGGCTTTTGTTTGCCTCGTAGTTATTGCCCTTTTTTTCTTATTTCTTTAAGCACCTGCAGCAAAACAATATTTGGGAAAGATGCTAATTTTGGTCTAAGTCCTCAAAAGGAATTAGGCATCCAAATATTTCTGAGTAATCAGTCCTTAGCAGTAGCATTGCTGACTGGTTTCCATGCACCTTTCTGCAAAAGCAAAAGCAAAAGCAAGCTTGTCTCCTGCTGCCAAAACTGTCAATGAAAAAGTAGCAATGATATTTTGATCAGGAGATCAGTATGTCAGTGACCTCTCTGCAATGGCATGATAACCAAAACACTATGACTTTCTAGATTAGAGTAAGGATCCACCTTATTGAACATGCCTGTGTAAAAGGATGGCTCTGGCACTCCAAGAGCACTTCCAAAGTGCTGGGATGAAGTAGGCTGAGGACAACACCCACAATGATCTTCCTCATTATCACTCCTGCAGAAAGCCATGTCAATAAGGAGATGAAAATGTTATCGACTTCTCTGTATCTTTTTGTGAAAAAGCCTCCTTGCAATAACAAGAGGTGGATGATTAAGAAGCAGGACCCTTCTGAGAGTTGACATGACTGTAGGTGTGTCGTTGAGGTTGATAATCAGATCGTCTTCAATTCCAGTGCGCTCTCTTTCACTTGCTCGATGCGTTTTAAAAAGTCACTTTCCTACTCTGCTTTTTCTTTTTTTATAATATTAATATATTTGCACTGCTCAGTTACCTCGCTGATGATGGTATAAGAAATATTAGTGTCTTGCTTTGTAAATGCTCCAAGTGTTATAAGGAGAACAAGCGGCTTTTGAAATTGCCGGCACAGCACCTGCTTTTGTTTAACTGAAGAAGCAATCTGTAAAAACCATATTTGCATGCTTACTCTAAGATGAGAACTGTTGCTGTAATACACTACTCATTTACTTAGAAGATTTTCCATTCTTTTCTAGAATGCCTCAAGAAGTTAGATATGTTCTGTATCCAGTTTTACAGAAAGTATTCATCCAATTAATTAACATTAATTTACTGGAATCAGTGGACTTGTTCTCATGGTTTATAACTACGTTTTTCTCAGACAAGGCATCAAGATCTCTTGTGCTATAATCTCTGCAAACCTTTCAATTACTTCTTAAAACAATGCAGTAAGCTTGACGAAATCATTCAGAAGTTATGACAGAAAGCTCTTGAATGAATGAGTTTTTGTGCCATCTTTTTGAATGTTTAGTTCAAGCCATATTCGAGGGACTGCATTTGTCAAAACTGTGTTCAGATACTTTTCTTTTTAAATTGAGCACTTCCTTGTACCTTAAATTGTGATACCCAAATAATGAGACTTCCCAAATCAATTACCAAAATAGAAAATTCTTTCTTTACAGGTGGTGTTTTTTTTCTGCCCAAATTATAATAATGCAATAATATCCCAAGGGGAAGAATCTCCACAACCTGCAAAGTACAATAGGATTTTCTGGCTCTCAAATGACTGAGTACCTCATATCACAAAAGACAGGGTCTGTCTTTGTACACTGGATTTCTGATGTCTTGTTCTTGTCACTAGTCAAGCTCAAGAAAGCCACAGTTCAGCTGAAAACCAGTAAGAAGAGTTTCTTTAGAAACTGGGTGTAAAAAGAGATTGTGGTTAGTTTTGCTCAATCACAAAAAAAGACAGAAGCACAGGAAAGCAACAAGTATCTAGAGGCAGTTACTACAGAATGCAAATCCACAGAGAGAGCCTAGAGTACCCACCATCCACACCTCCTCTACCCCCGGTTGTAGAAACATAAGGAGACAAAGGCACCTGCCTGCCCAGGAGTCTCCATGGCCCCAGCTGAGATGTCCCATACCTCATCGGCTCACAATTAGGCATTTTAGAATGAGATCCAGAAAACCAGGACACTGAGCAGCAAGCAAGCTAGACAACAGGAAACGCGTTGGTCCCCAAGAAAGCTGCAGCTTTCGACGCTTTGCTGAGGGTTTCAAGGAGACCTCTAGCTATAACCATGTATTACGACTGAAATTTCTCCTGGAGCGAGATGCTTGCGTCAGTCTTATCTCACAAAAAATTGAAGGATCCAAACCAGCAACAACAGTACTGTTCACATTTCCCAAATATCACTCAATGGGGATGTGGGATATATGAATTCATTTCTCTCTTCAGAGTGATGAGATTTGAACCTACACCTCCCACCAAGCAGTAAGATTTTCTATTAGTCACTTTGTATAAAACATATAAATTACATTGGAATAGGAACTGCGGTTTGGATATCTTCTCTCAGGTACTGAACAAAACACTACAGTCTTTTTTTCTCACCCATGGACTTTATATCCCAGTTGCACCATGCGAACTGGAACAAATTCAGGTGCAAGAGTAAAGATAAGTTGTAGATAAATAACTTTAACATGGTGGTTAATGCATTTCTGCAAGAATGGTTGGTTCCAATCAGATTAGGTAAACATCCCTAGTCTGTAGAGAGTGCTCTCAGCATCCACAGGATTGAAGGGCACATGGCGTTGCCACCTTTCTTCTGACTGTATCCCATGCAGGATCTACTCCAGTAAGTCTCCAATAAGTGCTTTGACTATTTATGGTATATTGGGTCCTCAAAATGATACAGTGCAAGGAACATCTTTCCCCACTCCACAACTGTGGATCATTTCAGGCCTTCAGTCTGAGCTGGGTATTAGGATATATGTGCTTCTGAGCACTTAGTGGCTGGGCTTCATAGTTTTGATATTGGGTACCCTTAGCAAAAGCTGAGCAGCTGAAGACCTCAGTCTTGAGTTTTAGCACTTACAGTGACAACAAGAGAGTATTTAGGCTCCTAAAGCCTTTTTTCAGTGCTAGCATTAAGAGAAGAACAACTGGGAGAAGAACAGTATAAAAATCCTATACTCACACTGACTACATTTACCTACTAAGAGGGACAATTACACAGGGAGATACCTAGGAAGCTTTGTTCTCCCCACTTTAAGGCCAGAGAAAATGACTTCAGTATAAATGAAAGCTGGGCTCACAGACTTACAACGTGGGGCAGGTTGGCCTCAGAGAGGAGACTAACCTAATAGTTTTTTAACAGAACTAGGCCCACGGGAGGTACATGGAGTAGTTTAGACACACCTCCTTGCCCCAGCACGAGACCTCAGCTATCTCTTGCGACACCCTGTTATTGCTGGTATGACTAACTCCTATCAGTGGGTATGTGGATGCATCACTGTGCAGAACAGGGTTTGAGGAAAGTAGCAGGTGATCAGGTCATTTTTAGTGTTGTGTGGTGGCAGATAGCAAGCAATCCTGATCCTTCCGATGCAATGTGTGATGTAGGCTTGTCAAAATAAAACACTATTAGAAGGATGAATGAGAAGACCATAAGATTCTCGGTGGCAAAAGCCTGGCAAAACCCCACTCCTACCAAACTGTTGTCACCTCTTCGACCTGCTTTTCTGATGAGAAGCTACCTGAAAATTTGCTTGGCTTTCATACTCCCAGTTGGTTGGGAAGATGCATAGATCAACTTATTCATAGTCTGTAAACGAAGAAGAAAAGCATGAGTATCTGAGAGATTGTATATTAAAGAGTTAAGAGGAAGGGAGGAGAAATAAGGAAGTAGTGGTTGAAACAATCTGCTTTTAAGCATACAAAAAGTTAAAAAAGACTTGATAACATTTTAAACAGAGTGTATAAACAACACAGAAGAGCCCCAAACTAGGTGGTTTTTCTTCTGGGGGGTGGGGGTGTTCAGAACTAGTGGAAACTATAATGGGAACTTCAGAAATGGAAACTCTGCACTTTTAGCCAAAGATCAAGCACAGGTTTCTCACCCACTCAGACTGAAGCATGAAGTGAAGGGACTATTTCTAATAATGAGAGGAGAGGTTGGTTTCCAAACCCTTCCAGTGTAGGGTAGCAGCAGTTTTTCTACCCAGTTATTTAATTTGAGATCTATTAGATCAAAAGTATATGAAACAGAGCAAGTGCAGTAAAGTACTTTACCTTGGGGTTTGCCACTAAGGACAGCTGGACTGTCAGTGTCAAAAAGACAAATACAAACTGATTTGCAAAGAACATTTACATACTCCATAATTCTGATCTAAGAATGCTATGCTGGCTTTTTAAAAATTAAACTATATTTGGCTGTCTTTCCACTGGGGAAATACTCTTGTCATTTGTCGTCACTGACAGTAGTGATTCAGCAGCAGTACAATCTTTGTAGCCCTCACATAGGAAAAGAAGTTCTAACGCTAAAGTCACTGTGTCTTACAGATGTGTGTTCAAAAAAGTGCTGTCATTTGCAACTGTCTATACGTAGGGTATTGCCAAAAGACACCATGTTTCACCAGCGTCAGTGGTCATGGAAAAGGACTTAGATTAGGGACGGTTTAGGATTAATTTATTTCATAAGTGAAATAAATGTGAATAAAATTAATATAAAATAAATAAATATATAAAATTGAAAATATTGCATCTTGATCTTCAGAGCTATTTAGTAGTTTAATTGGTGCAAGCTTAAMTTTCTGCTTCTGTATAATCCCATTTAATACTTGTGCATGAAGCAATAAGACAGCACGTAACAGTCTGTAAGATTTTTATTTACCAGCATCACTGCGAGTTGTCTATCTTCACTGCCTTTGATGGCTACACATCAAGAGAATGAAGCTTCAGCTCAGATCTCAARAAAAGAAATAAGCACCCACAAGATAGTCTCTACAGCACATTTCTCCTCTGTAGGAGGAGAGCATTGAGGCATCGATGTTGACACAGAAAGCGCAGACTGAATCTATTTCAGGGGAGGCTTGGATGTTTGTCTTCTTCCCAGAAGAAAGTAAAAGGGCACAACAGCACTGGGCTGCAGAAATGGAAGGCGAGGGCCAGGACTCTGTGGACCACCGTGGGAATAACGGACACCAAGATGCTGGGCCAGGCAATGCTTTCTATGAGCCAGTCAATAAATACTGTTCACAGAAACAGTGTGGGCTGCTTGGACTTAAAAGTGAAAGACACTGTTTTTTCAGTACACCTTCTTACCTGACAAATGAGGTTTGTGGGTGGGCATGTGGCTTCATCTGTAGGGGAAGGATGTGATGTGGGAGAATCCAGAAGGGGGTGTGGGAGTCCTGGGTGACTGTCAGCCAGAGGAGGCATCAAACACTTCCACTTGTTCACGTTATCATTAATTTAGAAGCAAGAATATAATCAAAAAGCAAACAACTACTGAGCCCAGCTGCTGTTCATCTTTGTTTGAAAAGGATCTGTGGTCTACATTCACAGGTTTGTATTTCCYCTCTCTCACTCAATAAATGTGAACGTGTTGGCTAATTCTAGCCAAATTTGATAAAGGGTGTAGGTCCCAAGATTAACTAAGTTTCTGTGCATTGCATAAAAATATTTGGCCAATTGGATGAAAGCCTGTGATTCAGACATTTATAATTCCACCTAATGTTTTTTTGTTCCTTTCCCTGATTTCTGCAACTGCATATGGTTTTCTGTGTGTCATGGCCATAATAACTCAGGAGAAGGTTGTAGATATGTGCAGTACATGTAGACATGTGCAAGACATGACAATAATGACAACCTTCACTATATAGTAATCCACCGTAAGTCAGAGAATTATAGGAAGAAAATAGGCTAGTGTTTTCTGCTGCTCACAGAGCCACTGGAGAGCTTGTTGGTGTTATCTCCCCTTTTGGGAGAGTGTCACGATGAGTCTCATGCTAACTGCTCAAAATGCCTCTCACCCATCCCTTTTTCAGCCTGGGATCAAAGCAATAAACTTGTAGCTCAGAATAAATGGCAGAGTATTTCACGTGGTTACAAAAAACTGGTCTGCAAATCCTACACCAAATCCTGCTTGACTCAACACATGACAGACCCAATTTATGAATGGGCCAAGACCCAGTGAATACATTTATCTTCCATTGAAGGCAACAGAAAGCGAGAGCATTTAGCATTCGGCTCTCTTGGGCCCACAGCTGGGCACAAAAATATCTTTGATACAGAAGCGTGACTTTATTTCTAACGCCTGGCACACTTTGAATTTCTGGCCAATCCTTTGTGAACAAACCCCTACTTATTAACTTCTTTTTTTCAGGTTTACTAGAAAAGTCTAAGCTGATGATATATGGAAGGTGATAACTTTTTTCTTTGCTAAGACAGGTGGGGGTARAGGAGCATTTACAGCTCCTGTAGCATAGCACGTTAGTCTGAACCGTGAAATTGTTGGCAATGGCAAGCTGCAACACTGTGTTTTTATTTCAAACATGAGGAAGTCAAATCCCCAGGTGCCCCCACGCTCTTTAGAAGTAGGCAAAGATGTTTCTGACCATCTATTTTTCCTTCTACACTCATGACTACACTTGTCCCAGAGACAAGTTAGAGCAGCCAGAAGAGTAGGCACAACCAAAGGAGCCGATATTTCTGTAGTACAGTTTGTCTCTCTCTGCTCTCCTGCTGCTAACTGGCATAGGAATAATCTTTCCACGTGCTGGTGTTCCCCATATAACAAAGTGATCCCCAGGCACTGCTGTGAGAGACTTCAAAGTTCGTTTTTGTAGTACTGCAGCAGCAAAAACTGGGAGGTGCTGAGAATCCACCCCACTGAGTGTAAACGTTTTCAAGCAGAGGGTAGACCAACCATCTATGTTATTGGTATCCAGATCAGTTATGATCTCTGCCTCTCTCATGTGGGGGTAATCATGTACTCATGTAAGACAGCCCGCAAACATTAGCAGGAATAGACGTGAGTCGAGCAAACCTATCAGCCTACTATAACATGTAAAACTGGGCGATGTCCTGTTAGTTTCTCTGAGAAGTGTTGTTGATGGAAAACTTTTCATTTAAAAAGCTGAAAAAAAGCTTTCACAAGTATATATTATTTAAAATCTCAAACATTTAACATACGCTGAACCTGAAACATCTCATTGATGAGTTTGTGAGGCTATTTTATCCACCAAGACCAGATTTTAAGGTTATGTATCTACAGAGCAGAGAATCGCTGAGATCACGAAAGCCAGACAGCTAGCAGGAAACTTCATTCTTCATCCTCTTAGAGGTGTTAACGATATCTTTATGCCCCAGGGGAGAAATGTGTGACTGAGAAGGCATGTCTTCATGTGAAAGAGTGGGTTCCAGATATTTTCTTTGACAAGCAGGTACAGATTTAGGTCATGAACTGGGCTGATAAAGAGATGTTGTATGCAATGTGCAAAGCAGTGTTTAGTTCAACTTAAGGGCTTGATCTTGCTCCTGCTTAACTCAGTCTAACATTCTTGTACTAGCAGCCAACTTCTGTTAGCTGCAATCATGGATAAGCTGCAAACATTTGACTAACTATGTATTTCTAATGACCACAACAGCTCTGATCAGTGCACTGATTATTTAAGCATTGTGTAACTGAGATCATCCGCTTTGCAGAGACCTGGGATTGAGGGGAGGGGAAGGTGTCCCTTACRAAAATGTCTTGTCTTTTCCTTCCTTGTCAAAATACTCACAATGCTCATATACCTCAGGAAGGTTACTGCTCTAGCAGCCTGGACTAATAAACAGCTGAAGAGCCTGATGGCCAGAATTTCATCAGCAGGTTCCCCTGGTTGCTTTGCAGTTTAATGATCCTACTAGCGAAAAGCTGGAAGTCAACAAGCTGAAGAGAGCCAATCAACCCAGCTGCCAAGAAACTTTACAAGTCAGCTGGCTGGAAAATGGACAAGTTTAACCCTGCCCATTTCCATTCAATCTTTATTGGAACCAATGCCCTCCTAGCAATTTTCCAAAGGCAAAATACCTCATGAGAAAGATTTAGACTTTTTTCTCCTCATTGTTCAATGAGTGACACTATGCCCTATGTACAGTGCACTGTTCAAACTCTTGTCYTCAGTACCGAATAAATAATTTATTTGTGGGCATTTTTGTGGCATCCAGTGTTGTAGCATCAAAGTGCTTCTAGAAGATCCACAAATTTCTTCTTTTGCAGCCTTCCTCTAATATGAAGATTATTTAACCCCATATTACAAACAGGAAAGTGAGGAATGGAGGCCTTGAATTGCCTAGGACCTGATTTCTAAGAGCATTTGGCATTACATAAAATGTTACTGTTTCAAAGCCACATTTCTATTGACTATATCTGGATCTGTGAGTACTCAATACTTCTGCAAGTCAGACCCAGGTGTCTTCTAATAAGCATTTGAAAATGAGGAACTCAGAGTTGGTGCCTGTTTCTGAAAGCTTAACCCCTTGAAGCCAGATCTGAAACAGGATTTCAGGCTCTGTAAGATAAGCATCACATGGGTGGAAGGCACCAATGAAGACTTAGGTGTCTCAGAATGGGATCTGAAATAGTCAGCAAAATGATGAGGAACAGTGTGAAGTCAGCACTCTTCACATGCCACACAAATAGGTCATCTGGAGGAGACTATGGATGAGCCTTGGAAACATGAAAACTTGGGGAAAAAAAATCTTAGTGAGTCTCACAGAACATCCTCTCTCTCACAGGAAAACTACTGGGAGACCTGAGCCTTGAACCTCTTTGTGACGGTTCCTTTTATGAAAATTCCCTGTTGCCTTTTCTTTCTGGGGACTGAATATGATTTGCTATGATCTTTTAAGATGGTTGATAGAAGAGAAACACTTCCCTTCCCTGTCTAAATGATAGAGTAGCGGTTAGGGTCAGGAAATAGATGCCTCAAGTTGCCTCCCAAGTCTGACCATGGGACTTATTATCTGAGCAGGAGATTGTTTTAACCACAAAGCTGCTGGGTACTGCCCATATTTCACATCAAAGACACGCAATAAAAAATTATAGATACGACAACTCAGGGAAGGACGAAAACGCCATGCAGGAGGGCAAGAGATTCTCTAGCCTAGTGACAGGGGCAGTCATCAACTGTAAGGTAGTGGACATGGCCTGGTATCTACTCTTTAGATTGGCCTTTGGGGTTATCCAGTGACTACTTAATGTGAAATAGTGTCTTTGAAGACGAGACTAGAGATGAGGTCTTTTGCCTTCTAGCTGAACCATATTTCAGGCATGAAATATGTCTCTTTTGTCCAATGACCACTGCTTGCTCTTCCAGCTTCAACTGGCGAGGTGCAAATCMGCCCAGACTGTGGAGCTAGCATACTATCTAGCTAGCAAGGAAGGAGGTGGATAAGGCTCTAAATACTTTCCAAAGAGAGTGTTGAACGTGCATGCTCTTTCTCCTAGGAGAGTGCTCTAGAGGAGGAGTTACACTAGTTCCTACTCCTTGACTGTGTTTGAAAAGAAAGTACTTGTATTTCTAAAGAAGAAACATAGTCTTACTGATGTGCTTTAAGCATGATCCTTACTGGCACTAGGCCAGCTCTCTCAGTCCTGTCAAAATCCAGTTGCTCTATAATTGCACATGGATATCTGCTCTATACTTGTCCTTAAGTATCTTAAGTACTGCTATTTTAAGTACTGCTGTCTTATGTTATGAGAAGCAACTACTAGGGTATAATTCCCCAGTAGTCAGAGGCTGTGTGAGAATTGTCCCCACTTGGAGCTGAAGCTCTGAAGTTCCCCAGCTCCATTTCAGGCATTTCTCATGTATGCTTTTCTTATGGAGGTGCCTTTTCTCAGCATCACACAAGACTTTCAGGCAGAATCAGTGGCAGAATCTCATTTCACAGGACATCACTCAGTCACTAAAATCACAAGGCTACTTTGCCTTTTCCTGTAGTCCTACCTCTCAGTCAGCATATGTCCTCCAGCAGCAAGTAGATGAGAGCTGATCAAGAGGACAGGCAAACGTCTCCCTCTGAATGGGCTGTTGATTGATTTTTTTGTGCTGAAGTATTCTTCTGTAATGTTTACACTTGGGAGACTGAGGACTATACTACATGCACAAGGAATATGTTACTACATGAAGGGCATGTCAATATTAGTAAATTAAATGCTGTCAGAACCTGGGCTCAGGCCATGAAATTCAATTTCTTGGGCTGTTACAGTTCTGGCACAGTTTTGTTTCACACCAACTAATGCTCCCTCAAACAACTCTGGGCCCCACACAACCATCTTGTGTAGTTTAGGAGTTAGCATAGACCAAAGACCATTCCCAAAAAGGAGTTTGGATGTAGCCATCACATTTGAGAGGCTGAGAACAGTTATTACATATGCGTCAAATAAGCTAAAGACCAGGGTATGACTGGTCCCAGCAAATGGATGTAATGCAAAATTACTGTTGGGTAAAAACGTATTTTCTGTCTTGACCACTAGAGGGTGCAGACAAACCTACTTTGCCTTGAAGATTTATTTTCAGGTTACTGAGACCTGGATATTTCAGGTTTTTCTCCAGAGTATTTGAGGAAAAGACCTGAAAGGATCACACCTTGCTGTCCTCTACAAACCCACTTACATCATCTGTAGCGTATAACCCAAAGACTGTCTTTCTCCCATTAACCGCTGTCCAGACACTGCCCTCTGTCCTCGTCTACCTTGATTTCGTACTACCAGTTTTCCTCTTCTCTTTTTTTTTCTTTTCCTCACCATTTCTCTTCCTGCTTATCCACAGTTTCCTACCCTACCTCTCACCACCCCCTGTGCTCCAGGAGGATTTCCCTTTGATCCCTGCACTGCTTGACTGTCACAAGGTGAAGTAACAAAAGTACAAAAGGCTTATTCTCCCAGCCTTCAGCTGCTGAAGTGGGGTCTACTCAGTGTGCCCAGGATCCTGGGAGAACAGGATCTCAACTGGGCATKATTTAGAGAGTCTCAAAGACCGATCATATGTTTGAGAAGTTGTGAGGGTGGAAAAAAAGAAAGAAAAAGTCTTTACAAGATGATTCCTTTCCTTGTGCTTACTCACCTACTCAAAGCAGACGCTCGTGTTCCTGAATATTCCCTTATTGCCTCAGCAATTGCCTCATACAGCTAAACTCTGTGTGTAACATCCTGCCAAAGAAAATGCAAAACTTTTCATCTTAAATGTTGATCAGACTTACAGGCAGCTCCCTAAGGAATTTGTCTCGCCGTGGTCACCACTGATGTTTCCGTGCTGCAGCAGATCAGATTTCCTCTACGAGTGAGAGCTACAGAAAGGACCAAAGAAAAAATCTTTTAAGAATCAGTTGTTACCAAAAAAATTTTTTTAAAAGAAGCACATCTAAAGATAATGCCGAACAATGACAAGCACTGATAACACTGCCTTTCATAGCTTTAAAACACAGTTCACTAGCTGTAAAACGTACCTGTGCAAGATTACTAAAGATGCATAATATCCACATATGAAGATGAAGAGAAGATAAAAGAGCACATACTTTTTGGTGACTTGATATTTTCCCTTCTTATTTTTGCAGATCTGAATCAGGTGCAGTGTATCTGGTAGTAAGTAACCCTAGCTGCTTCATCATGACCGTACCGGTGCGTAATTTCTTGTTGTTATTTCAAGACTTAATCAGCAGTTAGGAGAGTGAGGATGTGAGGGTAAAATTATTTTCAATTCACCAGCTGCTGAGCCTGGATTCCTCATGCAGTAGTGTGAAAATGTGACAAAAACGTGCAGCTCTTGATGAACAAGCTTATAGATGCCTTGCCCCAGCCTGAACAACTCTTGGGCCCTCATCAGTCTGTGCGCAAAAAGGCAGAATCTCTCTGTTGCGATATCAATGAGAGCTAAAATCCAGCATTTTAAAAAATTGAGCTGTTGCATGAAGCGTGTACAGATCTCTCTCTCTCTTTCTCTGYCTGAGTATTTACCTTTAGTTAAATACTCAACAACACTGAAAAATAAGACTACCAATGGAAAATTTCAGTAAGGACGGAAGGCTTCCAGATCAAACTGACATTACCAGATTCAAAGGATGTAGAAAATGAACCCTGTGGGATATTTCTCATTGATTACCACCTAAATTTAGACAAAAACTGGATTGTATTACCCATGTTAAACCTATTTTAAAATAACAACCCTAACTCTCACGCTAAGAGTCCCTATCAGGTTTCCTGCATGTAAATAGTAAGCCCAGGAGGAGCACCAACTTGACCTTCCCATTYGAGAGCTGACAGTAAGAGTAAACAAGCCCAAACAACAGTCCCAAAGACATTTACTTATAAAATGGGCTTATTTCATCCAGGAATTTTTGAGGCAGTAGTCAAGGGCCAAACGCTCCCATTTTTATAAAGTAGTTTTCAGAGGAGAGCTGCATTTTCAAGCTCATTTTGCACGCTGTGAAAAACATGAGAACAGTGTCAATAAATATGCCTGATACGAAAAACATCCTTCTGTCCATTTGGGGGCTTTGCAAACATTAGTTGTCAGCAGTGAAGCCCCCTGGACTTCTGCTTCAAAACAACTTTTTATCTGGAAACTATGCAAATATGAAGTAAAGTTCTTAGGTGGCAATATGTCTGCAAAACATCACCACATCTTTTAAACACATTGAGAAATAGCCTTGGTGTCTCTTCAGTTTTGAGCAGGACAGAGGGAGTCCACCACAGGATAACTTCTTGAGGCTGGGTTGTGGGCTACTGGGTTTCTCCCCTCTAGCCACTCGACCAGAACACAGCAGTTACTGGGGGAGACCACATYTACCATACAAAGAATGGCTTTTCTAGGGTTTGTTTCTTTTTCATCCTATTATGCCGCTACATATAACGTATACCTCCGTCCGACAGAAAGCTGAGGAGTACACCCTTTTCCCACACCACAGATACTCATGCTGAAAGAGAGCACTGAGAGCAAACATTTTAAATCACCTAAGCTGGCCTTTTCTGCACTTACAGCCATCAGTGAGAGCAAAATTGTCTGCACAGGCAGACACATCTGAGTTGAACCCAAACCCACCCTGAAAGACAGAAGGTGAATACACATTTTCAATAAATGTACCTGAAGGGACACTAAACACTGAAGGCAGAAACAGCGGGTAAGTTGCTGGTTGGCGACAGGGGAGGCCTGGGTTCAGTTTGCTCTTCCCACACAAAGCTGCTGAGTACTTTCCCTTGAGCTGTGCCTATGCAGTAACTGGGAAATGTGACTGCAGGATGGGTCGGGACGCCTCAGCCAGCTTTCATCTAGCAAGCTGTAGCATAGGCTGCAAGTATTTAGCAGCTAAGGCCACACAGAGCTGTAAGGAACTGCAAATTGCTTAGCATTGATACTCAAACTGAGAAGACTAAGGCTGATGCAAATGCTTCTACCCACACCATAGCCTCTTCCCTAGCAGAATGGTGACATGCTCTCTGGCTGTGTCTAAACTGACGTACAGCTGTTTGCAAGGGAAGACCTGGGATTCTTGATCAGATCACTGGCACTGGGGAGCTGCGAAAACCAGGGCACAAGTCTGCTGTCAACCGGGATTCATCYGAGTTCCCCATCTGTAGATGACAGTGACAAAACTTCTGTGGCTCATAGAGTCTTTTAAGGGTGAAATCCATTACAGAGGTCCAAGTGCTACCGTAGTAGCAATCTCACAAGTAAGGTGGAGGTGATTTGGGAATGAAGTCCAAACACTGATGGGACTTACGTGTCTGAATCAAATGAATGCTTTTGAAAACCCTAGCTAAATTCTCCTGACCACTATGTATAAAATCCAGAAAGTGTTTATACCAAACACTGAGCACAGTCAAGGAGCCAATGTCCAAACATTAAAACTGATTACAAGCAAAGACTTAAAAAAAAGCAAATGCCAAAAACCTGAATCTCCAGTGTATGACTTTACCCAGGGATCCTCATGACAYGTACAATTTCACTTTCTGTAGGGCGACCTGGTGACAGCACATTATCACAATAACTGCCCTACAGATGGCTATTTTATGCTTGTTTCTGAACTATTAAAAAAACCTTCACGCAAATAGTCTCTCTCCCTGTCTATTAAGAGACAACGAATGCAGTATGCAAGAGTGCACTGAGTTACGAGACTTCCTTCTGGTGCCCGTCTGTCTGAATTCAGTTTTTATGCATCAAAAAACCCCGATGAAATTGTATCATTTTATGATATGGTTCCACAGTCACTTCTGTGTGTATGTTTGGTTGCTGCAAACCTCAGGAGCAGTCTCAGGATGACTACAATACGTGACTCTGCAATAGCTAAAGATAGATATCGGTCCAGATTTACAAATAAAACTGGTCCAAAATTATCTTTTTTTTTTTTTCTCCCCCAATATGCAGAACTCATTCTTCCTCCTTTTAAAAATACCATTGAAGACATGCTATGATTTTTACTACTTTCCTTACTACAGCAAACTGTACACCTGAGAAACCCTTATTTTGATAGTGGTTTGTGCAGAGTGAACTCCTTAAAACTGGCGGTAAGAGTTTTCTTTCTCTTTTACTGCAGTATTTGCTATAATAATTCTGACTTCTGACTATGTGTAACGTAACTTCTTCATTATCATTGCTCTATTATTAACACATATAGTTCATTCTTTATTTCTACAGCTCACAGTCATCTGGCACAAAGACACACATGTACTTCTTGCATTGCAATGAACTTTGTTCTCCCTTCAGATGTAAATAATAGGAGGGAGAACAGATCAGTCTTGACTGAGTCTGACTCCACTGAAAAACAATTTTGAGTAAACAATCAAGAAGTGAAAAGCTGTACTCCTTACCTGGTCTGGGATGTACACTGCACCTTGAAAGCCTCTTAAATGACAGAGAAGAATTAGAAATAGTTGAAAGTTTGTACTCATCCAACCACAGGGCTCAGGAAATGACCGTGTATTTTGCAACGATTAACTCCTTCCTCACTTCTAATGTCTTCGCTTTTTCAAGTACAGTAAAAAAATCCATCTTACCCTTCCACTGCAGTTTGGTAACTAATGCCATGCCCTACACATGATTTCTGTTTCACACTGAGATTACGCAGGTGGCCAGAGGAGATGACTCTGATCACCTCCATGGAAGAGAGAATTTGCAGTATCTTCTGCATATTYATGACCAAGTACATTTTGCTGTTGAGTAAAGCTTATGTGATGAAGTGTAGAAATGGCTAAGTAATGGCTTGAGTACCTAACTCTCATTTTTAGAAGAGGCTTAGAGCAATACTCTCAACATGACTTCAGTGTTGCGGTACCCAACAGAGCAAGGAAAAAGCAAGTTATTTAAAGGAGCAGCATCCATTGCAGTCTGGACAGGCATTTGATGTACATATGGTGTACGATACTTTTATGCACAGGGGGTCTCTAGGTGAAAGTCAGGCATGCCGGAACATCAGGAGTTAGGTCCTCTGCGCATAAAAACCCTTCTGCCCCTAAAAGCCTGTTTCCCTTTGCTGAATGTACCTGTTAGACTGAAAGGCATTTATGAGCCTGAGCACTATATAAAATCATTAGCCTGAAAGCTAGTAAAGGCCAGTTCCACACAAGAGCAGAGGCAGGAGCACAGGCTGCCTTTGGGGAGCGGGCACCTCCACGCTGAACCCAAGGTGGCACCGGAGCTCTCTGCATGCAGGTGCAGGGAGGATCGGCACCCCAAAGTGGATTCCCCCCACCAAAACAGCAGGCTGAGAAAGAAAACACTTCCAACAATGCAGACTGTAACACTGAAGACAGACCTGTGTTTTGCACCCTTCTCCTTTTTTTATGATTTAGAAAACAAGCCCTGGACATATGTGCATACGTGTCCTTTCCACAGCCTTGACGTCTCTTTGCCTAGGCATGTGTGTGTTTTATTTTAAAAACCTTATGTGGGAGGGAAGTGTCACTCCCTGCATTTGGGATGTTGGTAGAGGAAGAGAGAATAGAAATGTCACCAACATGCACTTTTATACAACAGTTTCATAGATCAAGCACCCAGCTATGATGGTTTGGGTTTAGTCTTCTCTTTGAGGAGAGCTAAATCCATGTTTTGGGCATAAAGCATGTCAAAAGTCCACAGAAGCTGGAAAAGGTAGGGATCTAGTCCATTCTTCTCAGCAAAGCTGAGCTGACAAAGCAGGACTTGGTGTGTCAGCGAGCCTGTGCTCCACGGACTTTTCCATGGGAGAGGCTTTGTATGAACTACATCAACAACTTTGGTAACAAGGACCAGAGCTCAGCATTGTCCAGCTCTCGGTGCATGGTGGGTTTCAGAAAGAGGTTTCTGCTTAGATTGTTACTACTTACAAGACCTGGTCACTCAGATCTTGGACTCCTCTCAGCAGAGTGGTCCAGCTTCACCAAAAGGACTGGAAAGGCTACACATCCCAGCTGTGTGCTTAGGGGATTATCCCAGAAAGTGGGAATGGGGAGCCTGACCTGTCCAGACTGAAGGGTCTTCCACTGCCTGGGCCAGTATTCTGGATTACTGCACCAAGGGTGGCTAGGACTGCCTTCCCCAGCACTGCTCACAGCCACCCTGCCTTGCGCAGAGAGCACTGCTGCGCCTGTGTTGGACAGGGTTCAGGTTCTTCCAGGCAGGCAGACACCGCGGGGCGCTTCCTCCCTCCCCTGGATGACAGCAGATCTGGTACCTCAGCCTGCAGCCTGCGGAGCTTCTGAGTCTGTGGAAGGACCTTGTGTTTGGGTTATCTGAGACAGGGGTGGGCTTGTCTCACCCAGCTCTGGGCGTTTGCACTACAGATGTCTACACCAGAGCTAGTCATTCAAGGCACTCCTGAATATAGGCAAGGGAGAGAAACAGACCTTTGCGAGGTTCTTTATCTGGGAGTTTTAACAGCCAAGTAAGAGTTCCTTTTGCTATACATATATATGCTTGTATAATTTTTTATGCAATCAAGATTTTATAAAAACAACAAATAATATCCTTATTCTCATGAAGTTAAGTTCTTCCATCGACTTCCTAGGGATTATTTCCAGTAATAGTGACTCCCGAGGCATGCTGCTGCACGACACTGAGGAGTGTGATCTGCACTTGATGTTCATCCTTTCACAGTCTACCACAAAAATAACGGGGATACTCAGGATCCTTGGTGCAAGCAGGTGCTTGGTTGCTTTTTTTGAATGGAGACCAAAACATTCGGGTGATTCCTCAAGCTAGGGCTATTTATTATATAGCTTCATATGCAGAAGCATCGAGGAGTTTTACATTAAATGTGGTTGCAGGACAGAGACTCAAGGTCGTCTTGCCTTGACTCCTCTCTCTTTCACATACAAAAACTGAATCAACTGTCAGTCGTTGTCAGCTGCCAAACTTGCTTCTCACCATGAGCCTACAGGTAAACAGGAAGGAGTTTCAGTCTCACAACCTCAAAGCATGCAAAAAATACTGAATCAGACCTCCTAAAAACTAATGAGATTTGCTTTGCTTCCTAGGTTGTTATTTTTTTAACAACAATCTTTCAGTTCAAATACAGCAGCTTAGAAATAGAGCTTTTTTCCACTTTTTGATCCTTAAGGCTACAAATATTTAAAATTTTACAAATTTATTCACTACCATTTTTAAAGAATCTTTCTCCTCCAAAATTGGGGAAAGGAACTTTAAAAGAAAAAAAATCAGCATTTACTTTTGGTAAAAAAATATGAAATTTGACAGTCCTGGAGTATTATATTATATAATGAGTATAAGCAGTAATTAAGGCTGCTGTACAATATACTATGGTATATTGTAACATAATATGATGAAAAAAAGCTTTTTTTTTTTTTTTTTTTTTATTATTATTATTACTACAAGGTAATCCATTTGATGGGACTCATTTGGCCATGTTAAAATTTCCTCAGAAAGCAACGAGGTGTTAAGAAAGCATCACTCTGAAGACTCATCATGACTTTCAGAATGATTATGAGCAAGGCTGTGAATTTTTATAGATCAGTTTCCTTTGGGTGAAGTTCTAGCCCTCTGTAAGTCCATAGTCAGCTTCTTACTGAGCTCAGTAGGGTCAGGAGTTCATCTTGCGAGTCCTCCCTGGAGCCATCTCAAGCAGTCTATGAGTATTTGGGTTCCTGCCTTTGTTGATAAGAATCTACACTTTGACTATGCTCTCCTGGGAGACAGGGACATTTGTGTGAGGCATTTTAGACTACTCTGGTAATATTTTAGACTTTTTTTTTTTTTTAAGTGATGTTAGAAAGCTCCTCAGTATATCTCCAGTGCAGAGATCTTCCTCTAGGGTGAATCTGCACCAACCTTGAGGGCGACCTGAATGTGGGTCTGGCTCCTGGTGCCCAGAGGAAGCAGATGCAGACAGGGATCTGATTTGCACAAGGCCCTGAGGGCTCCCCAGCCTCAGGACATACCAACCCCTTGCATAAAAATAGAGAAAACGTAAATGGTCTTGGGGAGCTGCACTAAGGCTAAATGTGGTTATTTGTTAACAGCAGTGTTATTCCCAGAGAAGCAAACACTAGCTTCTCTTCTGCAGCTGAGGAGGATCTGGGGCAATGCACAATTGCAGGCTAAATGCAGGACCTGCTTTGGGTCCCTCTGATGGACCCAGCCTGGCAGTCAATGAACAGAGGAAGGCCTAACCACTGGAGGGCATGGCACAATGTTAGCTGTGAAATGAAAACAAGCAAGCGAGGCAAGCTGTCATTGCACTCTTCCTGAAGGGCTCTTCATCTCAGCTTGAGGTGCATTGGGAGGCAAAGAGAGCTTGCACAGGTGGTGATGGTGGTGGAGGGGTCTGTAAGCACAGTGATATGGGACTGTGAACAGGGTGGTGGAGGGTGGGCAACCTTAAGAAACAAGTTCTGTGCTTTGGGAGTGCGAAGATGGAAGACCCAATCTGCATGGAAAGAAGAAGGAGCTGGGAGGGCTGGAGAAGTGAGAGAAGGTGGTAGGAGCAAGGGAGGCTGAGAGAACAAATCCCAGAACTGTGGAAGGAGGGCAAGCAGAATGGAGGGGAGGAAAGAGGGTCTGGTGACGTCCATCCTGTATCATAACAGAGGGGAAGGAAGGGAGAAGAGTATTCTGGGAGACTTCTGTTTCTCCATCACCCAGCACCAGGAGGTCTTGGGCAGATCTCCAGGGCTCAGGCACTTGGTCCATTCCAGGCAGCCAAAATCACCGTGGCATGAAGTGTCCCACAGCAAGGTGAGCTTTGCAGAAGGATGGAGGGAATGCAGGCAACCAGTGAAAAGAAAGAGGAGACCCCTGCCTCACAGTCAACCTAATATCTCCAAGCTCCCTAACACCCACCCACCTCCAGAGCTCAGAACTGAGTTGTGATGCCAACAGTGCAAGGACAGACAGAATACGTTACTTCTGTGCTCATCGGCCAGGCGGCAAAACTCATTTTTGCCCATGCCGTTGAGCTGGCTGTGCTATGATGCCATTACGTATCTGATGAAACTCCAGACCTCAGTTATGACTGATTGTCCATTTCAGTGCTAACATGCAACCACCTGTGGAGCTCTCCAGAAAGAAGACATTCCTCTTAACTCTCCAGGGAATAAGCGGACAATCTTGGCCAACTACTTCTAAAGTTAGATTCAGTATCCAGACATCCTAGGCCCATGAAGGGGTGGTATGGTGAGAAACAAAACCTACCTAACAGTTTTTCCTTGCACAAGGAGGTGTGACCTGCTTCCTTGTCCAACAGCATGGCCTTCATAGGGTCAAAACATTTCCACTGATAGTTATTCATCCCCAAACTGCAGGTTCATGTAGTTTTGCCCAAGAGAAAATGAGGGGGAAAAACTCAAAGCCAAAAAGATTCATTTCAGTGTTTCCAAACTGACATATTTTCATTTCAGCATAAGAAATTTCTGTCATAGAAAATGAGTGCTGCCTAATTAGGTGGCAATGGTAGTAGTACATGATATGAGGCTTTGCTTTGCTTGAGACGGGCCTTCCATTTCCTGGGGGAGCATTTCAGTCACTGGACTGCAGCGTAGTTTGGGGTCAGGATCTCTCCAACTTGATCTGTTCTATCACATCCAGGGAAACCTCCTATTTTTTACATAGAGGTGAGTGTCCTGGTTACACCCCAGAACCGAACTGTCTCAAGACTTTGAGACTCTCAACATTCCCTCGCCCTCCAAACACACTCACACATGCCCCTTGGTTTCTATGCAAACTGGAGGCATTCTCCAAACGAGACTCCTGCCATGTGTTTTTCTCGCAGTCTGAGCAAGGGTTCCTGTGCTGTGCGGAGGAAAAGTGGGAACAGGTGAGTGAGACCTTATTGCAAGCAAGGGATGCGAAAAAGTCTGGGAAAAAAGAGAGGGAGAGTAATGACAGATGGCAGAGGGGAGTGAATACTCCATGATRTGCAAGGGGGAGGGAGAAGCAGGGGGGCAGGGAAAAGGGGAAAGAGCCTTTAGGTAGGAACAGGCAGGAGGCACAGCCTGCAAATCAGGAATAACCAGGCTCATCAGATGCACTGTGGCATGCATCAAAGTGCAAGTCCAGATGCAGAATTTGTCTTTCCTGTTCTATGTTTTATAAAATATTGAACTACTCTCTGTGCAGAACGAATCTGCAGTCTGGTGACTGGTGACTGTTCCTGGGAGGGAGGTGATGCTTGGCTCAAGAACCAAGAGGTGCCTCAGTTTCCTGCAGCTGAAACTAAAGCCCACTTTGTGAAGCACCAGGGCTCTGTTTCCAGGTCTGCGGGTGCCACCTCACAGCACCCCTGTGAATCTAGCACTGACATTTTTAGAAAAAAATTCCCAAAAGAAAAGACGTATTTGGGCTGAAAATAAAATTTTCATCAGCTCAAAATAAAATACACATTTCTTGATTCACTGAAAATTGTTGAAGTTTTTATCCCYGATCCTCAGTATGCCAGGGGTTTTAAGGTTTTGACCACCCTGTCGTTGCCGTTTTGATCACTGCCTCCATTGCAGACTGCAGTGAAGTGCAGCAGTACACAAGCTCACTCCGAATAAAACCACCTGCACAGCACAATGTGGCTAGAGCCTTAGCTTGAACTGACTCAGCTTCGAGAAAACTAATAACTGCTTTTGAAATCATTTAGAAAACTGCATGTTTGCTGCCTGATTGCTGGTCTGACTAACCCCTGCTAGGCAGATTTCAGTTTGATAATCCTGATACTCAGTCAGATTTTAAAAGTGACTTCCCCTTACTAGTATTTCTATTTCAGGGTATGATCCCCACATAAGTGGGTCTCCGTTAATTTTCCCGGGCATTGTAAAGGGGCCATTAAATAGGCAAAAAAGAAATAAAGCAGGGATCAGAATTTCTTCCTTTGTATTTAATTACTGGGGGTATTTTTCTGCCAGTCATATAAAGTCCAATTCTGTTTGTCATTTGTCTTTGTTAAAGATATATTTAAATTTCAGCCTAAGAACTGGACTCAGGACTGAGCACCTCAAGTGTTATTTCTGTGGGAGAAGGGTTGGGAGGAGGCAGGATCCAGACCTCGGTCTATCAGGTTACTGCATTTTGCAGAGGGAACTTTCTCCCAGACAGAGACAAGCAGAGTGATCAGAAGCTCAGGTAACGGGTTGGAGCAAAATGCACTCACTTGTTGCCATTCTCCAGGCACCTGCTTGAGCTGGGCCCCCAAGATCAGACAGACATGGTGCTCTCTGCTGACATGGCCACACACCCATTTCTCTGAAGCCCTCCCGAAGAGTGGGTCAGCTCAAGAGACAAATCTCTATGGTTCTGCAGAAGGCAGTGTTCTGGTGGTCCCTCTGCAACTTTTATGGTTGAAGCAATTGAGTGTTGCCCCAGAACTGAACTCTGTCTTGGTCCTCTGCCCCGTAGTTCCTAGGAGATACTAGTAAGGCCACTTCAACCAAAGTTTTCCCAAAATGGACATATTCTTGAGTCCCAATTTCTGGGAGCATGCCTTGAAACACCTGGGGACGGATCAGCTGAAGTCAGTAGGGGCAAGGCTTTGGTCAAAAGCTGTGTTACTAGGGACATATAGGTTCCAGCAAAACTTCTGCTGGTGGTCATCAAGGTTGTTTGGTTACCTTAGGCACAAGCAAGTCTTATTTGCTGCCAGACCTCAGCCAACCCAGACACTTGACTGACTGGTGGGCAGACTGGCAGGAAACCAATGCTTCCTGTCTGCCTGTTCCCCGATTAACCGAGCTCATGGATGTATCACAGAATGGTTTGGGTTGAAGGGACCTTGAAAGATCATCTAGTCCAACCCCAAATGAAGGATGCGCAAGTGGGACAGCCTTTCTTCAGGCTGCGCAGCTTCCTAGCTCCTTGTAATGGCGCGCTCTAGCTCTTGGACAAAACAGGCAGGAAAATGGCCAGCTCCTGCAAAAGTCAATACACTCATCTTAAGGAAGCAAAGTATTTTTCTGTGGTTAAAAATAATAGCTTTTTAATGCTTTGGGTTTGTTTGTGCTTTTTGTTTTTAACAACTAAAGTATTTCAGTTTTGGTTTGCACCTATTTGGAAAGTGGTTTTTTTTGGTTTTGTTGCCCAGATGTAGGATGTGACAAATTGGAATATGCCGAGTAGATGTTTCGAAGCAGCCATCAGCTTGTCGTGCTTTAACCCCAGTTGGCAACTAAGCACCACACAGCCGCTTGCTCACCCTCCCCGCAGCCCTTGGTGGGATGGAGGAGAGAATCAGAAGCTACTAAGAAGAAAGTTTCCCAGCCGAAACCAGGACACAGGTCTAGAGCAGCAGGTGCTGAAAAACAAGGCTGTGGCTGTCTCATACAGGACGGTGGGATCCCTCTAGGTTTTTGTTGGGTTTTTTTTCCTCTCTGTCCCCTTCTTGCATCACACAGCTGCTGGGAAAATATATTCACCCGTGTTTGGGTAAGCAGATGCTGTCAAGTCTTGACTGCCACCAAAAATTCCTTGAAGACTCGTTTACTTCTACCCCCAACACTAGGTGTGCGAGAAACAAGCCTGCCTAGTGAACAAGAAGGGAAAACAAAAGGTGAAAGAGTTATCAGCTGGCCAGCACCAGCGATTCCACCTGCTGAGGCAGGGGGACTGTCATCCAGGCCTTTAAGAGGACTCAGGATTAGGCCCACCTGGGAGGTGGGAGATCCTCTTTCTTTTTTTTTTTACTGTAAAAAGTTTGTTTTTCAGACATTATGTAAGACATCCTATTTGTCTCTAACTTCTCACTGGTTACAAACGGATTACAGGAAGGAAGCACTCCACCCAGTTTCTTAATTTATCATGCACCGTTGCTTAAAGGTGTCATCAGTGTCTCAACAGAGATCTGTTTTTTCCCTTTTTCCTTTTAAGAAAAGCAGATGATCTTACTGCTCATTAATTATTAATTGTATGGCAGTTACACCAGAAAAGCTTTTGATTTTTCCAGCTGCACATTTGCTAAGAAATCCTTTCAGCAAGATACAAAAAGATTTAGTGTTATTTCTTGCAGAAAGGAAATGGCGTGTGAGAGAGAGAGAAGTTGGGTGGTGTATATTTCCAAAGGGCTCTGTATTGCAGCTCAAATCAGAAACCTGGATCCTACTCCTATGATACAAGCATCAGTCAGTACTTTCGATCTTGTAATTATTCCTGCGGACCATCAGATAAAAAAAGTGGGGGTCAAATTGTGTTCCTAAGTTCTGCCGAGGTGGGAGTAAAACCATCGCACCTCCTGGAATGATTCCACGCTTACTGCCATCCTCATGGGGCTACAGCTTTGCTCCTTATGTCCTCGTTGCTTTTGCTTGCAAAGCTGTGCGTGCAAAACGCTCCCACTCGGGGCAGGGAAGGTACTTCGGGGTGACTCGGGGAAAAACCCAGTTCATGCATGGCTCCTGGGATGCTCAGGGAGCGCAGGGAGCCAGCTAAGAGGGAGTGCAGGGGGTGCAGCACCTCTGGACGTGCAGTGAGCACCAAGGGCAGCAGGGAGGGGAAAGAAGCAAGGAAGCAGGATGGCTCGGGAAGCCTTTATAGGAGTGCCCAGGCTGCTGGGGAGGAGAGCCGTCCGGGGCGCTTGCTGTGGCAGGTGTCCTCTCAGCTGCAGCTTTCCAGAGGAGCAGCGGCCTCACATGCAAACCTGCTGGCTTGGACGCCCGCAGCGCTCCAGCAGCAGCACGACTCGGGCTCCCACGGGGCGCAGCCGAGGCCCATGGAGCTGGTTTTGTGGCTGGTGCTCTTTGGCAGCGCACACGGACCTAAGGCCAAACTTTGGGCAGCAGGTGAGGCTGTAAGGCCAGTGCCCAGAGGGAGGAGAGATGCAAAGCACCAGGCTGATTTTCTGCTGTGCTATGCTTTGCCATATACTTCAGATACTAGGGGCTACATAACGTGATGGACCATGCCCATAAACGGCTGATAAAAGCACCGACAGCATTAGAAAACGTACATACAATGTGTTAACACTGAATGTATAAACAATGCAAATACTGATTGCGAAGAGGAAACCAAATTTACGTAGGCAGATTAAAGCTAATCTGTGGGTCTTTTTGCCATTCAGTTTTTAACTGCAGGCCCTGTCAACTCATCTGTACTTACCCTTGACCCAGGCAACAATGAATTTTGCTCTCAGTCCAGATATTTCTTTGCTGCATGACTGAATGTTTACTGTATTGTCTTCAGTCATTTCCTTTAACAATGCAAACGGGAAAGAAGCTTTAGAAGAATTTTTTTAAGCCCAAGAAATGTCGTCCAGCAGGGTGCAGGGCCCCTGCACCAATGTATACCTTGCATTTCTAATTCAGAGACATTCATATGCTGGAGTATTCTGATGCCAAGGAAGATCAGTTCCTTTCTTGCTATTCACACTGAGCTGTATTTAGTGCCAATAATTGTCTCCCAAAGAAGTTGCAATTGTGTTCTGACAGAGAGCAGCGTACACCCCTCTGTGGTTTTTGCAATCTGAGCTCTAAAATAGCAGTCTTTTCAGGTCCCAAATAAAACTGTAATGTGTATCTATTCCAGATTAAATATATTTTCAGTTCTGCAATTCTTCTCTCAGGAAGTTCTTGGCATATCTTCATTTCCATTGCATGTCTCAGGAATGCATCTGCAGATCTTCATTTGTGCCTTTTGTTGAAAAACTTTGCAGCACAATAATAAACAACGGGATCAAAGCGGAGACTGTTTAATGCCAGCGAAAGCTTATCTAACCCCAAACAAACTCTTCAATTTGGCAATATAGGCTAACTGGATTACTGTTATCACTGTATCAAGCATATAGCACATCATAAAAATCTTACACAAAACAAACTTGAAAGCACTAGTGTGCTTTTTGCTTTCCCCAAATTGTGTGCGAGGGGAAGTAAGAAGTTTTCAGTAAGAAGTTTTTGAATAATTGCGATGCCATTGCTAGTGAGTGGGGAGAAAGCACAAAAAGACCTGTGAGCAAAAGCAGCGTCTCTAAGGTAAGCAGTGTTTCTTAAGGAAAACATAGTTCAGGGCAACAAACACATCAAAGTGAGCTGCTGTCTGCCATTCCCGCGCTGAAAAGTGTGGTGTATCTTCCTAAGCGGAAGTAAAGAGTTGAAGAAGACGCACACCAGAGGAGCAGTCCTGAACATCTCAAACATTTGCAACGTCGAGTGACCAGTTCCTGGGCAGCGCCCGAGGCTGCTGCGTGTGGCCCGAACCGGAGCATCGCCTCTTTCTGCAGAAGGCAATGGCCGCAGGGCGATAGAGAGCGGGGCCAAAGAGCTGGCTGTTTCCTGGAGACGGCAGGCAACGTAGGGTCTCGTGCTATAGACGTCAGGTTAAGGGGGAATCTCACAGAGGGAGCCCAAGGCACCCAGCAGCTACAGGGGACCTGCCAGGAGACTGGGCTGACAGGGAAGCGAGCAAGCAGAGGGCTGGCAGGGCAGCGTGCCGCGTTCACTCTTGGGCATCTCCCCTGTTTTGTTCGCTAATGCTGCCACAGCGGTAGGATGGATTTGGTGATCTCTTCTGAAATTACTCTTCTAGATAAGAACAGAAGACTCTTTTTTATGAAAGAAGGCCAAATGGGTAAAGAACAAACCCATTTTATTTCTTTTTAAAATTTATATATTATATATATTTTAAGCAGCAAGTGTCCTTACCTGTCAAAAACCTTTTAACTTCTTTATTTTCATCTCAGTAAATACTATGCATTTTCATCCATAAATAATTTTTTTTTTAAAAGTTATTTTCTGCAGTGTTTAGTATGTCTCCCAGTTGTAATAGCAATTTAGGCATTTGTACATAATGCATCAGGAAAGGATGTTCTCTTAGGTACTCTGAATAGCTGTTCCACCAAATAAACATTTCCATTAATGTATGTTTTTACCCCCATTCAATTATTATTCCTCTCTATTCTCCCAGTCCCATCTTCTCTTGTCACCCGAGATTCAGTCCAGTTCTTGCTAACAGGATTCTGGTTAGAAGGTGCTCTACATGTTTAGATTTCTTAAATTTAGTGGGATTTAAACCTATGCTTTTTTTGGATAAGGCATATTGTCCCAAATGGGGGTAAAAACCTGGTTGTTTACACAGGAAGGGATGCACTTCATCGGTCCTGGTTTGCATCACCAGGCACCAGTGCTGCAGGCAGCACTAAAAGGTGCATTTTCCCCTCTCTCCCATCTGTGACCAGAACATTTGTGGCTTTGCAACTTGCAAAATGGAGTGGGGGGGGGGGGAAACATGCAGCCCCAGCACCAGCCTATTCTGGGGTCTTGCCAGTTAATATGCTGGTGGGGAAGCACTTGCTAACACAGCTGCTAGGAATACCTTTGCAGCACCTACCTTGCTTTGTGCTAGAGGTGGGCAATCAGCCTAAAGACAACCTCTGCTCTTAGCCCACCCAGCCGCTCGTTTTCAGCAAGCGGCTCAGCCTCACTGATTGCCTTCACCCCCGTGAAGGTGGGGGGCTCACTGCTTGCTGCTCACTGCCCCACAGCCTGCCACGACAGCAACCGGAGGAGAGGGGTGGGAGGAATTTGGAGGCTGAAAAACACGTTCCCTGCATGAACGCAGAGAAGGTCCTGCCCTCCCTCGCTGGGTTTCCTCCCTGTGCGTTATGTGGGGTTTCACTTTTTTGTCCCTCCTCCCAAGAGGACCCACTTGCCACCTCAGAAAATCTAATTTTGCACCGGCCACGGCCCCTGCTGTTGCAAAGTTAGTGAGGTGTGAAGCGAGTCTCTGGCCAGCACGAGAGGAGACAGGTAACAGTGCCTCCTGGTGACTTCTGCYGTGATGCCAAGCTCCTGAAGCAATGAACGCAGGTGTCCTCAATTATTTGATGGGCACTGAAATCCTCCCCCAGGCTGTATGCTGTCACACGCAAATATTACAGGCCTGACAGCAGCAGCCAAATGCCAGCTTGAACCCTCTTCCCCCTTCACTGAAGGCAAGGGAGCAGGTCACCAAGCGGGGCTCACAGCTCCTTGACGGGCTGCAAATATGGGAGCATTTACTATAGCTGCAGTAAAATACACCCATGAGCAAGCAAATGAATCTGAAGATGTCTGGAGGAAAGCCCCAGCATATTTTTGTAGCTCTAATAGAGACACTGAAAGCAGCAATAGCTATCCCAGTTGAGGTGGCCAGCCTGCTGGACCGCTATGAGCTGCTGCTTCTGCTACATGACCTGGACTCCTTTAGGGAAGCTGGATCCAGTGGCAGAGAAACAAGCCTGTTTGGCTGACTGAGAGTAAAAATTCAGTCCAAAAGCATCTGCAGCAGCATTTTCCTTGGTCCTCACTGACCAATTCAGCACTGAACAAACTCCTAAAAAGCAGCTAGGAGCCAAATGAGAAAAGGAAAAATAAAAAAAAAAAAAAAAAAATTAATTTCCAGGAATTCTTTGTTTCCTATGTAGTCTGGCACTACGGCTTTGTGAAAAGAAAAGGCCTCTGCTAGGACCTGAAGCAAACTTTTCTCTGGGTTTGATTTCTTTTTCCCCATCTAATGTTGAAGTATCTTTAACCTTAACTTTAAGGCCTTGGTGGGAAATTTAAGGATTTTGATTTTGAACTTACAGTGGCAGCTAGATGGCAGGTAGATTTTCAAGTCTTTGGGCACAGCCTCCAGAAGATCAAAATATTTTGTTTCCCCGGTTCCCACAGCATGAACTAATTTGTACTGGATTTCCTATCCTGCAGATTCCTCCTGCTCCACCTTAGATATGGGGGATATTATTCACCTTCCTTGTCAACTCCCACACACATAGATGAGGAGCAGCCTCAGCTTTTATTAATATGTAGTGACCTGTTTGTAATTTCTGACTCTAGAAACATAGCTGCAAATGTGAGAGGCTGAGTCTTTAACGAGCCTGTGACTGGGAATGATAAGGGATACTTCCTGTAGGTTTCAGCTCCACCTATTGTTTTTCGTAACAATGGGGAAAAATGAAATGTGTTTTCTAAATCAGCGATTTTGTGACACCGTTAGTTTGCATTCCCTAATGAGGAAGCGTTAGGGAATACCAAAACTTATAAAGGAGAAAGAATTTGAGCAAACAGGATAAAAATTAAGGCTAGTACATCAGTAATTGCAGCTCATTGAGCTACATTGAATGCATTTAAATGTAGTTGTTTGGTAGGCTGATTCTCTTTATCACACATGTAGAAGCCTCGATTGACACCACCTTCCTCTCCCATACGAATGCATGCACCTTCACGAGCATGAAACCTTTGCTCCCACATGCAGCAAGATCCTCCTTCGCTGCAGAAGTCCCCAGCTCCCCCCTTTCGAGATGAGCTGTGCTCTCCCTTCCCTAACAGCAACAGCTGGCACCACAAACATCTTCCTGCTCCTGCCAGAACAAGGCAGGAGCAAACAATTGCTGTCCCAGGGAAGGGAAGAGAAGCAGCAGGAGGGACGGCCCACCCGGCCCCTATTCCAAGCGCCTGCAACGCTCCTCTGTTGTTGTCACTTACGCCAGGTCAGCTTCAGGAAAATCAAATTTGCTGATTTCAAAGTCTTTGCTCCTTATCCCCCCTCTCCCCAGCTTCTTTCCCTTCAGCAGGCTCTGGCTGGATGCAATGCTGGGCTCTGTCCCGGGAAATACATTTTCAAACTGCTGCAGGGCACGCACTGCCCCACTGCCGCAACRCAAAACTGAAGCGTGCCGCTCCCAGGGCAGCGGAGACTGCGACTCGGGGAGCCTGAGAGGTCTTCAAGGACCTGTCTCGCCTCTGCTTTGACCATCAGACGCAACAGAAACTAGGGAGCTTTGACCACCGGCAGGGACCTGCCACCTCTTGGCCAAAGCCCAGGCACAGGCTAGYACTGAACTGCAGACGTGCAGGAGCGATTGCAACCCAAACACTTCCCTTGGCCTCCTCTTCACTGCCACCGTTACTTTGCTTGACTCAGACTTGGCCAGTTGTACAAAATGGTCAGATTAGCAATGAACAGTTTCTCTTAGGCTCAGCTGTATCTTGTAGCTACCTTCACCCTTGTCTTGTTAGCTAAAATACCATTTCCTTTTCACCTTCCCCTACCCTGTCAGGCCAGATAAGTGTGCGTTTAAAGCTCAAGGGCTAATCAACTGACACTGCAACAGTTTTGTGGATAAGAATCACATTAGCTGTGCAAAAGCTGCCGACCCTCGTTGGCTAGATTTCTGTCCTTGAAGAGAGAGGCATGGCCAGGAGGGCGGTCTGTCCCATCTCTCTGAAATAGCTGTGCTGGAATAAAATGAAATCTCTTTCTAGAAGTGCCCATCTCTCCCCAGTTGACAAAATTAACCCGGACACCTACATTTTACACTGTTTAATTTACATGAGCTGAATCCCATCCTTTGTGACTTACTCCAGAAAGGCAAGTCTTAACTCATGGCTATTTTAATGAGTTAAACTCATTACTGCCATTGCTGAGCATATATTCAGCATGTAGCTTCCCAAAACTGGCCTTGGTATACTCAGTATGTGAAAATAAATTATTTTAGTGACGCTTAGATGAAACCTGATAACAGATAAGTATAAAAGTGATTTTCTCCCCCGCCTCCCTCCCCACCCCCTGTTTCTCATAAAGAGATAGAAGTATTTCATTTCTGTGGGTGTACAGGTTAGAACAATTGAAAACACGAGTCTGAGTTAGTGCTGGTTGGTGCAACTGATGCTCTAGCAGATTAAGTCTAGGCTATTGCTAGCTATGCATACAGATCTTTCAAATTAAATGTGGAAGAATTAGAGCATAGGACCAGAAAGTAACACTGTATTTTTATTCCTTAACACTGTTACCCAGAGGTCCTACTGCCAGTCTCATGCATCTAGAAATCCTAAATGTGAGAAAYACTAGGAGATTATTTTAAAAATCAGATTATTTCTTAAATACTTGCTTTATGGGTTGCCATTCACTGAGATTCATATCTTCAAACCTTTTTCTGCAACTATGGGGATGAAAAACTTTCTCTTAAGAGCAAAACAAGGGGAAGAAGAAAGTTCAAATGATAATTAAAAGGAACAATTAATGCAATTAAAAAAGGATCTGAGGTGATCTGGAGTTGAACCCAAACCAGTTCCATTTATCCACAAAAAATTTCCCTCCAGGGAAAAGAGAGAAATCCAGCATCATCAGCCATTTTGAATTTGACCAGGTGGAAGAATCCCAAGCAGCTGCACTAACACAGGAGGAGTCACRCTGCTGGTGCAAGATGTAGGTGGATCCTTCTCTGAAGGATATTGTTGCAGCTGCGGCATGGAGATATAGGCTGCCAGCTAAATGTTTCCAGATCAACAGGAAAAGCCAAAAGGAAGGTGACCATTTATTAAATGTAAAATGACATTTTTAAAAGTAGTTTGGAATGTCAAACTTGTGGAAACCAGGAGATAATAGCATGAAAATCACTCTCCCTCTGCACAAACATTGTCAGAAAGTTTGCTCTTTAACTACATAACCATATTCCCCCCTTTTCCCTTGTGCATCTGCCTCAGTCGGAGGGTGGCTATTGCTAGGTTACCTCGGCTTTACTTGCCTGTATGGATGTAAAGAACTACTAATGCCAATCATGCGTGCTATAAAACGAGGTTTTGTTGATACTGCTCATCGAAGCAGGAGCTGGGTTTATGTACTCCCAGCCCACAACCCCATTTCTTTTGTGTCTGCACATTAGCCTAGCCACGGTTCTGGCTCAGTATTTATGGATAACCAGACTCAAACATTTGCAAGGGGATGAGCCTGGAGTACACTTGACCTTACCTATGCCCCATCCTTCTGAAACCCAGAGAAGGGAGGGACACTGGGATAAAGGCTTGGGGACTCGGCTATGCCTGTGCCTGACCATGGGCTGGGGTGTGGGTGCACCTGGGCTCAAGYGCAAGTCCAACTGCAGACAAAATGCAAAAAACTTGTCCAGCAATTGCCATCACACATGTAGGATTTGGAAGCTGTAGTGATGTGTAGCTACCCACCAGGTGGTGCCATGCAAGCACAAGAGTTACCATTACTGGTTTACAGTGGTACCTCCAGCAAGGACCTTGCGCTCCTCCAAACTCTGTAGAAATCTGAGTTATTCCATATATAAGCACTCTTTTTTTGTTGTCGTAGAAATCAACCCTAGGAGATAATTCTTGCAACTGTATTGCTACCCTGCTTTTTGGAGCTGTATTCTATTTTTCAAGARACAATGTAAAGTAAACATGAAGGAAAGAAAAAGAAAGAAATTATTGATATAATTCATACATTTTTTGACACTATCTCCATTGACTTTTCTTTCCCTCAGTGTTGAAGAGCATGTATTCAGTCCTGAGATAAAAGTTTCAGCTGATGTTTCAGTTTTGAAAAGATTGGGCTTATCAGCAATGAGCAGGAAAACTAGTGTTTAATAATGAAAAAGTTTTGGGTTTTGGTCAGCAGATATCAAGACTGACAGCACACAGCTTGGGATGGAAATATGTGTATCTGCTGCCCTAGAGTGGGAGGTGAGCTCTGACATCCAGTAATACTCTCTATTTCTTCCACTTGTCCTCACAATTACTTTTACTAGCATGCCCTTTCCCCTACATATATCTTGACAATCTTTTTTAGACAGTAAGAAGCTGAAAAGAAGGTTATCTTCATCCCGTGGCCTTCCATCTCCTTCCTGAGCTGCCTAAGAAGGACAGTTTACTCATCTATACCGAGCATTTGACTTCCTTTTGTCCCTTTTCCATTTGACTCATTCCTGCCAAGGTATCTACTGTGTCTGACTTCCCCTTCTGGGTAGAGCTCATCTGCAGGGCTGAGGAGCTGCAAGCAGCAGGAAAATCTYGCACTTTTGGAGGCAGGAGATAAATAATGCAGTATAGGCAGAAAGTGAGAAGGGACTCTCCATACATCCCACTTTTGGGGGGCTCTTTGGGCTGTTTGGTGCTTTGATGCAAGTGAGAGGAAGAGAGTTGGGAAAAAATTGCTGAGACCTGATAGCTTTGCCCAGATAGCCCTGAAGAGCTTAAAAAAAATTATATGAAAAATCTTAAAGCCCAAGAAGCAATGGCCCATAGTACAGTTATCAAAGTTTAGTACTGTCCAACGAACAACTTCAAAGTGAGCCAGTCCTGTTCACAAATGCTAAAAGGAGTCGGTCCTCATGCAGGGCATTGGGATAACATGAATATAGCCATTTCAAAGTAGGATCCTAAAATGCCCAGCTGAGGGGTGACAGAGTTTCCAGCTGTTGGAAGCAAAACACCTGCACCTGCCTCAGAGCTACTGGGACATACTCCCAGGCCTGGGGCTCAGTGCAGGCGGCTTGGCTTCACGTCAGAGGAGATCCTTGGATGAAGGTGCCTGAGACTTGAGGGCAGAGGGGCAAGTGCCCTCATCTCAGACGGAGAGCTGCCTCAGGTTGAGCAGGGTCATAACAAGASAGATGGTGCTGAGTCAGTTTTGGATTCCCGAGGCTGAGGCAGTGGCACCTGCTAAAACCCCCCATTGTTCATTTCCAGGGAATTGCTGCCGAGACAAGGCAGAAAGAACATGTTTAATGCCATGGCTTTGATGTATGACTGAAATGGCAAGTTTCTGACCCCCAAATGGAGGGTTGTAACTGAAAGCTCATTCCCATATTACTGTTCTTGTGACAGTAATAAAGCATCTGAAACACCTCTGAAGAAAGGGACTTTTTTGCTCTGACTCAGACCAGGTGCCATAAGACTTTTCATCTTAATGCCATGGCTTCATGCTGATTTTATGCTGAACTTCAGCTTCATAGATACAACACAAGGCAAAAAATACCATTTGTATTTCCTTTTGCTGGGTGTTCCTCACTAGTAAGGACCATCAGTGGTTTTTCAGCTCTTTCACAAATAGATTTTGAAAAATGAACTTTGTATCACCTGCACGAGAAGGCAGAAAAAAAGGAAGCACTGAATTGCAAATTATTCATCGCTTTCCTTTTCCCTTCCTTGTGTTTTAGCAATCAGAACCTTGACCTCTACAGCTAGCTCACGACTCGTCTATAAATTACAGCCAGGACCTTGATTTACTACCAAGTCAGTTCAACATCCAACAGTTAAAAACTTTAAGCCATCCTTATCTCTGAGCAGCTTCACTGGCACAGAACCAGTTTCAAGCCGTTTCAAGCAAGGACACGTAGCAATTTGACAAGCTCAATGTTCAATCAATTTATTTAAGGCAGGACTTATTTCCTACCATGTACATAGAAAAGGTAGTTTCCACCGCACATACATACATGAGGCAATAGAAAGCCAAGCCTATTGGCTTTCTTTTTATGGCATGGCTGGGTCACATTCTCAATCCATAAAAGAAACTGCACTTACGCTGTCAACAAAGCTCTGTTTTCTCCCCGTAGGATCTCACCAGAAACCAGACACTGTTAATTTTTATTTTGTTGTGCCCAGTTGCAGCTAAACCCATCTCCCTGTGTGGAACTGCCAAAAGTAGAAGCCATTTAAAGGGAGTCAGCCAGACTGTATAGACCAGTTTCTCGACTCCATTAAGACTTTTATATTGAGATGGTTTTAGCAAGGCAGCTGTTATTGCACAGAAGACTTAGTCCAAATCACATCCCTACACTTGCCTGTGAATGGTGAGGTAGTGATAAATAAATAAAAAAGAAGAAAGCTCCTCTGATGAGAAGTGGAAAAGCTCTACATTGTTCAGATTAGATCTTTTACCTGTGTGTAACTTGAGCTACATTACTGCCTGGAAAGACACTTTAATATCTAAAACAAGTGATATGAAGCTCATTTGCATGCTCATGTCAGTAATATCCTTAGCAATATTTTTAGTGCACTGAAGTATCAAGTAGCGCATTGAAACTTCGTATTGAAATGCAAATAAGCCCCATTGTTATCAACTAACATTTCTGTTATGGTCTAACCACTGCCTGTAGAGAGAGATATTTCAAAATTGTCTGCCTTTATCCCCTCCTGAGAGCAGTAAGTTCATACCACACTACAAAAAGTCATTATCTTTGTGGTTGTATGAAGTAAATGCAAATAAGGGTGAGGTTCTCAATGTTCAAGGCTTTTACCTGCTCCAGTCTATCCTACCTCATTACAGCTGTAGATAGACTCCTCTCTCTCCTCTACTGTGAAAGTCTTTTTTTTACATTCTGTTCTGAAAAGTTCAGCCACAGCCACAAGAGAACAAGGTGCTTCCTGAAAAAGACTTATGCAGAAATCAACATTTTTTATTCTAAGGAACAAAATGGTGAGCAGCAGAGAGAGCCTCCTTCCAGAGATGATCAGAGAGAGTTCTGAGGTTTCTGGGAAGTTCAGGCGCTTTTGAGATTTGGGTTGGGTCTGAGTCAGAACAAAACTATACACACACAGACTTCTTTTTTTTTTTTTTTATTTCTCACAAACCAAAGATTCCAAGAAATTATGATGTTTCCTCAGATGAAACACACCTTGGGTGTTGCCCCTGTTCCAGGAGGTTGATGTTTCTGAAAGTTTCATGTTTATTTGGTGCAGCAAACCCTCAAGGATTTTACTGAGTTACTGAGTATGCCCATTGCCTGCTGCACAGACAAATACATTGAAGCCTCTGCTCCCAGCACAGGCTCCTCAGGCCATGGCCACACTGGCCCCTGCCAGACCCTGAAGCTTTTTCACACTGCTGGCCCCACGCTCCAGGACCCTGAGAGCCCYGGTTGGGACCCAGCGACTTTGTTGATAATGCAATATGTTTCCAAGAAAACACTTTAGGTAAAACAACAGCATTTCTCAGTGATACTCTGCTGCTGAGCCCCCATTCTCCAAGGCTCCGAGTGCAGCCCCCAGCTCTGCCGCCCTTCCCTGCTCCCCGGGGCCGGGCTGCCCCTGCTCAGGCCAGCCCTGCTGCAGCCCAGCTGGGTAACCTGGGATTACACCGCTGGGAAAGAGCCAGGGCAGAAAGACCTGGGAGTTTCACTGGRGCAGCTTTACATCTCCCATTTTCTTGGGAACTGCATTTGTGACCAGATCCTCAGCCTCGGTCCTTGCCTGAGCTACACCACAGTCTGCGCCCAACCTCATACCTGCTGATCGTCACCTACTGCACCCCGCTGGACTTCACACCTGCCCCATCACTGTGGCCTTGCYGGGYGGTTGCAGGGCTCTGGGCTGGCCCCGGTCACCATCCCCATCCCATCCCTGCTCCCTCACTGGGTGCTGCTGGATGGACCATGGTTGGGGAGGGTATGGACCTGCCGGCCTTATGGCCACCCTTGGCTCCTGGCTCACACCCGATGGGCAGCCCGCCCTCACTGCCCCTGTGACATCCTCATGGGACAGTGAAAGCAAAAAGGGGGCTCTTCTGCTCACTTCTCAGCTACTCTAATTTGTGTACATACTTGGTTTTACAGGCTCCAGTAATTTCCCAAATAAAAGTCAGGGCACAAAACTGAGAAAAAAATCAGAATACAGATACTATGTGTGTGTGTGTGAAGATACAAACACTTGATCAAAAGAGCACAACTGAACAGAAAAGGAAGTATTTTGGAGATTTCTCATTAGGAGTTATCCCTTCAGTAAAGAGGTACAGGCATCAGGCTGTGATGTTGAACTCCCTGGCTATGGTGTCATATCAAACAGAAGTGGAGAGGAAAAGCTTTAAGACCACAGGCTTTGCTTTAATCCTTTAATGGGACTTTCTACAGAAGATATCAATTCCCTTACATAACATGTCATCCTTCTCAAAAAAGTCATATAGAAACTGGTGAAAAGCACTGTACTTTTCCAGTGGCTCCCTGGGGTTTATCCTAAGCARTCAAGTAATTGCCCTATGAGGAAAACAGTGGAGGGAAGACAGAAACCAGACTTTTTCACACTAAATGTTCCACAGGAAAAAAAACCACCAAAAAAACCACTTCTGTAATAATAGCCTTTCTGTGTGGAAAGAACCTTTTGCCTCATTATAATTGATTGGCTTTACCTGAAATACTTGAAAAGCTCTATATATTGCCAACCTGAGTACTCATAAGCTCTCAACACAGTAAGTGAATATTAATTTGACGACATCTTCACCAGCTTGGCACGAATGTGCAGACGCCTCTTCACAGTGTCTAAAGTCACAGATGTCTGCCCAGGACAGTGAAAGCTTTCTGCAGAAAAGTCCATTTTCTCCCCACGTTTACCAGCTAGCCATGGTGCATCAACACAAGTCCAGGTCACCTTCCGCCGCGCCACTGTCCCTCCAGCATCCACATCTCAGCCACCTTCCCTCACTCTCACCACACCAGTTTCACTTCCCCTCTCGGCAGCTCATTCAACGCATGTGCATGCAGATGGACAAGAACAGTCCCTCTCCCTGAAGCAAACCCATGAAGCACAAGTGAAGTAAACTAAGCAGCTATCTGACTTTTGGTTTTCGTTGTTAGGCAGTCCCCATCCTACTCACTTCTGCTGTTGCAGGCATCTCACCCATGTTTCACACTAGCAAGTCTTTGGAAAGGGATGCTGAGTAAAATGTTTCTTTATGAAGCCTAAGTGACTTCAGAAGGCAAAATCTGACTTGGGCTCTTAAATTACAGAAGCAGTTCTGAAAACTTACTTGGCATCATAAAACATAAGTGGAAATACACAACTGAGCAAGAGCTAAATATATAGTTAGCTAAATAAATTAACTAGATCAGTAGTTATAACAYTGAAACCCTGTTTTCAGAAAAGACCTGTTGCCTTAAACAGGGAAGTTTTTCACACCTTTATTTAACCATGGTCAGGCCTGAATTCCATACAGACATTTTCAATAAAATGTGGCTTGTTATAGTACTCAGTTCAACACAGTTTTACATAATTATACAATTAATATAGCAAAATAAAAGCACATCACTTATAATCCATGGGACTTTAGGGAATTTATAAACAAAAATATTCATCTGGGGGGGTTTACTCTTCTGGAACTTGTCTCACTGACAGACAAAGTAAAGGTAGACCAAAACCTGGATTTAGCCTTGTATAACTCAAAATACAATATAAGAAATAGCAATTACAGTTTCACAAAACAAATAGGGTTGGATGAGGTCTTATTTGTTCATATCCTTTCCCCATGGCAGAATCAGTTCAAATTCTGACATAAAATGTTTATCTAACATCTTCTTAGAAAGAATGATGGGGAGTATAATTTCCTCAGGCAATTTGTTCAAGTGCCACATTTAAATTAGAAAAAAAAAAAATCTTCCAGATGTGACTCTTCTTTACTCAGTCTGGAGCCTGGGACTCCTGTCTTACCCACCCTGAACACAGAGAATGAGCTCCTTCCTACATAAGCCCTCTGAACACTCTCCTTCTCCAGGCTAGACAAACTCAATGTCTTCAAACGACAAAGACTGAACAAATTCTACCACAAATCAAACACTCCTGTCAGTCAAAAAAACTGTGAAAAGAGTTACTTCTGCTCCTAATGACTTTATAAATTCTTAATAAATAAATTATTTTCTTACCTGATTTTTTAACACACATTGAATTTCTTCAGTCTTTTCTCACTGAATGCATTTCTGCTGTAGGATGCCAAGAAAAACATGTGTTATACTGTAACACCTACTTCCTCTTTTCATTTCTTTTAATCACTGACAAAGCTATTTTAGAATATTTGCTAGAAGGATACATATTTTTTCCCCATTTCAAAAATCTATTTTTGGAAGATGCACCCATTACTCATGGAGCACTGTATGGCTGTTTCACTCACCTTGCATCACAAATGTTGGAGTCACMGCCAGAGGTATTTTTCCAGAACGGACATATGGTTTTGCAACGCTGACATTCCAATGTATATCCACCTTCTCTTAAAAGCAAGGACAGCTGCAAAGAATTTCTTAAAATATTAAGTGGAGTCCAAGCAGAAGACGAACACAAATATGAGGGAAGCAATATGCTTGTCTCCATGTTACCAGCCTGATCTGTCTCTGTCATTCACCCATAAGATTAATTTTCCATGGTGGAAAAAATAGGCAACCTGTTTCAATAGTGCTACTTATTTGAGATGAGCTACATGAGGATGTCCTAAACTGTACTGAGACTCATGCTCTGCAGCTAGTCAGGCAGACGTCCAGTGCAAGGTGGCTCCAATATGACACAGAGCAGTGGTCTCCAAACTTCTTTGGTCATGCACCCCTAACAGTAAAAAATTTTTGAGCACACACCCCCAATATATGTATGTCTATTTATAAATAAATTATATACATGTACTACTGTATTAGTATATTATGTACATTATAAAACCTACAAAAAATAGAAATTAAAAAGGATGAGATAAAGATGAAATAAACACTATTTAAAAAATGTATATTTTTATTTCATTTATTAATAATACAAAAATATTTTCTTCCTGCACCCCAGTGGATTGTCTTGCACACTCCCTGGGGTGTGTGCACCCTGCTTTGGAGAAAACTGACATAGGCATCACATTAGGTAATGCCAACAGTGGCTACAGGATCCTTAGTAGACCTCTTTTGTCCCTGTAAAATCCATTCCTATGCTAAGGCTTCTTCCTAAAAGATAGCTTTTGCGTTTGTTTTCCTCTTTCGTTAAACCAGAAAACTTGTCTGCCTTAACAGTAGTGCCCCATGCTAGTCATGTCAGGTAAGAATCACTCCTGACTGGTGCAAATGTCTGAGATTGGGAACAGGATGTCCTCCGCAAGGTCTAGCTGGGATGCTGAAAGAAATTATTACCTCAGCTATCCATTTGCTCCTTAGCAGATCAATCGTTTAACATGAGCTCCTCTAAGAGAACGTACATTAAGCAGTAGAAGATAGCAGCAAAATAGATTGGGGTAGTAATATACATAGCAGCTTTCACAGCATTAGTAAAAATGAAAAAAATTACGTACATCCAGCTTGGCTTTGTTCATGCTAATAGGAAATACAACAACCTGAAAGCATCAGAGRTGAGAAGATTCAGAAGTGAGAAGTAAGCTGGGGCTTTCCAAGAAGTAGAAGTCAGAAAGTGTGATGATTAAAACCAGTAGATATTCAGAGTTCTTTACACAGAATAGAAAACTCCATGTTAGTTTTAGGTGTATTACTCCTGATAACAATTAGGAATACGTGGTAAAAATAGTGGCAATAATAATAACTTGCCCTAATTAATACAATTCTGATTCAGTAAAAGAGGTGCTTTGCTTGGAGATATGCCCCTCTCTTTTTCATTGGGCTAGTGTCTATGCTACAGTGCCTATGTGTCGTGGTTTAACCCCAGTTGGGAACCAAGCACCACCCAGCCACTCGCTCACCCGCCCCCCCGCCCCAGTGGGATAGGGGAGAGAATCTGAAGAGCAAAAGTAAGAAAACTCGTGGGTTGAGATAAGAATAGTTTAATAACTGAAATAAAATAAAATAAAATAAAATAAAATAAAATAAAATAAAATACTACTACTACTACTACTACTACTACTAACATTAATAATAATAATAAAATAAATTGTAATGAAAAGGAAAACAACAAGAGAAAGAGAGAGAGGAACAAAACCCAGGAAAAACAAGTGATGCAACCGCTCACCACCTGCCAACCAACACCCAGCCAGTACCCAAGCAGCGATCACTGCCCCCCGACCAACTCCCCCCAGCTTATATACTGAGCATGACGTCATATGGTATGGAATATCCCTTTGGCCAGTTTGGGTCAGCTGTCTTGGCTGTGCCTCCTCCCAGCTTCTTGTGCACCTGGCAGGGCATGGGAAGCTGAAAAGTCCTTGACTAGTGTAAGCACTACTTAGCAACAACTAAAACATCAGTGTGTTATCAACATTCTTCTCATACTAAATCCAAAACACAGCATTATACCAGCTACTAGGAAGAAAATTAACTCTATCCCAGCCGAAACCAGGACAGTATCCACCCCTTATTCTACACCAWCTGCGCCATGCCCAGRTCCCACACTTTCCGATACATTCCAGTTAATCACCAACACTTTTCTTGTCTTTTGATATATACACACAGATATCATTCCCCTAGTCTATGGGCCATCCCTCTAAAATGTCCATTGAGTTCATTTAGTCCATGACTTTGGGCTCCRTCATAACAGTCTTTCAGGGCAGGAGAGGTGGTGTGTGGTGTCGGATTGTTGCATCCTGAAGCCAGTTCTGGTTCCATAACCACTGCACTTTGCTCGGTTTCATCAAAGTTAATTCTTCATTAATCTGGGTGATTCTTGTTGTAATACCATTGATATGGCATATAGCCACCATAGAAGTGATGACACACAGTATTATATAGCAATTAACATCATACGTTGTGGCAGTCCGGTGAAGTTCCCACTGACTGGAAAAGAGGAAACATAACCCCCATTTTTAAAAAGGGGAAAAAGGAAGACCCRGGGAACKACAGGCCMGTCAGTCTCACCTCTGTGCCTGGGAAGATCATGGAGCAGATCCTCCTAGAAGCTATGCTAAGGCACATGGAGGACAGGGAGGTGATTCGAGACAGCCAGCATGGCTTCACCAAGGGCAAGTCCTGCCTGACCAACCTAGTGGCTTTCTATGAMKGAGTGACTMCATCAGTGGACATGGGAAGAGCTACAAATGTCGTCTATTGGGACCTCTCTAAGTCCTTTGACACGGTCCCCTACAACATCCTTCTCTCTAAACTGGAGAGATATGGATTTGATGGGTGGACTGTCYGGTGGGTGAGGAATTGGTTGGATGGTCGCATCCAGAGGGTAGTGGTCAATGGCTCAATGTCCAGATGGAGATCGGTGACGAGTGGTGTCCCTCAGGGGCCCGTATTGGGACCGGTACTGTTTARTATCTTCATCAATGACATGGACAGTGGGATGGAGTGCACCCTCAGCAAGTTTGCAGATGACACCAAGCTGAGTGGTGCGGTCGACACGCCTGAGGACCTTGATGCCATCCAGAGGGACCTGGACAAGCTCCAGAAGTGGGCCCGTGTGAAGCTCATGAGGTTCAACAAGGCCAAGTGCAAGGTCCTGCACTTGGGTCGGGGCAACCCCTGGTATCAATACAGGCTGGGCAATGAAGGGATTGAGAGTAGCCCTGCCGAGAAGGACTTGGGGGTACTGGTGGATGAAAAGCTGGACATGAGCCAGCAATGTATGATCGCAGCCCAGAAGGCCAGCCGTATCCTGGCCTGCATCAAAAGAAGCATGGCCAGCAGGCCGAGGGAGGTGATTCTGCCCCTCTCCTCTGCCCTGGTGAGACCCCACCTGCAGTACTGCGTCTGGCTCTGGAGCCCTCAGCACAAGAAAGACATGGACCTGTTGGAGCAGGTCCAGAGGAGGGCCACAAAAATGATCAGGGGGATGGAACGCCTCTCCTATGAGGAAAGGCTGAGAGAGTTGGGGTTGTTCAGCCTGGAGAAGAGAAGGCTTCGGGGAGACCTTATTGCAGCCTTTCAATACTTAAAGGGGGCTTATAAAAAAGATGGCAGCAAACTTTTTAGCAGGGCCTGTTGTGACAGGACAAGGGGGAATGGCTTTAAACTAAAATAGGGTAGATTGAGACTAGATATAAGGAAGAAATCTTTTACGCTGAGGGTGGTGAAACCCTGGCACAGGTTGTCCAGAGAGGTGGTAGATGCCCYGTCCCTGGAAACATTCAAGGTCAGGTTGGACGGGGCTCTGAGCAACCTGATCTAGCTGAAGATGTCCCTGCCCACAGCAGGGCGGTTGGACTAGATGACCTTTAAAGGTCCCTTCCAACCCAAACTATTCTATGATTCTATACAATTCAGTTCATTGGCTRTTTTCACCCAAAATCAAATCCCCTTGAGGTACACATCAGACTTCCCCATCCTTTCGCATTACCCACCAAGTGCACCCAGGTCCCTGAGCAAAAGCAATCCCATGAATGGGTTTTGCCTTGCCCGAGGCAGGAGTAACCGAGACTGTCTTCCCCAGCGTATTCTTTATGTGCACTACAGTGACTTTATCCCCATCTACAGTGCATAAAAGATTTGATTGGGCAGGGCCAGCTCAACTGAAAGATCCCCTAGTGTTGACTAACCAGGTGGCCTTTGCTAAATGTGTATCCCAATGTTTGMATGTCCCACCACTCATTGCTCTCAGTGTAGTCTTTATCAGTCCACTGTATCATTTGATTTTCTSAGAGGCTGGTGCATGATAGGGGATGTGATATGCCCACTCAATGCCATGCTCGTTGGCCCAGGTGTCTATGAGGTTGTTTCAGAAATGAGTCCCGTTGTCAATTCTTTCTGGGGTGCCATGTTGCCATAGCACTTGCTTTTCAAGGCCCAGGATAGTGTTCTGGGCAGTGGCATGGGGCACGGGATATGTTTCCAGCCATCCGGTGGTTGCTTCCACCATGGTGAGCACATAGCGCTTGCCTTGGCGGGTTTGTGGGAGTGTGATATAATCAATCTGCCAGGCCTCCCCATATTTATATTTCAACCATCGTCCTCCATAYCARAGAGGCTTTACTCGCTTGGCTTGCTTGATTGCAGCGCATGTTTCACATTCATGGATAATCTGTGCAATAGCGTCCATGGTCAAGTCCACCCCTCGATCATGAGCTCATCTATATGTTGCATCTCTTCCTTGATGATCTGAGGTGTCATGGGCCCACCAAGCTGTAAATAATTCACCCTTATGTTGCCAGTCCAGATCCACCTGAGCCACTTCAATCTTAGCAGCCTGGTCCACCTGCTGGTTGTTTTGATGTTCTTCAGTGGCCCAACTCTTGGGTATGTGAGCATCTACGTGACCTACTCTTACAATCAGGTTCTCTATCTGGGCAGCGATATCTTGCCACAATGCAGCAGCCCAGATGGGTTTACCTCTGTGCTGCCAGTTGCTCTGCTTCCATTGCTGCAACCACCCCCGCAGGGCATTTGCCACCATCCATGAGTCAGTCTAGAGATAAAGCACTGGCCACTTTTCTCGGTCAGCAATGTCTAAAGACAGCTGGATGACCTTTACTTCTGCAAATTGGCTTGATTCACCTTCTTCTTCAGCAGTTTCTACAACTTGTCATATACGACTCCATACAGCAGCTTTCCACCTCCGATGCTTTCCCACAAGACGACAGGACCCATCAGTGAACAGGGCATATTGCTTCTCATTTTCTGGTAGTTTATTATACAGTGGGGCCTCCTTAGTATGTGTCACCTCCTCATCTGGCAATATTCCGAAATCTTTGCCTTCTGGCCAGTCCATGATCACTTCYAAGATTCCTGGGCRACTGAGGTTTCCTACTCAAGCCCGTTGTGTGATCAGTGCGACCCACTTACTCCACATAGCATCAGTTGCATGATGTGTAGAGGGGACCCTCCCTTTGAACATCCAGCCCAGCACCAGCAGTTGGGGTGCCAGGAGGAGCTGTGCTTCAGTACCAATCACTTCTGAAGCAGCTTGAACCCCTTCATATGCTGCCAATATATCCTTCTCAGTTGAAGTATAGTGGGCCTTGGATCCTCTGTATCCCTGACTCCAAAACCCTAAGGGTCAACCTCGAGTCTCCCCTGGTGCTTTCTGCGAGAGGCTCCAGGTAGGGCCATTGTCCCCAGCTGCGGTGTAGAGCATACTTTTCACATCTTGTCCTGCCCGGACTGGCCCAAGGGCTACTGCATGAACTATCTCCTGTTTAATTTGTTCAAAGGCTTGTCATTGCTCAGGGCCCCATTTCAAATTGTTCTTCTTCCAGGCCACTTGATAGAGAGGGTTTAAAATCAGACTGTAATTTGGAATATGCATTCTCCAAAAACCCACAACGCCTAAGAAAGCTTGTGTTTCCTTTTTTCTAGTTGGTGGGGACATGGCTGTTATTTTGCTGATCACATCCATGGGGATCTGACGACATCCATCTTGCCATTTTATTCCTAAAAACTGGATCTCTTGTGCAGGTCCCTTGACCTTACTTTGTTTTATGGCAAAACCGGCCTTCAGAAGGATTTGGACTGTTTTCTTCCCTTTCTCAAAAACTTCTGCTGCTGTGTTGCCCCCATACGATGATGTCATCAATGTACTGCAGGTGTTCCGGAGCCTCACCCTGTTCCAGTGCGGTGTGGATCAGTCCATGGCAAATGGTGGGGCTGTGTTTCCACCCCTGGGGCAGTTGATTCCAGGTGTACTGGACGCCCCTCCACGTGAAAGCAAACTGTGGCCTGCACTCTGCCGCCAAAGGGATTGAGAAAAACGCATTAGCAATATCAATGGTGGCACACCACTTGGCTGCCTTTGACTCCAGTTCGTATTGAAGTTCTAGCATGTCTGGCACGGCAGCACCCAGTGGCAGCATAACTTCATTCAGGCCACGATAGTCTACTGTTAGTCTCCACTCTCCATTAGACTTCCGCACTACCCATATGGGACTGTTAAAAGGTGAGCGAGTCTTGCTGATCACTCCCTGGCTCTCCAGTCAACGAATCAGCTTATGGATGGGAATTAGGGAGTCTCGGTTGGTGCGATATTGTTACTGGTGCACCGTTGTGGTAGCAATCGGTACCTGTTGTTCTTCGACCCTCAGCAACCCCACAACAGAAGGGTCCTCTGAAAGACTGGGCAAGGTGGACAGCTGTTTAATTTCCTCCGTCTCCAAGGCAGCTACAGATGGGTTCTGCCCCTTTATAGCTTGATGGCACCAGGGTACACTGTGCACCAGTGTCTACRAGAGCCTTATACTCCAGTGGATCTGATGTGCCAGGCCATGGAATCCACAGAGTCCAGTAAACCCGGCTGTCCCTTTCCTCCACCTGGCTGGAGGCCAGGGGCCCTCTAGTTCTGGTCATAGTACTTGTTACTCACTTCTTGTAAATACAAGTCAGGAGTTCCTTCATTAAAATCAGGAGTAAGATCAGCCCTTCTACTCTGTCTCGGGAACTGCCCACTGGAAACTGTAGCAGCAGTTTTTCTGGAAGAACCCCCTTGTGTGATTGTTTTCCCTTGCAACTCACGTACCCATGCCTCTAGGGTCCAKGTAGGTTTCCCATCCCGCTTCCTCATGTCTCCTCCATGGTCACGCAGGTAGAACCACAGGGTGCCCCGTGGTGTGTACCCTCTGTATCCTCTTTCCTGAGCGGAAGAATGCTGACTCCTAATAGCTGAGATACTGGTCTGTACAGGTGAAGAGAAGGACCTATCCTGTTTAAGTTGCTGCACCTGCCAGGACAGTTTCTCCACAGCCGAGACAAGGGATAAAGACATACTTTCTTCATATTCCTGGAGTTGGCCAGCCAAGTCATCACCGTTGGTCCCTCTTCATCTTACCAGGTCAGTATTGCCAATGAGTTTGCATGCGACGCTGGTGCACTCTGTACCAACTTCCACCACATGGGTCAGGTGTACTTGACTTCATCTGGACCTTTGGATAACTGCTCGTTGTTCAGGTCACCATAAATCACCTCCAGCATGGCTAATTCCCTCAGGTACTGGATACCTCTCTCCATAGTGGTCCATTTGCCTAGGCGATATATAACATCTTCCTTGAAGAGATATCTTTTCTTCATACCTGGCAGGAGTTGCCTCCAGAGGCTGAGGGCTTGTGCCCGTTTTCCAATTGCTTCRTCAACACCCCTTTCCCTAGAAAGGGATCCCAGTTGTTTGGTTTCCCTATCCTCTAATTCCAGGCTACTGGCCCCGTTATCCCAGCATCGGAGCAGCCAGGTGACAATGTGCTCGCCTGGACGATGGCTGAAATCTTTTCGCATATCTCACAGCTCACTCAGGGACAGGGATCTGCCTCATCTACGAGTTCTTCCTCTTCCTCCTCCTCTTCTCGTGATGGCCCTGGTTCATCTTCATCCCTTTCTAAACGAGCTGACTTTTGCTTCCAACATTTCTTCTTGTGTATAAGGGCGACTGATACTGTCATGGGTTGGTTCTCTGGTTCATCTGCAGTGCCTGTTGCTGGGCTTGGAGTATCCGCAGTGCCTGTTGCTGGGGTTGGAGTGGCCACAGTGCCTGTCGCCAGGGTTGGAGTAGCCGCAGCGCCTGTCGTTTCGTCGTCGGATCCAGAGACATTCTCTTCCCCTTGAGGGTTCTAAATAGTGTTGAACAGGGCTTGGTAGGCATAGGCCAGGCCCCAGCACATTGCAGTGATTTGTGTGTCTCTGGAGTTGCCAGGGTGACAACATACTTTTTCCAAATACTTTACCAGTTTTTCAGGATTCTGTACTTGTTCAGGGGTGTCGCGGAATGAGTGGAATGCACCTCACTCAAAAGAGAGAAGCAGCAATATGTTTTATTGAGGTAAAATAATAATTTGACAGAGTTCAATTAATTGAATGGAATTTAACAAAGTTTAACAGTGGTTTACAAAGGTTCAATAAGTTTAATGGCAAGGTTTACCTTATTAATTACTGCATGGAAGAAACATACAAAGGAAAATCAAGTTACACTCGAGTTAGAATGATTCACAGAGAGACTGGGGATGCAAAAAGGTAAGGAGGACCCTCCCGTTGAGTCACGACRTTCAGAGTGGACCCCCTTGCTTTCTAAACTCCTCCTCAGAGAGGAGTCTAGGTGTGGCTAGGTCCAAACCTAGTCTCAGACTTGGTCAACAGTTTATGTCTAAGGGATTATGTATGCAAAATTTATGYAATGTTTCATTAGCATCCATTCAGCATGCAATCAAAGTTACCAAGACAAAATCAAAGTTACCATACTACAAGGTTATGTGTGATATCGGTCGCTTACCAAAGATCTGCCATTGGTAAAAGTTCTCTCTGCCTCGAGGAGCAAACTTGAGAGGTGTCCCAGCTCAAGCGGAGATCACTGCCATGCAGCCACGCTGCCTAGCAGGGAGAGCTCAAAGGAGGCTCACTTAGGCTGTCATATTTTTGGGACAAAGTGGTTGGCTTGTAGTCCAATYACATGTGATGAAAAAGGTATGCATGAGATTCCTTGTACCCAAAACTTTCCTTGATAAATGAGTCTTGGAAAAGCCACCCGCTACTCATGTGTGTCCTGGTTTCGACTGGGATAGAGTTAATTTTCTTCCTAGTAGCTGGTATAGTGCTGTGTTTTGGATTTAGTATGAGAAGGATGTTATTAACACACTGATGTTTTAGTTGTTGCTAAGCAGTGCTTACACTAGTCAAGGACTTTTCAGCTTCCCATGCTCTGCCAGGTGCACAAGAAGCTGGGAGGGAGCATAGCCAGGACAGCTGACCCAACTGGCCAATGGGGTATTCCATACCATATGACGTCATGCTCAGTATATAAAGCTGGGGGAAGAAGAAGTAAGGGGGGACGTTCGGAGTTATGGCGTTTGTCTTCCCAAGTAACTGTTATGCGTGATGGAGCCCTGCTTTCCTGGCGATGGCTGAACACCTGCCTGCCGATGGGAAGTAGTGAATGAATTCCTTGTTTTGCTTTGCTTGCTTGCGCGACTTTTGCTTTACCTGTTAAACTGTCTTTATCTCAACCCATGAGTTTTCTCACTTTTACCCTTCTGATTCTCTCCCCCATCCCACCGTGGGGGGAGTGAACGAGCAGCTGGGTGGTGCTTAGTTTCTGGCTGGGGTTAAACCACGACAATGTGTTAATTGCATGATCAGCAGTCCAAGCTCATATGCATCAATGCTCACTGTGTCACTCTGCTCCTTTGTGASTTTTCAGAGAACAGATTAATAGAGGAGTTCATGGCCCGGCTATGGCTCAGGCCTTTACCTCTTCCGGATCCTCCACCAAACCATGGCCAGTCTGGTCAAGGAGTTGAGCGCACCYGTCACAAGGGGTGAAGTTCCAAAACACTGGAGGTGCCCACTGTCCTAGGTACTTCCCCATACTATCCCACACACCCTGCCACTCATAACTATCCAGCCTCAGGGCAGATCTCTGGGTGATTTTTTTAAATAGTTGTTTAACCCTAAACAAGACCTGAAACACATTCAGGAGACATAGCAATAGAAGCATACTGGCTTGAACATCCCAAGGATATTTAAAATTCTCAAGAGCTGGTGTAACTAGCCTGGAGGAGAAGGGGAAGTTGAAAGAACGGGGGAAAGTATCCCCCTCTGTCTTCCCCATAAATTGGTTCTCCGAGGAGAAAAGGTGAAGAGTGTAATTATTAATAATTTCCGAGAGATGGCGCCCGAGGCACGGAGATGACAGCAATACCAACTACAAATACCAAATCAGTCTTTTTACCAGTAATATTATTGTATCATAAGCTGATGTTACACAGTACAGCAAAATGATAAACCTGACCCACCTCCCAGAAGTGATAGACAGCACCGCAGGGAATACATACTGCAAGTAAGGATTGACATAATACAACCATGTGAACAAATAAAACAACATTGTGACCAGTGACTATTAAACTACTATAATGAATGCTTATAACAAATTTATTTTAACGCGCTCTGGTCAGATCTGTTGTTATCTCAACCCTTTGAGCCCCAAGTTGGGCGCCAAAAAGGACTGTTGTGGTTTAACCCCAGTCAGGAACGAACCACCACACAGCTGCTCGCTCACCCTCCCCTCACCCCAGTGGGACGGGAGAGAGAATCGGGAGAGTAAAAGTAAGAAAACTCGTGGGTTGAGATAAGAACAGCTTAATAATTGAAATAAATAATAATGATAATGATAATGATAAAGATGATGATGATRATAATAATAATAATAATAATTGTAATGAAAAGGAAAACAACAAGAGAAAGAGAGAGAGGAACAAAACCCAGGAAAAACAAGTGATGCAACCGCTCACCACCTGCCAACCAACACCCAGCCAGTMCCCAAGCAGMGATCACTGCCCCCCGACCAACTCCCCCCAGCTTATATACTGAGCATGACGTCATATGGTATGGAATATCCCTTTGGCCAGTTTGGGTCAGCTGTCTTGGCTGTGCCTCCTCCCAGCTTCTTGTGCACCTGGCAGGGCATGGGAAGCTGAAAAGTCCTTGACTAGTGTAAGCACTACTTAGCAACAACTAAAACATCAGTGTGTTATCAACATTCTTCTCATACTAAATCCAAAACACAGCATTATACCAGCTACTAGGAAGAAAATCCCAGCCAAAACCAGGACACTATGCCTAGCACTCCTCAAGACCCTCTTTGACGTTTAGTCTCTCAGTTTAAGTTACATTCGATTTTTCCTCTATTAGGCTGTTCTCCTGTTAGTGATCTTTAAGGTGAAACTTCAGTTTTGAATATTAATATTTGTTTTCTTGCTTGGTCATTATCTACATAAGCTAAATTTTATACTATTGTTATCTATGAATTCTTTGTGTATTGCCTGTATTTCATTACTCTTCACTTTCTTGTTTTATCATAAGGCAGATACAGTTCTTTTCACCTGTTGCTGTGAAAGCCTAGTTACTCTGGGGCACACTGCTTGAACTCTTGTGGCTTTTAGGTTATAAATGGAGGTCAACAAAGAGAGCAATACACTCTATGTACAGAAGCCTTCCTAAAAGACACTGCTCTATACAAGYGATTTTGTTTGCTTTGGTGCAACATCAAAATTTGCAGCCAGTTTCCTGCACAGAGAAGTGGTGAGAGGGAGATGGAGAAAGAACCAGGTAAGTTTTGTCTTTCTGCTGTTTCTCAGATCTACTTTAAACTAGTGTGCAATTTAATTAAAGTGATTCTGAATTTGGCAGCAGTGCAGAACCCAAAGCCATGTACATCTCTCCTTGAGAGAGAGCTTCAGCACTTGCCTCCTGCAGAGGGCTGAGATGAAGACCCAAAATGCATACCTGACTTCAGTTTTGACTAGTTTAGGCTCCTTCCAACTGGCTTTTTAGAACCTCACCTAAGGTGTTTGACTCACTCCATGCACTGTATGCAGGTGTGCCCATATGGAGCAATGGCTTCACACTTAAAATGTAAGCATCACTGTGCTTAACTCCTTTAGCTGGAAAGGCTTTACACAGAAGTTTTGAGAGGGAGGGAAATTAAATTTCAATCTCTTGGACAAGCATTTCAACTATCAAATTGCTTGCTTCTGCGTATTGCGGAGAGTTACTATCAGCTGTCATGCACTTGGACTTGGCAGGCCTTGAGAGTTTATTCTTACGAGGATGCTGCTTTACTCTCAAACTGATGTGTCATATCTCTAAACTCACTGTTTTAGTAAGAACATGCGAGAATTTCAGTGAAAGACAAGCAGAGCACAAAAAGGGASTGCTGAGCTGAGAGTCAGGGCAACTGCAAACCTTTGCCTAAAACTTTATACTTTCCTGCAAGCTTGTGATCAGCAGAACTTCCTTAAAAAGAGTCATGGTCCCTGATAAACTGGTTGAGATTACAGAAACAACATCCATCTTTGTAAGGAAAATTGGAGTAGCCCAGCTCTGTAGGGAAGAATGGTAAAGTTGTAGGTAATCACTGACGTAGAATTTAAATTCTTCAAGTCCTCTTACAATACGGTAATCCACAACATACAATGAACCATATATATGTAAAATATTTAAACACATAATCAGAAGGAATGAAACATGAAAAAATCCAGCCCTTAGCTCAATAAGCAGAGGCTTTCTAGAAGAGGTAACAAGTGCTCCAGAATGCTAGCAAGCTTATGAAGCCAGAGAAATATCACTGAAATCTAGTGGAGATACCAATTTATTACACCACCTATGTTTACCAGCAAAGGGTAAAGTGGACAATTGAAGCTACAGACRAAAAGTTCTTAGGCTTTGCAGCTTTGCCCAGACAGATTTATTTCCTACAAAGTCTTTTAAACAAAACAATCTGGCTGTTATCATGACTTCCCCTTTCTATAGGTCAAAGGATCTTGTAATCATGACATTTTCCCTTTCTAAATCATGTCCTATTGTGCTGGTTTTGGCTGGGATAGAGTTAATTACATAGTACCTAGTGTGGGGCTATGTTTTGGATTTGTGCTGGAAACAGTGTTGATAACACAGGAAAGTTTTAGTTACTGCTGAGCAGTGCTTACACAGAGTCAAGGCCTTTTCTGCTCCTCACCCCACCAGCGAGTAGGCTGGGGGTGCACAAGAAGGTGGGAGGGGACACAGCTGACCCGAACTGACCAAAGGGATATTCCATACCATATGACGTCATGCTCAGCATATAAACTTGGGGGAAAGCTGTCCGGTGGGCCGCTGCTCAGGCACAGGCAGGGTATCGGTCAATGGGTGGTGAGCAATTATTTTCATTTGCATCACTTGTCTTTCTTGGGTTTTATTTCTCTGTTTGTTATTTTCCTTTTCATTACAATTTTTATTATTATTATTATTTTATTTTATTTCAATTATTAAACTGTTCTTATCTCAACCCACAAGTTTTCTCACTTTTACTCTTCCAACTCTCTCCCCAACCYACCGGGGAGGGGGGCAGTGAGCAAGCAGCTGGGTGGTGCTTAGCTGCTGGCTGGGGTTAAACCACGACATCTATGACTCATAATTAGGTCCCCTTGCATAACCTATGTAACTTTTCTCTTCCTTTGGTGCCAAGCTTGCTTCATGTGGTTATTTCATACCAAATTAGAAGAGGGACAACAATTAGACTGTAGCGTATGAAGATGAAAATACACTAAGTTAGAATTCATTACTTCTTTTATAATTAAAATTACTCAGTAAGAATCCTTTTATTCTCTCCTCACTTGCAGAAAACTGTCACTTTATCCTTCCAACGTGACTGTCAGAGATTAATCAGAGATTATTACTGCCCAAAGATATGAATTATAAGGCAACACATAACAACTTCCTTCTCCCTCTTGTTCCTCTTCCCTTCATGCCTATAATATTACTGCAAACAGAATAGGAAAATGCAGGTTGAATAGAAAACTAATGAAAAAAGTTTTATTCCATTCAGTCATTGCACAATCACCAGTTCGGAAAAATAGCTCACCTGCAATGATGTTGTGGGTCTTGCAGCCAGAATACTGGAAACTCCCAGGATTTATGTAAGTATCTAGACATTGGCGGAATAAATAAATCCTACATAGAGATGATGTGTCAGATTTTCCTGTGGTGCAGGTCAAGACAAACTACACTATACCTGAAGCTGATGTCACTAGAACAGAGTTATTAGCCTTATTTCTCCTTACTTCTACATTTTCTGCCACTTCCTGATAACACATAATTTCTTACTCAGGTTAGTTTTTACAGCGCTCGTATCTTTTTTCATAATTCTGTCCCATGATAAAGATGGCTAACAATTAATGATTGATAGGCTTCATTATATTACTGACTGCTGCAGGAATTGTTGCTTGGGCATGCAACGGCTGATTTCTCATGCAATCTTCCAGAAATGCCTTCATTTATTTGTCACAGGGATCAGCATTTTTTTAAAATGTTTTTATTTTTCATTTTGATTATACACTTCAATGTGAGCTCCAAAATGAAAATATGTGCCTCTGCCTAGAATCTTTCAGGTCTACTCTGGTTGATAAAGTCAGTAAGAAACAGTGCTCAGATAGGCAAGTATTTTGCCCTAAGTCACGTAAGAATCAGTTGCAAAACAAGGAACAGAATCAAAGCTGCTATTTTAACCATAGAAATGAGCAATTTAGAAAAACCCAGACTACAGTTTCTGCATTGTTTGGACTTGTTACAGAAAGCCATAAGTGAAACTGAAGAGATTTGAATCAGCAACAGTAGTGCAGAAGAAATTGAAAGGAAGAGCCTTTAAAAGATCTCAACAAAGAAACAGCTCAGATTATGGGTCCAGGAAAGCTGGATGTTCTTCACGAAGGAAGTCTTAAAGGCGCAGGAGCAGGCTGTCCCCATGTGCTGTAAGAAGAAGGGGCAAGGAAGACAACCAGCCTAGCTGAACCGGGAGCTCTTCCTGG
>JAYKAV010002673.1:210994-224700 GCA_035582835.1 Phoebastria nigripes
TGTGCCCAGGTGGCCAAGAAGGCCAACGGCATCCTGGCCTGTATCAGAAATAGTGTGGCCAGCAGGAGTAGGGAGGTGATCATGCCTCTGCACTCAGCGCTGGTGAGGCCACATCTCAAAAACTGTGTTCACTTTTGGGCCCGTCACTACAAGAAGGACATTGAGGTGCTGGAGCGTGTCCAGAGGAGGGCTACAAAGCTGGTGAAGGGTCTGGAGAGCAAGTCTTACGAGGAACGGCTGAGGGAACTGGGACTGTTTAGTCTGGAGAAGAGGAGGCTGAGGGGAGACCTTATTGCCCTCTACAACTACCTGAAAGGAGGTTGCAGTGAGGTGGGTGTCGGTGTCTTCTCCCAAGTAACTAGTGATAGGACGAGAGGAAATGGCCTCAAGTTGCACCAGGGGAGGTTTAGATTGGACATTAAGAAAAATTTCTTTACTGAAAGAGTGGTTAAACATTGGAACAGGCTGCCCAGGGAAGTGGTGGAGTCACCATCCCTGGAGRTATTTAAAAGACGTGTGGATGAGGCGCTTAGAGACATGGTTTAGTGGGCATGGTGGTGTTGGGTTGATGGTTGGACTCGATGATCTTAGAGGTCTTTTCCAACCTTAATGATTCTATGATTCTATGATACCAAGGACCACTGTACTTATATGCAATATATCCTACAATATGCTCTTTAAGCACATCAGTGATGGCTTTTACACTAGGTTTGGAATACAAGCTATTTTTTCCATAGTCTTCATTGAACATTGGCCACAGAACGAAGAAAAGAAATTTGAAAACATGGAAACGAAATGGAAGATAAGCTTTTCTTCTTGCCAAAAATTATGTTGCCTGATGTTGCAGAAGGAATACTACTACTGTTAAAAATCAAATAATAATAAAAAAACAACCAAACAAAAAAACCCAACCAGATTATAACTACTAASTATATTTTAGTCATCGGGATTTAGTAGTATGTGTAAGAACTATTTTACGTACAGAGGTTTGGYAGAATAGTATCTATACTTTGCAGAATCATTTGCCACTTTCTGTAAGTGTCCTTCCATGATGCATGATACATGGTGCCGGTGTCTTACTTTGAAATCTTTCAAAAMCACCACAGACTGACTTAGAATGAAGAGCCTGCAGTTCTTTCCTTTTGAAGTTGAGGTGGCCAATGTTAACTCAGACCTTACAGGCAGGCAGAGCCCTCACTGTCCTGTAGTACTTGAGCAGGGCCASGTTGGGGACAGGTTCCTTCAACTGTTGAGTGATCATCAGACAAGACAAAGTGACAAACCAAATCTGAGATAAATCCACAAAGTCCTCTCTCCATCCGTCCATTCATCTCCGGGTGTTGCAAAGTGGTTTTGCACTGGGTGGAGGCCCATGACATCCTTCTAAAATGTGGCTGTGAACTGCTCTGTAAGATGCTGCCTGAGAGGCCACAGCATCAGATAAAAGTGTTGTAGGAAGAATCAGACAGTTCATGGCAACTTCCTGGGCAGGGTGGGAGGGTGAAGTGGCCCACYTTGGTGAAATAGGATGACTCCCTGCAAGAGGTACAGATCTGCTATGGAATCCATCGACACACAAGCTACAAAGGACAGCTGGGATWGGGGAGGGGCTGCAAGAAACACTGTGGCATTGAGGAGGCTGTTTGGTACAAGCACTGGAGTCACAGGCCCAGATGAACTTGGCCACATCTGTCCATACTATGGGTCACCAGCAGGTCTGGCTAATTAGGTGCTGTGTCTTCCAGCAGCTCCCATGTCCAGCTGCAGGTTGTTCACAGTATCATTGCTTGCAGTGGTCCCATGGGGATGTTCTTCCAGGCTGATGGAGGCTGTGCCAGCACGATGCTGTGCCAGGTTCAGGTTACTCAACAGCCTGGTGAACTTCTACAGTGAGCTCATCCTCTGCTGTGAATGCAGTCAAGTGTCCCAGAAAAGAGAGAAGGGTTGCACATAGGAGGTGTGCCTCTGAATCCAAGTCCTCCTTCATGACAAGGCATTTACCTTGCCTTTCTGTATGTGAAAGTGAAGGGGAAGTGTGAAAAAGAGGAAGCCCAGCAGGCAAGGTGGAGGCAGGGTGAGGCACTTCACCCCTTCATAGGATTCCAGGTTCTGGTAGATGGTCAGCACCACTGTGCATCCTTCTCCTTCTTTGAGAAGATGCCACCACTCCTCATCAGCAGCTTTGACCACCAGATAGTTACACTGGCACTTTAGAAAACTGCTGAATCCTGTTTTAACTTACCTCTTATGTGGAATCACCTATATGTGGGAAATATATCAAAGATCCTAATGAGAGCTGAAGAGAAAGTAGTCTATGAATTTTTTATCACAAATAAGCATTTAGCAGAGTCATTGCTTCATGCTGTTCTCAATAAACTGAAGGCTCAGAAGACATCTTCAGCTCACAATTTTCATCCAGTTCTCTGTAGAGCTTCAATAGAAGATTATCAGCAGTTGTAAAATTCACCAAATTGCCCACCTTTTCTGTCACAGCTTATTTTGAGAACACTTACCAGAATCTTTATTTATCTCAAACRCAAGGCTTGAGCCAGCTGTCAGGGAACAGCAAGATTCGGGTTTCTCCATGAGGCAAGAGGAGCCACAGGTGTCTGCAGCGCTGATGGGGCAGTACCTTCACCAGTCAGGGCGCTGTCCCACAGTGCCCAAGCAGGGCCAGGCTGGTGACAGGGACAGGGTCCTGTGACTGCCAGGTGATCATAATACAGGGCAAGGTGCCAAGTCCAGTCCAAGGTCAATCCAGGAAACCAGTCAGCAAGTCAGAACTACCTACACCATGGCTCAGATGGGGCCCTTGGGCAGAGGATCCACCAGTGGAGGGCCCAGGTGATGCTGGTCAGGGCAGTTAAGGCCTGCTGGCACACTCCAGGCCCTTGAAAAAGACCATCTGAATTTTGTAAATTCCTGTGTAAGGTTTTTTGCTTGATGGCCAAAGCTGCATCATATTTCTTTAGAGTCTTCACAGTAGCCTTTTATATAGACAGCATTGCTGATGGCTTCTCATGAGAAAATACAACTATTACACAGACCAAAAAATGTGCAAGAAGCTTTGGCCTAAATTGAATCTCATCTCCCAGTTCTCCTATAACCCTTGACTGAGTTTATCCTAACCCCTGTAAATTGCTTACAAAGAGACAACTCACACAGAGACTGTCACTTCTACATATTGTCACTCACGAATCCCGATTCTCCTCCCGCAAAATAGGTGAGAACGTGGTAGCTGCCTTCCCCAAAACTCTGTCCGCTCTCAGCGTATGTAGCCTCAGTTATCACTTATTTCTTCCCACGATTTAATGGGAAGACCTGGAACAGGAAGGTGCACGAGGATCTTTGCAAGTTCTCATATCTTGGTGGCGGATTGAACTCTCATGCTACTTTGAGCATGGTCCAGTGTAGATCCACACTTCCAGCATCACATTTACCAGCCTGATCTGGCAGTTGCTAAAATCAAATGAAGTGGAGATAGGAAACTGTATCAAATAGCTATCAYAGGATAAATGTCCAGAATTAACCCACAATTAGAAGACTACTGCTGAAACATGCAGTCTTAACTCGATCCAGGAGCATGATGGAGGCTTTTCAGGTGTAGGCAATTTAGGCTGCCTGATATCCACTGAGATGTGTTCAAGCAACAGTACCTGAATATCTGCTTCGTTTGCAGTTGTTCAACAACCTAATCTTTTTGGCAGCTTTCAGTCTCTGGCTGGAAGTTGATTGCTGTCCAATATTAGCCATGTGTGGTACCTACATAACTTAAGAGTTTTGCTCTGACTACCAAGGCTTTTTTCATATCTAAACACTTCAGAARTGGTCTCTCTACCTACTGACATACCTGGGGAGAGAAGGGACGAGAGTATTTACAAATTCATCGTAGGGTGGCTTGTCATCCCCTAGCACAGAATCACCAGAACACCTGAGGGCTTTCCCTACACAAACTTGTGTGTCTCTGCTGGCTGCAGAGGGAGTTTAGGGGGCAATCAGTTTGTATAGTATAGTTTGTATACATACATGTCTGTGTTTGTATATATAGATAGATGTATAGATAGAGATAGATACAGAAGTATATACATATTATGGGCCAGAAACAAACTTTGATAAAACTTCGTCAGTGGTTTGGGCCACCTGAYGATTATTTCAGCTGTCTTAATCTGCATCTTAGTATAAACCCACTATCTGGTCAACAGAAATGACTATAAGACTTTTTTTAAGATGTAAAGCTTAAAATGAATAAGCCCTGGCAGCACATTCTGAGACATATTGACAGTATTTGTCAGTATGAAAAGAGCAGTGTTATGAGCAAATCAAATGTGATCTGGCTTGGTCATCCTCCCTTTGTTTAGCTTTTCAGATTTCACAATCAGATCCTGGAAAATGAGGAAGAAGGATTGCCAGGAGCAAAAAGCAATAATCATGAAAACTCAGCACAGCATTCTGCCACTGATTCCCCTGGCCTCCCCGACGTGTGGGTTGGGAAGCAAGGCTGGGCTACAGGCATTGCTGCTGAAACATGGAACTGATGCCATAGTCACTTATACTTATGCCAGATGTACCAAAATATCTCTGGTCTTTCTGCATTAGGTGAAACATAAGTGGGGAGGGCAGGCTGAACCTACAGAGGGGATCTTGTCTGCTTAAAAGCTCTTCAGAAATTCATAGTTCTACAATTGTAATAACGCAGTTTCACATCTTTTAAAAAAAGTCTTTGGGGTGTCAACAGTTGCACTATTACTGAATCTTGTGGCATTCTTCCCTTTGTCAAAAGAGAAATATACTGCTGAGGAAGGTTACTGGTATTAACCCGTTGCTCTTCTCTGCTTCAGAAATAGATGCAGAGATAGGCCAACAGCTCTTGCATTTCACTCCATAAATTGCTAAGAAAAATTTTGGATTTAAAAAGTGTACATAAAAACATGAGATGCTTTTAAGATTGGTATCAAACTGTAACATGTGATATTGTGGAGGAAATACTTAATTTTCAAATGTTAATTTGAATCACATTCAAATATTTCCCCCTAAACAGTTAATGGAAAAAAAGTAGAAAAAAATCCCGATCTTTTAGATTTGGACTTATTTTAAGTGATAGCTATTGAAATCTGTCAGTATGTGAAAGCATCCCATGGGTGCCTGTATAAAAACTGAAATAATCAGTAATGCATCTGACAGCATGGTACTACAACTATTTAAAACATACATCTTGCTAGCAAGCATAGTACAATATGTCGCATAGTACAATATGTCTTTGCAACTTAAAGCTAATTTTTATGTTTTATAGGCTACAGCACATTATTGTTTGACCAGACAGTTCATAAATCAGTACCACTACAGATGCTAACTCCTCCTCGGTGAAAGCAAAAAGCTGAAATTTTTCCATTTATGTTTAGTGTAAGATAGATGGCAGTGGGCACAGTGCACTGAGATAAATTAGTAGAAAGGGCCTGCTCTGCATTGCATGCTCCTAACCTGTGCTAACACGACCAATTCTCTGCCATAAGGATGACTTAGGGAGAGTGAAACTGTCTCTGTATGTTGTCATATTCTACCACTTTAAACAGCATACAACAATTAGGCCTGCGGAGAACCAGCCACAGGAAGTGATGATTAATTCCAGTTAATTGAAGTTGCCCTGCATCAGCAGATGTATTACTTCCAATGTTATGTATACTTTCCAAGGTAGACAATCCGTCACACCCCCACACTTCACTGACACACAGCATTCAGATAAAAAAAAAAATAATTGCATAGAGCTAATGAAAGGAAATTGAACGATTTGTGGAGCCATTTCTTACCATGGGAAATAAAACAATATATTCCAGGTTCATTCCTGTGTTCCTACCCACTTCAGGGATTAACTTTGCTTTGTGGGGAGAGGCTATTTAGAGTCTGAAAACAACATTGTAATGGCTCTTCAACAGTTAGGCAATCTCTTCATCTGAGAGATTCTTCTGTGCTGCTGCCTCCACCTCCAAATACCATTCATAAACTGTTCGACTGCACAATGAATCATTTTTTTTTTTCCCCTCAGTGTGAGAGAGAATAAAGAGATGTCCCCTGTTCAGTGAAAACAGAAAAGAGAAATAACATTGAAAGTAACCACAGGGTGCCACGTACTCTAACTGTTTCCAAAAAGATAYGTACCAGGAGTATTTCTGGATATTATATAGTAGAAAAGATTTCGACGAGCACAGGAGATAAATCATTCTCCAACAGATACAGCTAAGTTTTAAACTAAAAAGAGGCTTTCTTCTTTTTTGGTGTATTTTGGAGAGGAAGGAAGATGGAAGGAAAGGAAATGGAATTATACTGGGTTGTTGTTTTATGTAAACACCCACATAACATCTTGTCTGCATTACCACAAATGACCATTAAGGTCAAGAAAACGGTGCATTTCAGGAATAGCAGAAGTAGCACACAGATAAGACCTTGCGTAGCTCAGAGAATTATATCCTCTTCCAAGAAAGGAAGAATGGTCTGTATTCTGGCATGAATACAAAACCTAGTATCTGCTGTTTGTAGCCTATTTTAATTGTGTTTATGAATAGGTCTATTATATATATGTAAATAACAAGCGCTCCCTCTAGTGAAGTTTTGTGGGATTCCGTGTTGTAACTACTGAAGGTACAGATGAGACAGTTTATAGGCAGAAGTGATATCTTCTGTTAGACTATCTGTTGAAGTCAGAAAAAAGGTACAAGCTTTTAGACATGCTAGATGGTTTTTAAGCTCGGTACTGCAACGTATTTGTCAGAGTTGGGGAGAGACAATGTCTTACAGTAAAAACCAGATTGACATACACTGTTGCACTTGGATACTGTCCCTTACTGATGTTTACTTTGCCTGTTCATCCYTCCTCTTCCTGGTAGGTGTGATACCCTTGCTTTACTGACCTTCACTTCAGACTCTGAAACCCAAAAGGAGACATTTCATTTACTCATTTAGGTATCTTGCTACAGTGAAAAAATGATAATAAAAATGACACATCTGCCCAATGCAGAGGACTGCATTTGAGCAGAGACACTGTTTACCCTTGCCACACTGCAGTATTGATGCTCGATTACATCTTTCAAAAGTTACGTACGTTATCACTACTACTTCTTGCCCGTATGTTTTACAACATTATTAAATGTAATGCTTGTAACAGGTCTTTCAAGTGTATCAGAAAAATAGTCTATGAAAGCTGTCACAGTTGTGGCTGATGTCAYGGCATGGGTAACCTCAATTCTGACATTTTGTAACTTTTCAGAGCATTGATTTACTCTTTTAGTTTAAAATACAGAATATTTATTTCTGGCACAGTGTCGGGGAGTGGGGCTATCATTATGCACAGGATTCAAAATCTTTGCCATAGGAAGTGTCTCACTGCGCTGCTACTGAAACTCTCTGGAACATAACTAGACCTGCTTTGTGCACTCCCAAGTGCGAGTTTGTAGGAGAAGGTGTGACATACTCTGCAGGGGCAGAAATCTTTTTGCATATCTCGCAGCTCATTCAGGGATAGGGATCGGGTGGTTACCATCTCATTTATGGCTTCTGCCTCTTCCTCCTCCTGTTSTCGTGATGGCCCTGGTTYVTCTTCATCCCTTACTAAACGAGCTGACTTTCTTGTGTATTTCTTCCTCTGTATAGGGGCAACTGATACCGGCAATACATTGATGACATCATCATATGGGGTAACACAGCAGAAGAAGTTTTTGAGAAAGGGAAGAAAATAATCCAAATCCTTCTGAAGGCCGGTTTTGCCATAAAACAAAGKAAGGTCAAGGGACCTGCACAAGAGATCCAGTTTTTAGGAATAAAATGGCAAGATGGGCGTCGTCAGATCCCCATGGATGTGATCAACAAAATAACAGCCATGTCCCCACCAACTAGAAAAAAGGAAACACAAGCCTTCTTAGGCATTGTGGGCTTTTGGAGAATGCATATTCCAAATTACAGTCAGATCATAAGCCCTCTCTATCAAGTGACCCGGAAGAAGAATGCTTTCAAATGGGGCCTTGAGCAACAACAAGCCTTTGAACAAATCAAACAGGAGATGGTTCAGGCAGTAGCACTTGGGCCAGTCCGGGCAGGACAAGATGTAAAGAATGTGCTGTACACCGCAGCCGGGGAGAATGGCCCTACCTGGAGCCTCTGGCAGAGGACATCAGGAGAGACTCGAGGTCRACCCYTRGGGTTTTGGAGTCRGGGATACAGAGGATCCGAAGCCCGCTATACTCCAACTAAGAAAGAGATATTGGCAGCATATGAAGGGGTTCGAGCTGCTTCAGAAGTGGTTGGTACAGAAGCACARCTCCTCCTGGCACCCCRACTGCTGGTGCTGGGCTGGATGTTCAAAGGGAGGGTCCCCTCTACACATCATGCAACCGATGCTATGTGGAGTAAGTGGGTCGYRCTGATCAYRCAAYGGGCYYRARTARGAAACCYCAGTCGCCCAGGAATCTTGGAAGTGATCACGAACTGGCCAGAAGGCAAAGATTTTGGAATGTCCCCAGAGGAGGAGGTGACACGTGCTGAGGAGGCCCCAYTGTATAAKAAACTACCAGAAAATGAGAAGCAATATGCCCTGTTCACTGATGGGTCCTGTCGTCTTGTGGGAAAGCATCGGAGGTGGAAGGCTGCTGTATGGAGTCCTATACAACAAGTTGTAGAAACTGCCGAAGGAGAAGGTGAATCRAGTCAGTTTGCAGAGGTGAAAGCCATCCAGCTGGCCTTGGATATTGCTGAACAAGAAAAAGGGCCAGTACTTTATCTCTAGACTGACTCATGGATGGTGGCAAATGCCCTGTGGGGGTGGTTGCAGCAATGGAAGCAGAACAACTGGCAGTGCAAAGGCAAACCCATTTGGGCTGCCGCATTGTGGCAAGATATCGCTGCCCAGATAAAGAACCTGGTTGTAAAAGTTCGTCACGTAAATGCTCACATACCCAAGAGTCGGGCCACTTATCCTGGTTCCGGCTGGAACGGAGTTAACTTTCTTCCCAGTAGCTGGGGAGGGTGTGCTGTGTTTTGGGTTTGGTATAATAGGGGCGTTGATGGCCCACTGATGTTTTGAGTGGTGCTGGGTGGTGCTTGCACCGGGCACTTTTTGGCCTCCCATGCCCTGCCAGGTGCACGGGAAGCTGGCGGGGGGAGCATAGCCGGGGTGGTTGACCCAGCTGGCCAATGGGGTATTCCATACCATGTGACGTCATGCTCAGTATAAAAACTAAGGGTGTTGGGGGGGGCTCTGGGTCCTGGGGGTTCGGTTCGGCGGGTGGTGAGCAATTGCAGCGTGCATCGCCTGCTTTGTATATTGTTGTTGTTGTTGTTGTTGTTATCACTGTTACTATTACTGTTCTACCTTGTTTTATTTCAATTATTAAACTGTTTTTATCTCAACCTGCGAGTTTTTCAGTTTCCCTCCTGATTCTCTCCCCCATCCCACCGGAGTCGGGGGGTTAGCAAGCGGCTGCGTGGTGTTTAGGTGCTGCCAGGGTTAAACCACGACACCACTGAAGAACATCAAAACAACCAACGGGTGGACCAGGCTGCTAAGATTGAAGTGGCTCAGGKGGATCTGGACTGGCAACAYAAGGGTGAATTATTTAYAGCTTGGTGGGCCCATGACACCTCAGACCATCAAGGAAGAGATGCAACATATAGATGGGCTTGTGATCGAGGGGTGGACTTGACCATGGATGCTATTGCACAGGTTAYCCATGAATGTGAAACATGCGCTGCCATCAAGCAAGCCAAGCGAATAAAGCCTCTCTGGTATGGAGGACGATGGCTGAAATATAAATATGGGGAGGCCTGGCAGATKGATTATATCACACTYCCACAAACCCGCCAAGGCAAGCGCTATGTGCTCACCATGGTGGAAGCAACCACTGGATGGCTGGAAACATATCCCGTGCCCCATGCCACTGCCCGGAACACTATCCTGGGCCCTGAAAAGCAAGTGCTATGGCGACATGGCACCCCAGAAAGAATTGAGTCAGACAACGGGACCCATTTCCGMAACACCCTCATAGACACCTGGGCCAAAGAGCATGGCATTGAGTGGGTATATCACATCCCCTACCATGCACCAGCCTCCGGGAAAATTGAACAATACAATGGACTGCTGAAAACCACGCTGAAAGCAATGGGTGGTGGGACATTCAAACATTGGGATACACATTTAGCAAAAGCCACCTGGCTAGGCAACACCAGGGGATCTTTCAATCGAGCTGGCCCTGCCCAATCAAAACTTTTACGTACTGTAGACGGGGATAAAGTCCCTGTAGTGCACATAAAAAACATGCTGGGAAAGACAGTCTGGGTTACTCCTGCCTCGGGCAAGGGAAAACCCATTCGTGGAATTGCTTTTGCTCAAGGACCTGGGTGCACTTGGTGGGTAATGCGAAAGGATGGGGAAGTCCGATGTGTACCTCAAGGGGATTTGATTTTGGGTGAAAATAGCCCATGAACTGAACTGTATGATGTTAATTGCTATATAATACTGTCTGTCATCACTTCTATGGTTGCTATAGGCCATATCAACGGTATTACAGTAAGAATCACCCAGATTAATGAAGAATGAACTTTGATGAAACCAAGCAAAGTGCAGCGGTGATGGAACCAGAACTGGATTCAACATGCAACAATCCAATACCACACACCACCTCTCCTGCCCTGAAAGACTGTTATGATAGATGGAGCCCAAAGTCATGGACTAAATGAACTCAATGGACATTTTAGAGGGATGGCCCATAGCTAAGGGAATGATATCTCTGTGTGTGTGTGTGTGTGTGTATCTCTCTCTCTCTCTCTCAAAAGATAAGAAAAGTGGTGGTGATTAATTAGAATGTATTGGAAAATGTGAAATTTAGGCATGACGTAGATGGTATAGAATAAGGGGTGGATACTGTCCTGGTTTCGGCTGGGATAGAGTTAATTTTCTTCCTAGTGCTGTGTTTTGGATTTAGTATGAAAAGAATGTTGATAACACACTGATGTTTTTAGTTGTTGCTAAGTAGTCTGCTAGTCAAGGACTTTTCAGCTTCCCATGCTCTGCCAGGTGCACAAGAAGCTGGGAGGGAGCATAGCCAGGACAGCTAGCCCAACTGGCCAATGGGGTATTCCATACCATATGATGTCATGCTCAATATATAAATAGGGGCGTGGTCCAGGAAGTAGCGATCACTGCTTGGGTATCGCTCAGTGGGTGGTGAGCAATTGCATTGTGCATCACTCATTTTGTATATTCTATCATTATTATTATTATTATCATCATCATTATTTTCCCTTCCTTTTCTGTTTTATTAAACTGTCTTTATCTCAATCCACGAATTTTACTTTTTTTCCCGATTCTCTCCCCCATCCCACTGAAGGGAGGGGGGAGTGAGCGAGCGGCTGTGTGGTGTTTGGCTGTCTGCCAGGTTAAACCACAACACTGGGGTTCTCTGAGAACATGGGAGCACATATCTGGAGGGTGGTGGCGCAGGGAGYGGAGCCAGGCCTTCTCCTGCACGTATGTGGCAACTTCTGCATCCTTCACTTGCGGCAAACCCAAGCAGCAGGAATCCGCCGATGTTAAAGCTACAGTGAGAAGCTCTGATGTGTTCTCTGCAAAACTGTATAAGATCATTTAAGAACCGTACTTGAGGATCTGCTGGCCTGTCAAATACTTTGCCTCATTTGTACAGTGGGCAAAGCAGACATAAAAAGCGAATAAGCACAAAATGGACAACTGCCTCCTGTGCCCACTACTGCAACTTAAACCCCTCTTTTTCACTGCTATAAACTGAGGACTAGTGCAGGATGAGAGCACATTCAAGAGATGTGGTATGCCTTCAATATTTATTGGTGAACAATTATGTAAAGACACATCAATACTTTCCATATTTCCATTTTTTCTCCCCATGCAGATAGGGAGAAGAAAGGGAAATCTTTTCCCATTCAGATGCCAGTTGATGAAACAATTCCTGGATATTGAGAACACCAAGAATATCATCTTGTAAAAGACTTGGACCTCTGAATTCATGTGTCTGCATGCAGATAGCTACTTGTAAACTAGAGACAGGATTCAGCTTCCTGGCATAGGGTCTTAGAGTCTGTCAAGATGCTCTAGGGATTGGAGATGTCAGCTAAGGTGCAGTAGGTTCAACCCAGGATTTGAGAAGACTCACACCCTCCTAGAGCAGCAGCTGAAAGCCAAGCAGGACCCAGACCCCACAGCCCCTAAGATGACACCAAAGGCTCAATTCAGTTGTCTAACCCACATGGCTACTGCCATTTGGGATGCTGTAGGGTATCCAGCATAACCTCCAGCTGACAATGTAGTCAGGTTTCCTGTAGGTCATGTGGCGTATTTTCCAGACCCATTTCTATATCCATGTATGTAGCTTGGATATAGAACCATAGAATCATACAATAGTTTGGGTTGGAAGGGACCTTTAGAGGTCATCTAGTCCAACCCCCTGCAATGAGCAGGGACATCTTCAACTAGATCAGGTTGCTCAGAGACTCGTCCAACCTGACCTTGAATGTTTCCAGGGATGGGGCATCTATCACCTCTCTGGGCAACCTGTGCCAGTGTTTCACCACCCTCAGCATAAAAAATTTCTTCCTTATATCTAGGCTAAATCTACCCTCTTTTAGTTTAAAACCATTCCCCCTTGTCCTGTCACAACAGGCCCTGCTAAAAAGTTTGCTGCCATCTTTCCTATAAGCCCCCTTTAAGTACTGAAAGGCTGCAATAAGGTCTCCCCGAAGCCTTCTCTTCTCCAGGCTGAACAACCCCAACTCTCTCAGCTTTCTTCACAGGAGAGGTGTTCCATCCCCCTGATCATTTTTGTGGCCCTCCTCTGGACCTGCTCCAACAGGTTCATGTCTTTCTTGTACTGAGGACTCCAGAGCTGGATGCCATACTCCAGGTGGGGTCTCACCAGGGCAGAGGAGAGGGGCAGAATCACCTCCCTCGACCTGCTGGCCATGCTTCTTTTGATGCAGCCCAGGRTACGGTTGGCCTTCTGGGCTGCGAGCGCACATTGCTCTTACCTTACAGCATCTCAAACAGCACTAGTCTCTTGTGTTTATGCAACTAAATTATGTCTTGTTGATTTGTGCCATCCTTTCATAAACAGGGAGTTTGGGTTTGTGTTCAAAAAAAGCACAAACTATTGGAAAAGTGTGGTAAGCAGCAAGTTGGAGGCTACCTTCCTTGGCAGTTGGTGACCTCAGTCACCCCAGCTCTGTTCTCCACTGGGTAGGGTGGCTTTGGGTAGAGTTTCTGTGCCCTGGTGCCCCAGGCTGTTAGGAGGAAATGGTGGAAATTACCTGATTGGGAAACACACCTGTTCATACGTACTGGGTGTATGCGCACTAACCACACTACACAGTGTGTGTCTTTGTGGGAAGGCAAGAAGCAAGGCCCCGGCRTTCCACCGAGAAGTAGCAGCAGTCATTTTGGTTTTAAGCCTCCGCTCTCCCCGCTCTCCCGCCCCGCCGCCAGGCGCCGCCCTCACACCGCGGCCATAGAGAGGACTACCATAGAGTGCGCGCCTGCCCCCTTGGCGGCCGGGCAGCGTTCTGCCACGCGGAAGCGGAAGCGGCCCCGGCGGCGCGCGGAGGGGCAGGGTCCGGCACGGGCCGGGGGCGGCGGCGGCGCGCGCGGCGCGCGCGGGGCCGGCGGCTTCTGGGCGGGGGGGAGGCTGGCGGGGCGCCGC